>OZ005652.1:66944828-67502328 GCA_963930645.1 Salticus scenicus
AACATCATTTTTCTACGATTTTATGTGCGAGAATTTTTACTATTTTTATGAAGATTATTTTCTTGTATTTAACTGACCTATTTTAAGCTGTTAGTTTTTTGTATGTATTTTATTGTGATTTTCCATTATTTATGGAGTTACTCTATCTAATACATAGTCGTAATAATAACTTACAGAGATTTTGTATAATATGCACCATTTAAGAACTTGAATTACTTATTTTATTGCAGTGTTCATATTTTCATAAGTATTGTTAAAATTGCTACTGAAAAAAATTATAATCATGAAAGAAGAATTATATTTTCAGTAAATTGGTAGAGTTCTGTTTGTATAGATTTATGTGAAAACTACATTTGTATGTGCAATACAAGTTATACGATATTCTAATATATGAATTTTTAGAAGTTTTTCTCTGTGAAACATAATTATGTAGCTCTGCAGTGCATAATTATGTAAAAATATATTTTGAAGTGCAATACAGGTTAAAGAAAAGCCATCATCTTAACTTTAAGAAGTTTTATTCATTATAATATTATTCATATAAAACTACATGAATGCGCATTCTATTAAAATATTTTCATATATCTTTTAATGTGAAAATAGTATTAAACCTTATATTTATATCTATATTTATTTAATTAAAAAAAATTTCATCTACTTTAAAATATTTTATTATATATAATATTTGTATAATTTTATCCTGTGTTAAATAGTTTTATGCTAGATTTGTTATACAGTCTTGATAGTAATATCTGGAAGTTTATATTGTAATCTTACTAAAATTCCAGCGTATTTTTTATCATATTAAAAATTACGAATAACCATATTAGAAATATAATTTTTCTATTAAGTAACATTCACTTTTAAATGATTGCATTTACAGCATTTACATTTATTTATTATTTGTTTTATGAATAAATTTAAAAAATATATATATTACTTGAATTTTTATCTGATCGCGACATTGATATCCTGCATGGCATAAAAGGAAATGAATATTTTAAAATTTACTATACGAAATTCTGTTTAATAAAATGAAATACTTAAGCAACATATTCACAAAAAATATTAAATAAATTTTGATAGTATTTACCTTTTAAAACTTTTTTTAAAAAACAATTCCATAGCAGAGTTTAAGGTAATCCATAGAGTAAATTAAAATAATAGAAATTGCAATATGAAATTCTTAAATTTTGAAATTCTGTCAAATGGACATAAAGCAGACGTTAATATTAATTTGCAACTTACAATTATATAAATCGAAAAAACTTATTTATAAAAAATAATAAAAACTAGTGGCATTTAACACTGATTTTTTTTTTTTTTTTTTTTTTTTTTTTCAAAGAATTTTGTATTATGGTTTAAAATAAAACAATAAAAAATACAAATATTTTAAGTTTTAAAATTTTGTTAAATGGACATAAAATGGATGTTTGTTTTCAATTTCAGTTGCAATTTATCATAATTCAGTGTTGGTGTATCTTCAATAAATAAATAAATACATACAGTAATTTGAATATAATTAAAATATTATATATCCATAATTTATTTAAACTAAATTGGTTATTTTATATCATAAATGTTTCAAATGTTTTTAAAATAAAAATATATTTTCCAAGATATAGCTAAAAAATAAAAAATAATTTCTCAACTTAATTTTGCATTTTTAATTTTCGTTGCCAATTTACCTATTTAAGCATTAAATGGACATAAAATGGACGTTTGTATTCATTTTCAGTTGAAATTTATTATTATTTAGTGTTGATGTATCTTCAATAAATAAATAAATAAAGTAAATTTAATATCATTAAAATATTATATATCCATAACTTGTTTAAACAAAATTGGTTATTTTATATCACTAATGTTTCAAACATTTTTAAAATAAAAATATATTTTACAAAATATAATAAAAAAAATATATAAATTAATTTCTCAACTTAATTTTGTATTTTTTAATTTTCGTTACTAATTTACCTATTTAAGCAAAATTTTAAATATTAAACAAAATTACTTTTTTACATACTGGATTTAATTAATTCTTCATTAATTAATATGTAAACTTCAAAAACATTTTATGGCATTATGTTTCAGTTTTCAATATTCTTGTAATTTAAGTCATAACATATTTTTTTAAACACTTTTCAAACTATTCAGTTAAAATAAAGTTTTATAAAATTTGAATCTTTAATAATGTCTCACTTCAAGGAAAAGAAAATATTCCTTAGTAATAATCGGATTAAGTATTAGCTTTTCTATTACAAATAAAGCATATTATTCAATTTTAAAATTTTTATTACTTAAAATAAAGGCGTGTTGTAAAGCTTAAATTTTTCTTTAAGTCTGAAAAGTTTTAAAGTTTCTAAAACTATGTTAAATTATAAATAATAATAAAAAAAGTAACAAAATAAATATAATGTATAAAGGAGAAATATGAATAAGTGTTAAATGAATATTTGAATAGAAAAAAACTTCATTGTAGTTTCATGTTTCAAAATATTAATAAGTAAAATGCTGATATATAGGGGAAAAAATATTAAAATTTAAAACTTACGTTTCTGTGTAGTTAATTAAAATTTTTTGTACTGTTACTTTTTTTATATATATAAAATTTGTTATGGTTTCACGATAATTTTAATACGTAATAATTAATTTATTTTCGCAAATAAAAACACTTAGGGGGTCCTGAACTCTTTCAAATAAATATATATATATACTGAAAAAAATAAATCTTTCTCTCTCTCTCTCTCTCTCTCTCTCTCTATCTATATATATATATATATATTGAGTTCGGATTCTGAATTTTTTTGTGCTGAATAACAATATAATAAGTAAACAAAATCATAAAACTTTTCAAAAAGTAAAAAAAAAAAAAAAAAAAAAAAAACAATTTTTTTTAAAGAAGAGGGGTAATTTAAATTTTATAAAACACACACACACACACACAAAAATTGGACGAACTTCAAACATTTTTAAAAATATTAATTTATATATATATATATATATATATATATATATATATATATATATATATATATACATATATATAATAATTATATGAGATTATTTTTAAGTCATATTTTTAAAAGTAAATATTTATTTATTTATTTATTATTTTTTTTTTTTTGGAAGTTTGCCGAATAAAAATTAAAATAAAATCTTTGAAAAGGACATATACTAAGTTTGAGCCTTTTATCTTTATCGGTTCTTGACTAGTAACAATTTAAACGTGAGAAATGAAAAAAAAAAAAAAAAAAAAAAAAAAAAAAAAAAAGAAAGCATCATGGTGAAAAAGGACTTTAAAGTTATAAACATGTGTTAACTGTTCATAGATTGTTTTCATACATATAGGGATATCTTCCGTTATAATTACGTTAGAAACATGATTCAAACTTCGTTTTAATAATAATAATAATAATAATAATAATAATAAGATTTTTGTGTCCTTTATTTTATTAAATGAATTTATTTGAAAAGAAATTTGTGAGTATGAAATGTGCTTGTTCAATAAGAGATCACTAAAATTTTCAAGGTAAACTATTGCAAAAAAAAAAAAAAAAAAAAAAATAAATAAATAAATAAATAAACTGTTCTTTTTGTATTTTTAATTATGTTCCACGGTAGTTGAGAAAAAAAAAAAAAAAAAAAAGAAAAAAAAGAAAGAAAGAAAAGAAATACAATCGTTAGAGTAATTTAACCTTAATGTTGTTAAGAATTTCCGTTAAGTTTTAAAGTTTAAGTTAAAAAAAAAAAAAAAAAATGATTTTGGTGGCGCAATCATTTCAGCGAAGAGCAGCAATAAATAATTAAATAAAATAAAATAAGGAGATATTCGATTTATTAACGTTTTTCACAATATCTTAAATAGAAATGAAGCTTTTATAATGCCTATAAGCAGCATTCAAGAACATAATCATCAATCAAATGTTTTTGTTTATTATTAATATTATTATTATTTTGAAAGAAATTGGGCAATAAAGGATCCAGCAGAGAAAAGAAGGATTCCAACAAAACTTTTGTACATTTTTTCCCCTAACTGTTCGACAAAAGGAGAGCAAACATTTTACAGGGAAACTCCAAAAATTGCATTATACATTATTATTTTACTTACAAACTCCTATCTCGATAAATAGGTTAAGGTCTTTCTAAAGGATCGTATCTCATATTTATGTGAGATACCGATAACTTCACGACAAAACGCAGTCCGACTAGCGTAACATGTGTAAGAATCCGGTTCCTCCCGTCTACCAACTTAGTAAAGCGCGTATCAGACGCGACGACTTTATAGGCGATTTTAGAGTCAACCACTGATCAGCGCCGATTTTTCTCAAAAAATTGTCTCTCCTCCCAATGTGATAGCGCGCACCGAACTTGCCCAACTTTTTCAGAGCTGTCATGATAAAATTGTCTTCACAGACTCATCCAATCAGGATGCGCTATTTTGATACGTGATATTTTCAAGAGGGCGGAACACGGGAATTGCCTAAAGTGGAGATTTGAAGAAGAAATATTATCGTTAAGCACGTTTATTTTACCGTTAAATGATAAGAATTTTTAATTAATCGTTTTTATTTTCATATGGCGTTATGACAATAGTTGTAACAAAGATCAAAATAGAAATAATAATGCGATATTTCACACAAATGAAAGGGAATTTTAACACTAATCATTGCGTATTTTATTCGCTCCAAGTAAAGTGATAAGCGTCAGAAGTTAGTCTTCTTTCATCCAAATTTTCACCCGTCTATTGTAACCTCTACGGTGTTTTCGTCGAGAAAAATCGGCGCTAATGTCGGCTCAAAAATTGGTTGTTTCTAAAGTTGCTGGATCTGTTGCGCGCTTAAGCAACACCACCTATAATAATGCCTCCGAGCTGAGCTCTACGTCACGGAAGATCGGCCGATTTAATCCAATCCCCAAGATCCAACATGTATCATACGAAGTGTTGATTGGATAAAATAGGCCGATCTTCCGTGACGTAGAACTCAGCTCGGAGGCATTATTACAGGAGGTGTTGGCTTAAGGCGATACTCGAATCAACGCTCATTAAAACGTTAGATGTGTTATGCTTGGGTGGGAGCTCTTTATAAGGGTCCATATAAGCTGTCTTAGCCGATATTCATGTCAGTCTCGGAATAGAAAGAAAGAAAGAAAAAAAAAAAAAAACTAAAACTTCGAACTGCTGTGTTCGAACTAGATAAGAAGCGAAAACTTTCACCAGAATATTAAATTTCATTTAAATTTACTCTATTCTTAAACTGTCTACCGATATTATTAAAATTTAAACTTAAACATGTATTTTTAATACTCACAGGCTGTATTATTTTAATTTACATTTAAATTCTTTATTAAAAATTAAAAACATAATTTTACATACCATTTGCTCTTCTAATTTTTTTACTCAGGTAATAAAACTTATGAAAAAAAAACCAGGGATCTTTGCCCAGGGATCCATATGCACCGGTCTTTTTTCCAGACATTTTCAGAGATTAGATATTTCCACCATTCTTTATACAGAAATTTTTATCATATTTTTTATAGTGACGTGTCGTATTTAAATGGGATAAATATTGTATTAAAATAATGGTAGCAAAAAAGATGAAAATTTCGCATCCCTGAAAGTGTGCTGTTAAAAAGACGGGAAGCATAGCTTCTAAATCTTTTAATTTTTCAATGAGATTTTTACTACCAGAATTTTTAGAGAGGAATATGTCGCATATATTTTCGGCGATTAAGTAAATTGGAAACATTTATAAAAAATATTCCGTTATCAAGTCTCCGTTGAAAAAACGGAGACCTGGCACGTATGGGAAAGTTACTACCCCTGTATAAAATAAATCAACTTCTCAGTCTATGAATATATAGATAATTTAATATTTATTGTATTGAAATATTTAATGTATTTAATATTTAATGTGTGAATTTTTTTTATTATTTTCATTTGTTATGTTTGTCAACTCAAATCATATATTATGAAAATGTTAAATTTACAAACAAAACGCAGCTTACAAGGAATGCGATTTTTATCTGTGCTTGAAAAAATGTATTTGTACATAGCTAGAATTTAAAAGCACAATAACATTGTAATTTCACGTGATGCTGTGAATTGTGATATTGTATTGCAATACGATATTTTTCTTCAGCAATATAAAGGATTCTGTATCTCAAAATAAAACAAGTGTTTTACCAATTTACGTGTTCTTTATTTCCTTACACATTAAAATAATAATAATAATAATAATAAGACGCAGTATAACCCCTCTAATCCGTCACCTTGGGGACTGGGAGTACAGTCTCAACGCAAAAATGATCGGAATATCAGAAAATACAGACAAATGCAGATTTACGATAAAATAAAAATATCTGAACTGAAAAATGACTATATTGTTCTCTATAGTAAAATCATTACAATAAACATCACAAAAGCTGTTTATTAATATTGAAAAACAGCAATACTGTATGTATTTATGTACTGTACATACATACTGTAAAAACTGAAGGTAGCCTACAGTAAAAAAATTGCTTTAGTAAAATAATTTCGTCAGTTATAGATTTGTAAAAATGGTGATAATTTGGCATTTTTTTTTTGGAGTGATTCCCCTTTGTCAAGTCTTTATAGCACTGCTAATTTTTCATTTAATAAAAAAGTAATGTGTTTAGATATCACTCTTGACATGTTGAAAAAACGCACGCAACTGTACACACAATGTGACACAAATACTTTAACGAACATAGAAAAACGCTGTCGTAAAACCAACGAACAGCACTAAAAACTGCACAGTACAGTAAAAAAAAAAAATAATAATAATAATAAATTACGCACAACCATAGAAACGATATGAGAGATGACGGAACGGACCACAGACTAAGGAATCAACTAGACCCGGCAAGACGACTCTCTCATAGGGAGATAAAGTGAAGTAACTTTAAGGCGTTTAGAGCACAGACTATGCTCGTCCAGTTACAGTTGAGACTTCACTTTGAGAACCGTCTTGTCGGGTCTAGTTTACGCTTACCATATCAGAGTACCTTTATATTAGAGAAGCGTTAAAAATTGCTACAGTTATCCAGTTATGGATGTATTTTTTCATTCTTAATAAATAAGGACTAAAAATAAAATAATATTGATTAATAATTTACTTTCAACAATTTTTTAAAACTTCGAAAAATGCTTTCAAAATAAAAGCTGTCCCGGATAATGGAGGCAGTTGGTCAGCCTAGTCTAGTTAATTCCTTAGTCTGTGAGCATAACATAAAGGTGTTTTTCATACATTTGTATTATTACGATTCTATGTTATTTGTAGAAGATGCTATAAATTTTCAATAATGCCATGTGCAGCCTATGGTTGCATCAACAGACCATCTAAGAAGGTTCCGGAAATTACGTTTCACAAGTAAGTTTCAGTAAATATACTTGATTAACAAAAAAATTCCATATTTTTTTTAGTGTTAAGAGATGTGTTAGTCATTTGCCAGACAAGTGTTGTAGATTACCCATTACTCCATTGGATAGAACATGTTATATATATAATGATCTATTATCTTTCCGTTAGTGCTCAGTTATCTTAGCTTTATAACATATCTGAAATGTATAGTCGGTAACAAAAGTGTCCGAACACTAGCAAAAATTCCTATATAAATAAAGTACGCTTAATACAGTTTTGCTAAATAAATCCTTGTCGAATCCTGTTCTTAGACTGACTAAAAACAGGATTCGACAAGGATTTATTTAACAAAGCAGTATTAAGTGTACTTTTTTTACATAGGAATTTTTGCTATAGTGTTCGGACACTTTTGTTACCGACTGTATATATTATTTCTTTTAGCGTAAAACATAGTTGGGTGCTAAAAACATTTGTATATGTACAATACCAATAATCCATCAATTACGGTAAAAAAAAAAAAAATAAAAAAAATAAATAAATAAATAAATAAATAAATAATAATAATAATAATTTTGTAGCTAAAAATGAAAAAAAATCGATTATTTTGCTTCAAATTATCCCAGATCTATGTTTCATTCATTCGTTTTAGAGGTATTGGTGAGTTCTTTTAAAAGATAAACATATTGAAAAAATTTAACCCCCGGAGTACACTTTCACAGAAGGTGAGGGGAGGGGGAGCGATGCTCTAAATGTAAAATATATTTTCCTGGTTGACTATTTAAAAAAATATATATATATATATATACATATATATATATATATATATATTATTTCACATTGCAAAATTAAAAGTAATTCTCATATTGTACATTTATTCGAAATTTACCTTATTTGTAATACTAAAATTTATATGAAAATGGGATGACAACGCCACCATGTTGAGCTAATTATTTCCCAAATGTAACTAACAGCAGTTTAAGTCAATTTCTAAATAAATATCAAATTTGTTTAAATTTTGTTCACTGGTTTGTGAGATGCAGTATCCACGAAAATTGTGGCACACAGACAGACATTTATCTTCTGAAAATAGTCAAATCATGATCGAGACATCTCAAAACGTGTAAATCCATCGAAAACTGGAGGTCGAAAATTTTTTATGAAGCAATTCTTTCTTATTATGTACATAGAATTAATAAGATAAAGCATAAGATGAGAAGATATTTGAATATATTTAAAAAACAGTTCGAAATAGTTTTAGAAACAGTTTTATTTGGCATATATTTTTGTGTGAGAGGGGACACCCCCCCCCCTCTCCCCTTTGAAGCAGATATATAAGCAGTTTTATAAGTAGATATTACATTGTCACTTGTTTCTTGCTCATCCTAATATGGCCACCGGTCGCTCTAAGCGCCTTACAATTACTTCACTTTTTCCCCATACCAGATAGTCCTTTTGCCGGGTCTAGTACATATTTACATATTTACAACTTGAGATTTATAGTTGCAAAGACTTTTTGTCTCTAATGATCTTCGTGACAAAGTCACGCTAAATTTCCGTCTGCCTCCATCTTTGTAAAAAAAAAAAAAAATGACACGGGCCTAGTTTATTCCTGATTTTGCTCGTGGTAATCACTGAGCTGAAGATGAACTGGAGGAAATGCTAGACCGGTTTTTGCGTGCCGTTTTTGGAAGGTTTGTCTTCCGAGAGTTACACGGCAGGAAGCAGGTGGTATCTTTATATTACAAAGTAAAATTGTGTAAAGGTTGTCTGTTCGAACAACCATATGCTAAACATGATATTACAATTTTAAATTTTAATTCTTTAAAGAGTATAATAGTAATAGACGACCCGACAAATGTTCCTTGCCATGCAAGGTTTGACTCTGTACGGCAAATGATTGCAGAAAAACTGGCACCCACGAACACTGTGTAAAGGTATTGGAAGCATTAGCTCCAGTTGTTCTTCAGCTCAGTGGTCCTAATATGGCTGCTCGGTTACAGTTGAGGCTTTACTTTAAGAACCGTCATGCCGAGTCTAGATTATTCCTTAGTCTGTGGACAAGTGATAGCAGCAATTAAACAACAATGGCGCGACGGTGGTGAGTCACCGACGAGGAGAAGTTCGCCTCGAGCACGGTTAGATCAACCAGAGCGGCGGACCAGTCGAGAGCAGATGAGAGGGGTTCTACTGTAATAATTTCTGATTGTCATTTGATTAATTTTCAATGATGCTGGATTGTTTTTTAAACGTGATATTTTGTTATATTAGAACACTTCGTGCAACTTATTTTCATTTTAAAGGGTTACATGATTTTCCAACAATAAAAAAAAAAAAAAAAAAAAAAAAAAAACTCATAAAAAAATATAAATAAATAAATAAATAAATAAAAGTTTCTATTCAAAATTTTGAGCATATACAAGAGCAACATTTAAACAATATTTTATAAAAAAAAATCATTAAAAAAATGCAAAATTCAGCCAGTGGGTCCCGGGTTTTTCAAAAAAAAAAAAAAAAAAAAAAAAAAAAAGACCAAATCTGCTAAGTAACTCGGAGTATAATGTCAGTTTAATGGCATTTGATAAATTCCATTCTTTCGAAAAGGTACTTTTCACTATTTAGAGGTTGGCTCTATTTTACAGTGTTCTAAGGGTAATATGTCCTTCTTTAACAGTTCCCGTTGCTATCCTCATTCTTCATAATTTTAGAGAGTATGCCATAAATAAAGTGATCAGAATGGATGTTTATGTACCAGTTACTTATTTTACTTATTCTCAGATATTTCAGGAATCCCACATAATGCCAACAAACTTTGCCCCATGCCATCCCAGACGCTAGTGGACAATATCCGTTTTCTTGGGTACGAGGCTAAATCATACCCAACATGTGACTTCTGATTCTCCATTTCCCTATGAATTTCTCTCTTGGATACAAATATTTCCCTATAGAATCCAAACATTTCCCCATAAAACACAAATGTAAACATTATAATACTGCATTTTTCCCTGTAGTATTCACGTGTCAAGGGTTTATTACGTAACGCGGATAAAGTCTGTTAAGACGAATAATTCCTGTTGCACACGAAGTCCATAGTTTCTTGCTGGGTCAATGCTGTTATGAAGCCTATAACACAAAAAATCATAAATATTTCAGAAATAATGCTTCTGTACCAGGGACTTGTCGTGTACATTTCTGTACGTTCCAATTATTTCAAATTAAGGAAACTGTCTATAACTCAAACAATTATAAATGCACCGTCACCCATGAAAAATTCCTGTTCAGTAACGAAGTCCATGGTGTCATGTTGTTTCCTTTATAAATGAATGCGAATATCAGCAATAAACATACAACTAGAAATTTGATTCAGATAACGTTTTTCCGTCATTAACACTCCCACGACCGCTGACGTACATTCACGTCATTTGAAAATCTGTAACTCCGCCAATGGGCGCTTCTTTCGTAATTTGTATGTTGTTTATTTCTTAAGAATATACCCAATATTCATATTTGTACAATCAATATACTATGGATACAAATACTTTGATTAGAAAGAGTATAACTATAAAGTATATCCATTTGTAATATAAATACAGGAAATTTTGTTCTGAAGTGTTGTAACTTGGAAAAATAACAACCACAGACAGGCCTTACTATCAAAAAGACACAAACATTCGATCGCGAAAGTGTTAACAGTCCAATGTCGGTAAAGACAAGCATGAGCGGCGATACATGTAACTTAACGTCATTTTAAGAACAATTAAACAAAATACCACCAAGTTTCATGCTCCAGAAAGCATAATGATAATATATTGAAACATAATATGTAATTTCTCAAAACATGTTGTCAAAATGAATTTAAAATCTCTTACCGTAACACTACATACAGCAAAGAATCTTCGTTTGCGAAATTTAAAAAATGTACTTGGAATTATGTTATAGTTTTATAAATTTTATGTCAGTAATATTTTACGATATTGAATTATAATGATGAAAACCTTTCTATCACAAAATTTTAGTTCTAAATAATATTCGAAGTAACATTTTCGTATCATAAATTGGTAAAATGTGTAAAACTAACACCGCAATAGGGGGGACCGGGGCTAGTTGGCATGGATTTTAGTTTTTGATATATATATGTATTACGATACTATAGACATTCTGATGAATGCATGGAAAATTTAACACTTTGACCCCAAAAATCATGCATAACCCATCAATTAAATACAAGTATAAACAACCCCAAAAACATTTTTTCTAAGAGCTCAAAACTATGCAATTGGCATACTCGTCGGGCTAAATTTACATAACGTGATACGGATAGGGATATTAAGGTAAAATACAGCAATTTTACAGAAAAACCCTTCTTATTTTTCGAAACATCTTATTTTAGTAATATTTGGCCAAAAGTTCCTGCTTTAATGTAAAAACAAATAATGAATTCTCTAAGAAAAATAAATCTGCTTATTAATATAATTCCCGACAGTTATTCAAATAGAAATCAGTTCGATGTTTGAAATCAACTGCGAATGTGGGAATTTTGTTCTCGTTTATTTGAAAAGGTGGGTTCCATTTTTTCACAATTTTACTTTGGTCGTCTAAAATTTAATCATTCTCATCTGGCCATCTCCATTTTTTTTCCCTGTTTGACTATGTAGGACTTACGAATCTCATTACCGGTTTCGTCAATTTTCCTAAGGTACTAACGGCATTAGCATTTGACCAAAATAAGTCATTTATTTTATTCAGGGTAGTCAGGAAGCGTTTCATTTTATGGAGGACGTGCTGTTGATCTTGTTTTTATGTGATCTTTCGGTATTTGTTTTTAAACTTTCCAGGATTTGTATAAACCGTCGAATGAAAATTCTCACCAAAATCTTAGCAGAAGACTGTGAATAATAACTCTTCGTCTTGGAGAGGTTCTTCCGCCTTTGAACTATCATTAATACAAGTTATGCTGTGTCATAACTATATTTTAACTATGCCAGCTGACCCCATACCTCACTATGGCAACTAGCCCCACAGTGATACCTAAAATAAAAGGGATACTACGGAATCGCAAACATGAGAAACAAAAGACTGTGCTACGTGCATGCAAACCCAATTAAACATTCTTTCGAAAGACACCATTAGCAGCATCTCAATTTGATCTACAGATTCACCAGAGAAAAAAAAAAAAGAAAGAAAGAAAAGTAGGTTGAAAATATTTACTCATCAGTCCGAAAATTGATGAAACAGAGATTGTTCCAATATGACGCTTCCAAGCAGACTGAATTTATGGTCGATGGTGCTCATATACTTGCTTTCTCCACTACACGGAGAAAAAATTTCTGTAACTGATATCTAGATTCTAAATTGCGGATCTAGAAAAAATAGTTCCATGTCATCCTTATAAATTCTTGTCTCCTTTGAAAGCCAGTTCTAGAAACCCTGTGAGGTCGAGACTATAGAACGTCTCCACAGTTCGTTTGAATTTCAGCTGAATCCATCAATCTAAAGTTGGGACGGTTAAAGCACTTCGTCGCCAGTAACTCGGCGAAAGTTGAGGTCGAGTGAGTTTTATGTCGCATGGTGCTGCAGTGAAAGAATTAGGTTCTGAGTGTTTGATGAAAGGGAAGTGATTGTAAGTTTTAATTGAAATGAAGGGAAAGGATGTTTGTTAGGATGTAGTATAAAATGGATAGAAAATTGGAAAATGGTAACTGATTAGTGTGGAGTAAAGAGTTATAGCGAATTGGAGTTGGTGGTGATGCTGAGTTGCACCGGATTAAGGTGTGAGTGAAGTGATGGTAGAGAGGTGTAGTATTGTGGCGTAAATTTAAGAAAAGAGTCTGTCGTGTCTCGGGAATCCGGCCGACACTCTGGAGTGAGAATAGTTAGCGGTAGCAGTGAGCAGTCGTCGACAAGATCAGCATTGATGAGATAAGTTACCTTTATTTTATGTCTTGTTAAAGTTATTTCCTGAAGTCACTTATTTAAATTGAGTTAGCTCAACGCCCTCCTTGAAATTAAGAATTAATAAACTGTGTTATTTTGTATTTAAAACTTTGTCTCGAGCTCTTATTTCTACCTAATTAAGTAATTAAGTTCATCTTTAAGATCTAAGATCTAAGATTGAGGAATTGAGAATATGGAGAACTTGAATTCTTCGCAACCTCTATTAGAATTCTAGAGCGTTTGCCTATATTCTCGAGGGCAGAGTTATTTAAAAATCTATGCAAGTAAATGCGAATGCAAGAGGCGGGTTTCCGCAACTATAATCTTGGTTTATTAATCAATTCTAGAAAACCAAGCGAGAATTTCTCGCAATACAAAAGATTCAGAATATTCAGAATATTGTTTCACCATCTAGAAATGTGTAGACTAGAAATTCTCAATCATTTCGTCTATTCAGTTTATTGGCGTGCCTTGTGCGTATAACTCAGAAATCTATATTTCTAGTTAAAGGATTTAGAAAATGACCACTTATTCATTCTAGATAAATATATATATTTTTTTCAGTGTAGTAAAACGACAGTTTTTTGTGGGAAAACGCATAACAAAAACATGAAATGCTGATAGTATGCAGGCATTACCAGAGAAATTTTGTCAAAATATTTTACACAATGGACGCTTAAATAGGCATTGTTTACAATATGGAAGTTGGGTTCTTCAAGCAATCTCAGGATATTTTATAATTCTTCGGAAAACCGGGTAAGTCAATTAAAATCGTTTATAAACACTCGCTGCATTGTCATCAGTGTTACTAAAGTTATGAATGGGAATTTTTATTAGCTTGTGAGTGCGAAACCTTTTTTTTTTTTTTAAATATACAGATTACAATGATTTTTGTAAGAGATACATGAATAAAAATTTTTTAATGTTCTTTACTACTACTTAAGTGTTTGATCTTATATAACCTTGTATGTTAGTTTTCTTTTTCCTTCCACACGCACACACACACACAAAATGTTATTTAATACAATCCATTCTTAACGAGTGTTGCCAACATTTAGGGAATTTTTTTTTCTTTAGTAATACTACTAATAATGGTGTTTGATATATGTTATGGTAGATTAGACAAACGAACTATCAGAAAAATATTACAATTGAAATTTGATGATGGATATTGAATAAAAGTGGCCCTGTAAGTTGAAAATGGTGCTCTTAACTATCATTTAACACTAATAAACTTTTAAATTTGCTATCGTTAAATGATAGTTAAGGGGGTACATCACAGATCGTCAAGGTCAGCTGAAGCCTATGTTATTCTATGGGTAAAATTATTTATAGAATTACACATTACCAAATTGTTATTTTTAAATTCGGTTTTCACATTTTGAAAATACACAACCGTTAAATTAGTACTCTTTTTCCAAAAATTAATTTTTAAAATTTTTAAATTTTGATTTTGAGTCTAAAAATGTAAAAAAAATAACAAAGTGTATTTTTCTCATTTCTTAGCTGTAAAATGAAATTAAAAAAAAAAAAAAAAAAATTCAATTTTTGGAAAACATATACTAATTTAACAGTTGGAAATTTTCTGAATGTGAAAACAGAATTTAAAAATAACAATTAGGTAACGAGTAATTAATTCTATAAATAAATTTCACCATAGAGTTGCATGGGATTTGATGACCAGAGACAGGGAAATCGTACTATTATTTTTATTATAAAGCTATTTTTATTTTTATTTTTATTATTCATTATTCATTATTATTATTATTATTTTCATTCATTTATAAAGCTTCCCCCCCCCCCTTTTTAAATCATAATCGTATACAATTTCTTTCTTTTCTTTTCTTTCGTTCTTTTCTTGCTGCTTTTTCCATACCATAAAATTATTTTTATTTTTTAACTGATACTAGAAATAATAGTCAAGGAATTCAATTTTTATTTGTTAAGTTCAAGGAAGTCAATTTTTATTTATTAGGTGCTAAAGACTTATTTTACTCAGTCATCATTATTACTACTAATTTATAGAACCAATAGTGCTCATAAGCTGTATGGTTCATTTCTTCTTCTCCTTTTTTTTTTTTTTTTTTTTTTAAAGAAAGTTTTTTTTTTTTTTTTTATTTCATTTCCTTTTAAATCATAATCGTATAACATTTTCTTTTTTTTTTTTTTTTTTTTTCTTTCGTTCATCTTTTTTTTTTTTTTTTCTGCTTTTTTCCACAGCATAACATTTCATTTCTTAACTGATATTAGAAATAATAGTCAAGGAATTCAATTTTTTAAAATTAAGTTCAAGGAATTCAGTTTTTATTTATTAATTGCTAAAGACTTTTTTTTACTCAGTCATCGTTGTTATTGCTAATTTGTAAAACAAACAGTGTTCATAAGGTGTTTGGTTCTTTTTTTTTTTTTTTTTTTTTTTTTTTTTTTTAAATCTGTGAATGGAAATCGATCTGACAGATTGCCATCGCAGGTAAAATTAGTTTTCACTCATAACCTGCTATTTCTCGGCAAAGCATTACACACACACAAAATAAATAAACAAATAAAAGGTTTTAAGAATTTCAAAGGATTAAAAAAAAAAAAAAAAAGAGAGAGGATTTAATGTACAGAAATCAGTCTGACTATATGTTATTTCTGTTTGGTGGAGAAAAAAAAAAAAAATAATAATAATAAAACCCCTTTGTTAAATGTAAAAAAATAAGATTTTTCTTTGACTTTTTTGATGAAATGTTTAAGGACTCTTTTTAGAAGATTTGACAAATGCGTTCAATGCAATATGAGAAGCTATAATCCCCTATTTTGTTTTTTAAAAGGTAATTGATCAAAAATATAAGAAATTTAAAACATGTAAATGTTCTTTTAATTGATATATGTGGACGTATGTGTGGTCTTCTTATTTTTATTATGTAAAATATTAACAATAATAATAATTATTATTTTGATATTCTTTTATTAATTAAACTATAAATAATATGAAATAATTAATAAATTTTCCATGTAAGTTCACCTGGAAATCTTTCTTAATTTTGTTTATTTCCTCTTTTATTTTTACATCTTGTTGTCGAAAATTATGGACGAACCGATATTACTTGTATTTTCACCAGCGAAAATGTAATGAAAATTCTTTATTATAAAAAGATTAAATTCTTTATAAAGTAATAGAACTCCAGTCTATGACAAACATCTTGGGGATAATGTCATTTTATTACACTACTATTTTACTTTACTTTTAACATTTAAGTTACAGCTACGTTGTTTTTTGGGAAAACTTTGTAAAATAATAAATTTCCTTCTTCTTTTCAACTTATCAAATTTGGTGTCGCCATCTGTCGCTCTGTGCAGACATTAAATACTTTACCAAAATTAAAGTTCGGTTCACAAACATGATTTTTCTAGAATTTTTTTAATCTTTTACACTTTTATTTCTAATAAATTGGAAATGAGGTTTGTAAATTCGTATACTTAAATTTTTATTATATCGTAAAGATAATTTGGTACTTATGTAGTAACCGCATGCCACCGATAAATACGAAATATTTTATGTATCTTCTATTAATTATATTTATTTATGAATATCATAGAAGTGATCCTATAAAATATATTGTATTACCTGACATATTTTTATAAATGTAGGACAAAAAAAAAAAAAAAAAAACTCGCCAATAGCAATTGATTAACGATTGCGCAGTTAATTAAAATTTAGTATTTTTAGAAATATTCTAATATTTCTAATATTTCTATACTCTAACAATACAGAATATATACTCTAACAATACAGAATACACTTTATCTGTCTTTCAAGTGATTGACGTAAAATACTAATTACTAAAGTTTCTTAAGTCAGTAAATGTATATAATACTTGTTCTAAAGACAATAATTAATTTAAAAAAAAAAAAAAAAGTTTTATTATAAAAAGTGAAAAAAAAAAAAAAAAAAAATCAGACTATTAATGCACGACTGGGTACTAATTACATATATCATATATTGAGTATTATATTACATTTCTTAAGAACTATATGGACACATTATGAATATACCGAGTATGTCTAATAATAAGCATACGATTTATGTCCATACAGTTAGTTTTTTAATAACATTAAAAATCTTTAATAATCGTCAGATTGTTTGATTGTCCATGAGTATTAAAAATTCTACTGCGAATTCAATTGATTCTTTGATCAGTATTTTTTTTTATCTTTCCTGTGTTCCTCCATTTAAGATGCTTTCTAGGAAAAATCCGTTTTATTTAGAATGAAAAATAATGACAGGTCGAGAAATTTTGCGAATTTTAGTAAAGTGCAAAAGAAGTATAACCGATATTAGCGGCGTATAAACGAAGAATTTTTGCATTAAAATGAATAGGTATGAATCTGAGCTTCACTAAAATGACGTATAAATGTAAAAGACGTATAAACGAGAGGCGTATAAACGGTGCTTTACGGTACTAATGTAATTATTTATATTAATTTTCTTTTTTGATAGTATTTACATAGCTACAAATATTTATAATTTCCAAATCTAATTTATCACCAGTATTTTTAAAGAGAAATCTGTCACATATATTTTCAACGAACAATTGAAATTAAATAAGCTAAAAAATTTATAAAAACTTTCCGGTGTATTTATAAAAGCGTCCTTTATTAATAAAGGACGCTTGTAATTCACCTATGTATTTATGTAAAGAGAGAGAGATAGGTTAAAAAAAAGTTTTAAAATATAATGATTAATAATATGTGTAAAAAAAATTAAAAGAAATAAGAACTTCAGATATCAAACGTTCCACAATTCTTTATTTCATATTCACTTCTTTCAACTTTTCAAAGTATAAACTTTCTCAAAATTTTCATCAAATCTATTATAATACACAAAAATCACCCTTTTTGTTTTGTCATAAATAATAAAAGTTTCATATATTCAAAAACAGTAGGCAAAATACAGTTTCAGATCTTCAAATACACTGCGCTGAATATGTGCCAAATAAATTATCTTAGTTCTTTTCACTGACTTATGTGCATTACTTTTTAACAAACAGGCCTATGAGGGTGAAAAATTCAAACTAAATTTTCAGATTAAGTTAATTTTTAAATCATCGTCATAAATCCCTTTCATTTTATGTATTCAAATTTTTATAAATAAATAAATAAATGATTAAAATACTACAGTTAATAAAGTTATAAAAGAAATTTAAAATAAAGCAAATCATATTCAATAGACTGGTTTACGAAAGTTTATTTATTTTTTCTTTTCTTTCTTTCTTCTTTTGTGCATTATGTTTAAACCAAAGAACATACCTACGTAAAATTTGAGTGAATTATTCATTACCAAAAAAAATAACTGGATTTTATATTACTTTAACCCTAAGAATATTTTTTAAATTTGATATCCATTCAATCTTTCCCAAAATTACATTTTTTTTCCATTTTAAAGAAGGAGAATTTTAAATTTGTTAAAAAAAAAAAAAAAAAAAGTCTGAGATGGTGTTACAGATGCACATCAGATAGCTGAAAATACATATACTGTCAAAAATTCAAATTAAACATTTTTTTTTTTTTTTTCATTTTTTTTCATTTAAATTTTTGTTGTATATATATATATATATATATATATATATATACATATACATATATATATATAGAGAGATATAGAGAGAGAGATACAGATTGGATGAACTATTATTTATAAAATTATTTATTGACAATTTTATGAATCTTGAAATGTTTACAGCTTACAAATAAATAAATAAATATATAATTTTTACCTCTGTCTCTCTCTCTCTCTCTATATATATATATACATATATATATATTTCTTTTTTCAAAAAGTCCGTTAAGGAAGCCAAAGGGGGGAAAAGTGTATAAAGGAAGGAAAAGCTTAATTTAATTTGGAGGTTTGTGTTCCTTTGCCTAGCATTTTCTGTACGACCATTCATTTAGTTTTATTTCTAAAATCACTGACTTCTTTCTTTTAAACACGGATTTTCAAGAAAAATTAGACAATATCATATCACAAATTATTCCCAATGTTAAAGTAATATAAAATTCAAAAGTATCAGTAAAAGAAATTGAGTAGTTTAAAGCTTTTATTATTAATAATAATAATTTCATTACCAACGTAATGTTTTTTAATTACTATTATTACAAATCTATGCATTTTTATCCTACTTCATATATATATATATATATATATATAGACATTATTCATTTTATAATAAGAGACGTAAAAGTAGAATATTAAATTAATTGTAGTAAATTGCTTATTTGTATTTTAACAACGATATTTTTTATTAATATAAAACTTTTGTTTTTCACCCTCATATGCTAATATGGAAATGACACTGAAATATATTCTATAACACTGAAACATATTCGTAAACATTATTATTATTTTTTAAATAAAACATTCTAAAGAAAAGTATTTAGTAAATTTTAATTTCGATAATCTACAAGAAGAAAGTTTCTTTATAATAGACTAATGTTTTAGAATAATATTTGTATTTTATTTTAAAGTTTAAAATGAAAACTTAAAATCTTCGTGATTTAATAAATCGAATCGATTATAATGTTAGATGCTTTTATTGAAAAGTAAAATAAAATAAAATAAATCTGCTATATAATATTTTAAAAAGGAAGACTATATATAGAGAGATGTATGTATGCATGCATAAGCACATGATGTAAGTCCCTATAAACTAAATTAAGTTATAAAATAATAACTAAACTAATGTTTTAGAAAAGTAGTTATATCTTATTCTAAATTTAAAATGAAAACTTAAAATTATAGGTAAAAAAAAAAATTAAAAACTTAAGTTAAAAAAATACAACATTATACTCTTATATATATATATATATATAATATATATATATATATATATATATATATATATATATATATAATTATAAATATATGTATATATATATATATATAATTATAGATGTATGTACGAATGTATGAGTATAGAATGTAACTCCTTTTAAATTTTATAACAAAAGTAAAATTTTTTTGTTATATAATATTGCTTCAGCAATATCTTATTACGAAATAAGCTAATACAGTTACTTTTATGTAATATACCCTTAATATAGACTCAGATTTTTGCCTAATTTAACTTATTATTATTATTATTTTGTTCTTTTATTTTACTATTTTCAATAACATGTTTAAAATCTTACAATAAATAAATAAATAAAATAAAATAAAAAATAATTAATTGTGAAGACAATTTTAGAAGATTTCAGTTATCTTTCTCGCAAAATATTTAATTTTTTTAAATTCTCACTACATTTTGGTCTGTCTTAGAAAAGGGTAAAATTGTAAAGTTTTTCACTGCACATTATTTGTAAGGTCAGTTTATCATAAGATTAAAAATACATTTATGTATTTGAAGATAAATATTATATTTTTATGCGAAATCTTCTGTTAAAATACAGGTTAAAAGTGTTTGATTATGTAACTTTTAATTATAAGTAGTATATTACGAAAAAACAGTGGCTTACTGAATTGATATATCCGGTGGCGGCCTTCATAAGGCTTATATAAACATTCTATCTTGAAATATAATACTTAATTCTATCTATATAAGAATATGCAATATATATATATTAGTTAAGGTGAATTTCAAATAATTTTATATTTTAAAAGCTTAGCCTAAAAAAGTAATAATTCAATGTAGACACACCTATTCATGTATATAAGAATATGAGAAATATAATTTTATTTTCTTATAGCATAAATAAAAACCTTTGATTGATTTTAAAAAAATGAAAGAATCAATTAACGCTGCTCTATAATTAATCTTACATAATTTGTTAATAGTCATTCAGAATTTATATAAAACTCCAATGAGCCTATATTCCATCTACATTGCCGCATTTCTTACTTTGTTATTCAATAACGCTTTTTTTAATGACCAGCCACTGAAACATAAAATTGTATTGAAAAAACAGTCTTTTATCTTAATTCTCCTAAGCAGTTCTAAGAAATGAGTAAAAAAAATCCCTAATACTCTATTCTTAATAAACTTAATAAAAAAAAAAAAAAAAAAAAAAAAAAAAAAACATTTTGGTTTTAAAATTAATTTCTGAAAAAAAAAGAAAAAGAAAGAAAGAGAGAAGAAAGAAAATCTCTGAAATAAATGCAAATATACTAAAATAAAATTCTTTACAGAGAATAACATTAGCATATTTATATTAAGTAAACAATAAATAAATAAATAAAATAAAAGAGAATTAAGTACAAACAACTAAATCCATTAAATAACGGTTTGTGCAAAATCCATTAATAGAACACCAAATCAAACATATATTAAACGCTTGTTTTTCTAACCAAGGGCTATTTAAACAAAAAGCCATTTTCAATCACTTAATAAACTACAAATGCTTTAAAATTCTTTTAATATATATAGTTTTTTCTTTTGAAAAATCCCCTTTAAATGATGCCAACGCTAAGCTATGCAAAAGAAAAAAAAAAAAAAAATGTAATTTAAGTGAAACTTGCTTATTGTATAATCGTCTGTGCTTTGGGTAATTTGTTTATTCTAGAATAAACATGGTTTTTAGTTTGAGTTTACAAAAAACTTAAAACAAATTTACGAGAAAATTGAATATGCATTTTAAATAACAAGACATATTTGTTAAATAATGATGTTTTTTTCAGCCACCACAAAGAATAGATTAAATTATAGTGTTATAGAACTAGAAAAGTAAAATTTCTATTTTCATTTACTTTGTTTTAATGTAAAATTATTTTAATTTTGTTCTTCGAATTCTGGAGGGATATTTAAAATATCAATTAAATCTGAAATGATTTTTAACAATATTTTATGTAAGACTATATATAAACCTATTTGCAGAGATAGAGAGAATAAGAAATGAAACTTTGTTATAGTTCATAGTTTTCTCTAAGTTTATATTACATTTTTTTTTTTGAAACAGATGTTATTTCATTTTACAGTTTTTTTATAAAGCCAAAATTTGATTTATTTAGAAAATTTAGGAATTATTTCCTACAGAATTAAAAATAAATTTACGAACCATATACAAGCATATAAGAATGTATGTAGTATGTAGTATATCAGTATTTAAACTTCATTTTTTAAGAGTATAAGTACATTCTTTTCATGAATTAACTAAATGCAGTTATTTATTAAAAGCAATCTATAGTTAAATATATTTTGAAAAGCACTTTAGTACCCCTTTACAGTTTATATAAAACCATTTTAAGTATTAGAATGTTCAGGAAAAATTTATTTTTGGTACATAAGGCTTACATTTTTTTTCTTTCTTTTTTAAATCCTGTTTTTTATTAATAATAATATATATATAAATAGGTATTTTTTAAAAGAATAATAATATTAGAATGCAGTTAATAATAAACATTAAAATATCTATTTCTAAAAAAGAAAAAAAAACACCAAATCTAAACATTTATTAAACACTTTTTTTTTTTTTTTAAACTAAAGGCTATTTAAACAAAAATTTATTTTTAATCTCTTAAGTAATAAGCAAAAAATATGCTTTAATATCATTTAAAAATATATCTAAAATCATTTCCTAACAAATGTTGTTTTTAAATATTTTATTATAGTACAAGGGGAATAAATGTAAATAGGGTAAAATTTTCTTATTGCAATTCGCTGTTCTTTTAGTAATTTGTATATTCTGAAATAAATATTGTTTGAGTTGCACGAAACCTTAAAATAAATTGAATGGAAATTTTACTACGCATACTAAACATGACATATTTCTTAAATAAAGATTTATGTTTGTTCATCTATCTCAAAGAATAAGTTAAACAATCTTGCTATAAAACTGGAAATATATATGAATATATTTTCATCTGATTTGTTTTAAATTAAGATGTTTCCTTATTTTAACTTTTAAAGGAACATTTAATATATGGTTTTCGAAAACATTTTGAGGGAGATTACACAAAATAATAATAGTAATAATAAAGTATATTTTATATTTTATTTTATTTATTTTTTATTTTTATTTTTTTTTTAAACTAACTTATTCATCAATGAAATTATAGATATTCATCGATAACCCCAATCTTGGATTTTCTTTCATGCTATTAGAAAGCTTTCTAAAATATTCATTTACGTGGTGAGAGAGCTAAGGAACGCATCTAAATTGGAATTTTAAATAATAATAATGATAATAATAATAATAATAATAATAAAAAGAGAGAGAGAGAAAGAAAGAAAAATTGCAGTATAATCGTAATATTAATTCATTCTGCAAGTTCATATTACATTGCTTAAAAGAAAAAAAAAATAATAATAAATGAGAGAAAAGAAAAGAAAAGGAAAATGAAGTGTCAAAACTTAGAGGAATTGCAGGTTACCCTCTTCCTATATTATAAAACGATAATGCTATGAAAATTGAAACATTTATCTAAGTCTGAATTTCTACTTCGAAGACGATCCACACTGAAATATTCGTTAAACTCTCCCCCCTTATTAAATTTATCTTTCTTTCAATGAGTTTTCAATTTATTAAACTTTATCTAAGTCTGAATTTCTAATTCGAAGACGATCCACACTGAAATATTCGTTAAATTCTCCCCCTTATTAAATTTATCTTTCTTTCTTTGAGTTTTCAATTTATTAAATCATCAATTTAAAAAAATGTTATTATGAATATTGTTTTATACGTAATATTAAATAAAATTCATGATTTGTGATCAAATTGCTCAATTAAAAAAAATAATAATCATTGAAAATTAATTTTAATTTAATTTATATCCTTCCTTAAAACAACACAAAAAACAACATAAATTCTAGAACGTGAAACTTTATTTTTGAATTTGGTCACTGTCCTTTGTAATTTTAATTTTTATGGGGGAAGAAAAATTAAAAAAAGAATTTTCAATTTAATAAAATTTATTGTATTTAATGCTGAAATTAAAGAAAAAAAAATGAAGAAAAAATATCTGTCCTAAACAGTTTTTCTAAGCAGGATTATTGTGTAATATTTATTTTCATTTAAACAGCTTCTTAAAATATTCCCTTGTAATGTTAATAAAAATAACTATTCTCTTGTAATATTAATTAAAATTCACGATTTGTGATAAAATTGCTCAATTTTGAGAAATTCAACAGTTAAAAAATAATTTTAATTCATTTTATATCCTTTCTTCAAATAAAGCAGGTAATAACATTAATGCAATAATGTAAAACTTCAGTTTTATATTTCGTCACTATCAAGCTTAATTTTAATTTTTATGGAGAAGAAAAACAAAAAATAATTTCCAATTTAAGAAAATTTATTTTGATTAATGTTGCAATTAAAGAAAAATAAAGACGATTTTCATATGTAAGAGAATATAATTGAGATTTACTTTTCATTTACAAGTGAAAAAAAGAAAAAAAAAAAAAAACAATACTATTGTGTAATATTTATTTTCACTTAAATAGCTTCTTAAAATAATCTCGTTCATCAATATTTTCTATGATTTACCAAACCCATTAACCATGATAATTTACCATAATTCTTTGTTTTCGTAACGAAACCAAAAATTTAACGTTATTTAACATTTGTTTATGCAGACGTTTTTTAATATTTTCTTCCTTGGTTTAATAGATTTTTAAACTTTTTTCATTGTCTGTACGGTAGATAGCAGCACCACTCCAAAATTCACAAGTTACTTGAAATTTCTTAGTAGACACGAGGGTGCTTTCCTGGCTTGATGATACACTCGTGTCTAGTTTTTTTCATTTAATGGAGGGCTGGTCTATATTTTGAATTAAAATCATTCTTGCGAGTTTTTGTAGAGTATAATGTTTACTTACAATTTTTTTTTTTTTTTTTTTTTTTGTCAAATTAATTATTTTTTTTAATTTAATAAGGTTAACTTATTGATGCTTCAAACAAAAATTTTCTTTAAAATTAGAACAAGTTTTTTTTTTTTTCGTACTTATGATCAGCTATGTATTTAATAGCCATTTTTGAAATCAGTTTAGCAATTTTCAAAAGAAACTAAAACGTCAAAGGGTTAAATCTATATTCAACTTAATGGAGATTAAAGCTTTTATATTTTTATAATTTTATATACTCCTTCGGTGTCGGGCATCTGCCTTAACCCTTTCAGCGTTAGCAGCACATTTCCTTAGTGATTCATAATTATAAAACATTGCCTTAGCAGCAAAATGTAATCGGCTTTTGAATGGTCTCTTATCGACGATGGATGAACTTGTAAACGGCCGATACTCGGAATCTCAAGCGCGATAAATCTCATCGAAAGTTCATCTAAAATGTCTCATCGGGAATAGTTGAATCCAATGAATTTTAGAATCAGATCTAATGGAAATCCATTCGAAAGACACAATTTCTATCGAATTTTTACACGATCTGTCATCGGTTCGATATCTTTTTTCGGTGAAATACTCCTCATCCAAAACCAATCTTAGATACTGTTCTGAACTATATGTCCATGTAAATGCCCGACAAATTTTGAGAAGTCGGTGAAAGGCCGAACAAAATACAATAATGCTACTAGGGTGCACAGTTTATGTATGAAAATTTGATACCTAATTGTATACTACAGATATTATTATTCTAAAGAAGAAGAAGGGCAAAAAATATATATAATTTTGTCATACCAGTCTTTTATTTCTACTATGCATGACGGAAAATGACAGACATAGAAATAGCTGAATGTGTTACAAGCGACTCAAAACTAAAACAATTTCAAATTGTCCAAATCGATCAATTAATTAATTTTTTATTTACTGCATTATGAGAAAGCCAAAACATGTATTTATAACACTGTTTTTAAATTACGTAAAAGTATAAAAATATAAGCTACAAAAATTAGTTATAACACGTCGTCTCAGTATTTAATCCGTTGGCGTCCAGTGTCCTCATTTGAGGACAGCTAATAAAATGGTACGTATATATTTTATGTTTTTTTTAAAAATGATTTCTGCTTTTTAGAGACAGTTTATAGCGTCACTCTAAATGATCCCTGAAATTTTTATGTGCCTACTATTAATTATTATTTCATAATTTGGATAGTCATTTTATGATTTGTCATTAGTCGCACATACACTTACATTTTGCGCATGTATACTAATTTAAATCAAGTTGAATAATGATATATATTATAATACTTTACTTTCGAGATCTTTGTCAACATATAATAGGAAATTAATCTGTTATCTCAAAGTTTTTATTGCTCGAAGTTTTCTCGTTAGAACATTAAACGTCAATAAATGAGGATAGGCTTTAAATTTAAAACTATCAAAAGAATTGTTTGAATTAATATATTTTACTGTCAGTTGTCTATATTAATTTAGAAGTGAAATAATCAGCTAATAATGTTTTGCAAAATTAATTCGGGCCTTAACGTGTTAATGAGAATTTAGACTTTAGTGTATCACTGGTACATAACAGGTAGAAAAAGTGACCAAAACCTTAAATAAATGTAAACAATTATGTATTCTTTATGTCCTTTATATATTTTTTTAAACTGCTTGTAGATTCTTATATAATGTATATAAATTAATTTGAACGTACGTGAATCTCGTGAGAAATGTTAATCAAAAACAGCGAAAACACTCTATAAAATCCTTTCTTAAACAAAAACAGCTACATGTAGCATCTCGTGCCTTGTTGTAAGATTAAAGTAAGGTAAAAACGTCTTATCCTTATATAAACCTGTGACATTTCTTCAATCAGTTTGATTAATTTGATACGCTTGTAAACCTAATAGTGCTTTAAAGTACCCAGGGCCCGACTAACAAATTTTTGTGCCCAGGGCACTTTAAATTTTTCGTGCCCACTTAAAAGAGCAAAAGTTCTCCCTCATTCCCCCCCCTCCCCCCCAGAAATAAAAAATGACCAGTTACTAACTTACCACAGTTTTTAGCAGGCGAAAACGCAGATCGAAAAAAAGTTATTTCATAAAAAATTTAACATGGTTTTGTTTTAGGCCAGGTTCTAAAGACAAATAAAGATACCCCCATTCAATCTAATGACAGTTTTTACTTTAAAATTTTATTAATGTAAGTGAAACACAGTTGAGTTATATATATATATATATATAAAGGAAGGAAAGAAAGAAAAAAAGAAAAAGAAAGATTTAGGCCTTATATTTTAACCATTAGTAAAATTTTGTGCCCCTCAGAAATTTCGTGCCCAGTGTACTAGCCCCGGGTGCCCGTGCGATAGTCAGGCCCTGAAAGTACCGACAGTATAGTAAAGAGTTAATTTTAGAAAGTTACTCTCTTAAAAAAAAAAAAAAAAAAAGTACCATGTCAAGTAGGAGTTAATTTTTTTTAATCGACTTGAGTTAAAAATAAAATTGTTTGAGCGAATGAGTAGCTTTTCATTTAAGCGAATTTTAGTTATCGATATATATTTATACTTGAGTGATTTCTGCTCCTTCAACCATTTGTAATTGGCAACGTCGCGCTTTTTCTATAGCATGCGAGTGCAATGGCCAACGCCATTGTAAAATGATCCAATTTATTCAAATTATTTGTATTAAAATCATTAATAAAATAAATAAATTACTTAAATACAACTAATGGCTCAAGTTTCAGTGCATTATGTTACTCATTCCATTTCATGAATTTAACTCAACATAAGATGGCACATTCCTTCTAGGCAAATGAGTGAAAATTCACTTAAATTGAGTTATTTTTATTCTTTCATTTTAAGAGTGTAGATTTTGATAACTCTACATGCATACATACATTTACTAATAAACATAAAATTTATGCAAGTTAAGTTCTTGGTGAGTTAAATATATTAAACTATATGAATTACTGGGTAAAATGGTAGATTACGGTAATATATCATTTACAACCACAACAACCATTTTACAAATAAATAAATAGATAAAATAAATAAATTCAAAAATAAAAATAAATTCAAAAATAAAATAAAATAAATATTTAAATGGAAGTTACTAAATTAAATAGCTAAATAAATTCAATTTATATATTTATGTACATAAAAAATAGATTCGAGATAGTTACTTTTATGAAAGCGCTTTCTTTCAATCAATTTCACTTGCCTTATATACTTAATGCCTCAAATTCATCTAAGATGAACAAATTTAAAATCTCAGTGGCTTAAAATTTAATTAAGATTTTCAAAAGATGAAGAAAGGATAATTTTTTTCCCTTTTGCCTTTAATGAACTGATGGAACATTTAATAATCCAATGAAGTCACTGAGTATAATGACAAAATAAATGTTCTTTAAAAAAAATATTTAATGTATATAAACAAAGACTCGTGATTTGATCAAATTTGCAGAGTAATGAAATCTTGTAGAAAGGTTAATTTGTTTTTTATGTTAGGAAAGGAAATCCTTTGTTAATTATAAATGTTGTAATTATTTTCAAAGAGGAAAATCGTAGAGAAGTTTGAGCAATATTGACATTTATATTATGTAATAATTTTTGCAAACTAGTCATGGATTAAATGAACAACTTTTAAAATAATGTATCAATTGAATAATAAAAATGAAAGTGAAAGTGAAAGTATCGAGTTTTTGAAAATAAATAAATAAATAAATAAATAAAAAAGTATAAAAAAGTAAACGAACAATTAAATAATAAATAACATAAAAATAAAAATGAAAATGAAAATAAAAATAAAAATACAAGTCCCTATTTTAACAAAAAAGACAAATAAATAACATAAACTATAATAAAATAAAAATTGATTAGAAAAATGTAAGTTTATCGAATTTCACTTTATTGTTGGCATCACTATTCCTCGACCATTTAGAAATTTATATTGTTAGTACTCAAACACAAATTTACTTCTTTATTTATAAAGGTATTTTATTATTAAATTATCATTGTTATCAATATTCTAGTTTTAGTTTTTTACTCATTTATTTACTTGTTTTGAGTTATTTGATTTTGATTCATCGAATTTTTATTGCATTTAGCAATTGTTAACTACAATTTTTAAAACCAATTAACAATAAAATGAACAAAAAATTACAAATATAATATTTTCACTTAAAAATAGTTAATTCTTATCGCAGTATCTAGTGCGAAATCTAGTTAAGATAATGCCATTAAACTTTTGCATAGAGTCGACCATAAGTATATTATGAGTGCATTTTCCTTAAAAAAAGTTTAAATTCCATCTAGGATAAATTCAGCACCTAGTAAAACGAACATGGCATCTTAAATAACATACATGATCATAAATAGAAATTTTTATAACAAACCATTCAAGCTATCAATGTAGTGAAATCAGCGTAACATTTTAAAATGCCATCTACGCTGTAAAAAATTTCTGTAAATTTATTGTAAATATTTATCCAGAGTCTCTGTAAATTTAGAGTAATTCTTAGTTAAAAGTGAATAACCGAGATTTTCAATTTTTATTCTGTATTTTTAAGAAATTTTATTATTTAAAATTTTAATTAAAATAAAAAATGACTGTTTCTACTTTAGAAAAACCATTCTAAGTCCGAAATATAGTCTCACCAGTAATTAATTAAATCAATATTTGTTATTGAAATGAATGTATAAAATATGTTTTTTCACATCCCCGTTTATTTTTCTCTGTAATTTTACGAAAGACTTAAGATAATAGATTACACAGAGTTTTCTGTTGAAATTTTTAACAGTGTACTGCTCATAAATTGTACCATTTAAAAAAATAAAATATTTTTCACTATTGTGACCCCCCATAGTCTTTTGGACGCTTATTATGTTTCACTACAAAAACTTAACTAGAATTTATGTTAAATAGTTTGTGGATTATATATATTTAATGGATTATATATATTTAATATTGTGTGGATTATAAATATTTAATTATTCTTTTTCAGAATATTTGTTTGATAGATTATATAGGTCTACATCTGATATTTTATTGAATAGTTTTCGGTGATCTTTATTTATTTATTTTTTTTTTTTTTTGTGTTCAAGTATGAATTTTTGTTAATACAAAATAGAAAATAGAAAATATTTCAATGCAAAATTCAAATAAAGCGTCTAGCGACACAATTTCTTCAGTGACTCTTCCCTCAATATAACTGTATGGTAACTTTTATAGTATATTTACATGATTAATTATAATTAATCATGGAAACATTCTAAAAAACACCAAAATGAAGAAATTGTGAAGATAGCACCCTGTATTGACAAAAAAATCTATATGTGATAGAGAAAATCAGGCTTCATTTTCAATTTCAGCAAACTGAAAAAATATATATATATACATATATATATATATCAGCGACAATTATCAAATCAAATTTTGGCAACACCATTTTTGTAGACCCGTGTTATGCAATAAAAACTTTTTTTTTTTTTTTTTTTTTTTAATAATTTGTACAAAATTTTAAAGTACTGTTACAGAAGACATTTCAGTGTCATAGATACACCAGAAGTTCATGAAGCACAAGCATATTATTTAAATACTAACTTGCTAGCAACAAAATGCAAACAAGATTTTTGCCAACCTGTGAAAATGTGGAAAAGATACATAAAAAGAGAAGTTTGTTTATATTATTTGCCTTGCATTTCAACTATAAATCTAAATTTGTTTAACTATGTCTGTAGCTGAAGGATATCAAGCACTGTTTATAAGACTTTAATAAACTATCGATTTTTTTTTTTTCTTTTCACCTACTTAGCTGCTACCGAATACAAAGGTTATATAATGTGAAAAATTCCTGAAGAAACTTCATTTTGTTGATCTAGGTTTTGGTAGTACTGCATGCAAAATGGAATAGTTCTGACTGGGAACAAGCAGAGTAAGTTATATATATTTTTAAAAAACAAGAATATGACATTACCGATTTCTTTTTAGGTTTTGGCAACGTGATAGGATCAGTTTTTCTCAGTTAAATAAATATATACATTTTTAACTTATAAACTATCGAAACACCTTAACTCAATGTAAACTAAGATAATTTAAATAGTCAGAATGCAGTTAAAAATTAAACTTATAAATCTTTTGATTTACTCCAACTTTTAAATGTTAAGCCAGATCTGTCGGAATTTTTATTCAATAGTCACCAATAATTTTTATTTGTAACTTTTGACTAACCACTTCGAAGCTTTATAGTCTGTTATGTATATCCAACATCGCTTCTCAAAATTATTGGTGATTATTGATTAAAAAATCAGCGAGATCTGGCAACACTGGGTGAAAGAAGGAAATCTTAATCGGTAAATATTAGAAGTGCAAGAGTTTTCATCTCAAGACGGAATACTGACATCAGTACATTTTATCAATAATTTCTATTATGATCAGTCACAATAAAATACTGCACAAATCTGATAGAATTTACTTATAAAGAATACTGGTGTCAGTGACTTGCACCCCTGGTAAATATCTATCGTAAATATTAATCTTTAAATTTTAATTAAAATTACTAACATTTTACTAAATATTTTAAATTAGACTAAAAATGTACAAAATGTGTTACTAATAGATATGTATATACGTTTTTATAATTTTAATAGCAACAATTATCTCGAGTTCATAATATTGGCAAGTACTTTACTTTTTAATAATACATATGTATATATATATATGTGTGTGTGTGTATTAAAAATTAGCACTATAAAACAATATTTTTTTAAAAACGAGCTAAATTGTCTCAAAATAACTCCGAAACAATATATATTTAAATTTGAAAACACATGTACTAATTTTTGAGTATATTGTCTTGCTCAAAAATGGGTTTGACCAATAAAAATCTCAATATCTCTATGTTTTACGTGTCAATATACTCAAAATTGAGTACATGGATTTTCAAATTTAAGTATACATTGTTCGGAGCTATTTTGAGACTATTTAGCTCATTTTTAAGAAACCATTTTTAACAGTGAGGAGATGTTTCGGTTTTAAAACTTAAGAATTTAGGAAACACTTGGCAAATTTATAAATTTATACAATGAAATATTAAAAAATCCATTAAGTGTAAAATAATAATAATTATAATAATAGTAATAGCTCCATAATTAGAAGTATTTGAATGATTACAAAGTTATAAAATTGAGTAGGACTAAATAAACAAATTTAGAGGCTCAATTTTTCCCCCATGAGTAAAAGTGTTAATACATAAGGTTGTAACATGACTTTGACGGGTTGGATTATTTTGATAGGAGTGAAAATTGTCCAATCCGAGATTCAAATCTCGGATTTTCGGATTAATAGCCCAGTATCCTACCTACTGAGCTATAGCAGACGATGTCTGAGTCACACAATTCGTTAAAAAAATATTCAACGTTTATACGAATGTATTTTTTGTTTTTGTTTTGTTGTTGTTGTTCTGCAAATATAGAAATAGTTTTACGGATGAAATTTTACTTGTTTGTTCAATTTCATAATTGATAGGTGGCAAGAAATGATTGAAATAAAAATTTAGACCGTTTATATGAAAGGTTAGTTAATAAATTTATATAAACTAGTATCGCCCAGTGGTCGAAACTCGACCATTTTTTTTGCAAAGCGAGGCAAAGCAAAGTTATTGCCTTGTCCTAAACGGAATGCAATTGCAACACAGCTGCGCCAATTGTTTGCCGATATTCACTCTAACTGAATCAGCAGAGTTTTACTTAATATAACTATTTCTCTCTGTAGATGTTAGCCTTTACTGAATTGAGAGAAAATCGCAACGTGAAAACGCCCCTAGTTGTGTGATACAGCCCAGAAGCTAATAGGTACCATGTCAAACCAAGGCCCAACCAAGTATCAAATTCTGTTAAATTAATTCGATTGGTTCATAAAGTACAGTGTTTGAACAACAACAACAAAAAAAAAAAAGATATTTTTCAAAAATCGTCGAATTGAGTTCGGGAAATTTCAAAACGTGTAACTTTATCGAAAACCGAAAATCTAAAACTTTTCTGAATCTTATATTTTCTACTTATATATGCAGAGGAAAGAATAATAAATCCACTTTAAAAAAAATAAAAATAAGTAGTCAATTTCACTTAATTAAAATGCAAGGAAACCTCAAAATGCGTAAATTCATCGAAAACCGGAAATCAAAAGTTTTTATATATCTTCTACTTGCTTCTTCTACCCACAAAAGCTAGCAATAAAGATTCTCTTTTTAAAAATAAGTAGCCAATTTCAGTTAATTGAAACGTAAAGAAAGCTCAAAACATTTAAATTCAGCAAAAAACGGAAATCGGAATTTTTTCCGTATCGTCTACTTATACATGCAGCAATTAGTAACAAATACATTTTTCTTATTTTTAGTACATTAGTTGAATATTTATTGTTTAAATATCACCCTTTTAAATGAAATGTTTATGTTTACATTCGAAACTGGAAGTTTGCCATTTTTTTTTCTGGAGTTTTGTGAATTTAAATTATAATTTTATCAATTTTACAGAAAAAATAACTCAATCAAACACATGTAGACAGTAACTTATATATAACTATACCCAAATATCGGAATTAAAATCGGCAGATAATTTCCGTTATTTTTTAATAATTTTTTACAAAAAATCCAATTGATAATTAACATAGAAAATCTTTTTCATGGCTCCATGGACAGACAGTGACGTCATCACTTCGCTTGCGTATAGTGATGCTACATTATACAAATTACTGTGTCTATGGTTTTATTTGAACTTTATGAAATTGCCAGATTTAACAACTTTCTACTTTTAGGTATTTTTTAATGTAAAGGAATACGTGTATAAAAGGGAAAAATGGGGGAAAATGTATAAAAAATAAATGTATTTTTAAGTACCTTCTTGGCATCGTAAGAAAATAATATTTGCATTCGCACCTTCCGGCTAACCATACCTTTCGAATGATACCATTTTCAACCCTCTACTCCCAAAATTAATATGTTAAAAAGGGACTACAAATTTTATGCTTGCCTATTAATATATAGATAAAAAATAAATAAATTATTGTTATTAAGAATGAATGCGCTATTCATGCGTAAGATTACCATTGAAATTGCAAAAAAGATGCAAAAAGAAAATATTTCAACTTTCATATGAGTGAATTTTGTTAGATATAATAATAAGATAGTCACACAATTTATTTAAAACCAAATTAGTAGTATAAATGATCGGAGTTATCAGCCAACATAGTCGCAAAAACAATATAATTAATTGCACATAGAGCGTGTGTATCTCTATCGGAGTAAATAGTTTCCAATAAAACGTGTGATACAAAAATAATTCTAAAAACTAGAGTAACAACACAATAGTATTTGATTAAATAAATAAATAATTAGGAAAATTCTTTTTCATAAAAATTTTCATTTAAAATAAAAATAAATTATTAAGATCTATCCAAAAGATATTGTTCCTTTTCATAGATATTATTTAATAAACAATTATAAAAAATAATTTATGTTTTGTAATAATACTTACTTCTTTTAATAATAATAATAATAATAGTTATATATTATAATGCATGTATATGTGTTTTTTAAACTTTCATTATTATTAAAAAAAAATGTTTATTATGATAGAAATATTAGAAGAAATATTAAAAACCCTTCAAAGCAGGTATTTATTTTTACTTAAATAACATTAAAATATGATGAAAAATGTTTTTTCTGTGATTAACATCTTTATTGTATTTATTATTCCATTTTTTTAAAGGTTTGAATTGAAAAATAATATTTTTAAACTTTTATTTTCATTTATTGCAATAAATTTGAAGGCATTAAAAAAAAAAAAAAAAAAAAAAAAAGGATAACTTACAAATGTATTATCAATGTTGTAGGCAATTAAATTGCATTTGTAATTCTCAGATTTTGATTTTGGGTATTTGAATAACCCATAAAATAAACTAAATTAGCTTATGTCCCTCACTTATTATGAACAGTTCATGAAGTGGCGTATAAATAATATTCGATGTATCAGTACAGAAATATTGTTTTGAAACATTTGATTAAACAGCAAAATCATTTTTAATTAAACTTTTTATGGTCTAGTTTTTAGTTCACTATTAGTTAATATTACTTTTCTAGAATGCGAAACTTAGAAAAAAAATCGGTAATGTCACATTTATAAATTATAACACTAATAATTATGACATTGTTAACATTTTGACAGTTGAAAGAGAATCTAGAATTTACTGTGTTCTTTTGATTACAGACTGTAGTATGAAAATATCTTTCAAAAAATGAACTTGTAATCATATTTTATAGGAAAATACAGAGAACTGTGCAAAAATATGATAACAAATAACAATTTAAGTACATTTAACTTATAATTACTTAAAATATAAGTACCTCAAGAAATCCGTAGTTTTAAAGGATCTTGTAATTTTTTTGCGTTTTACAATATTATTAATATGATTTATTGTTATTGCATAGTTGCATTATACCATTATATAAATTGTCTAATTTATAAATTTATTTTAAAACAAACTTTATATGGAAATGTTTTCTAAAATTAACTTGATAATATTAGAAACTAATTAATTTTAATAACAATGTATACCTTCATGCTCTCTTGAGTTTTTGATCATATCATTATGTTTGGATATTTCTATGACAAATGCGAAATATATAAATTTATGATTCTTCTATTCATTCAAGCAACTGATTTTAAATTATGATAATTATTATTTATTCGAACTTTGATATATTTTTGATTTTGGACTAATTCATTTTTAAATTATATTAACATATTTAAACATAGGAAAGAAAAAGTATTTGTTAAAACTAAATAATACTTTAAGAATTAAGTGTATGAAAATGTACGACTTTCGGAAATATCTGTAACTTTCATCTTATACTAATATCTGAAACTGATATTTAAAAAAATACTGTACCTCAATAAGATATATTTTGTTTTTACAATAAATTAATATATATATATATATATATATATATATATATGTTTGACATGAAGAAATATTTCGAGTGATTTTCTGGATTTTATGAATTATTATTTTCTTTTCTAAAATCTAGAATAACGTTAAGATAATTCTACATTGAAAAAAAAAATAATAATAATTATATTTAAAAAAAAAATTGATTTATTTTGTTTGATTTCATCTTCCTTAAAAACTACAAGACCCTTTAAATTCCATGTAAGAAAATCAGTGAAATGTAGAAGTGGAAGACATTTTGAGCATAAGCATGATATACGATAAATTTACAATAAATCTTGCTAGAAAAACAAATAATTGATTCATATACATTTTCTTTTTTTCATATTACTTTTTTTTATATTAATCTAACTTTTGCAAACTTTTATATATTATTTTGCACCTTTTAGGAAAAAAAAAAGAAAAGAAAAGAAAACACTACGTATAAAACAAAAGAAAATGTATTTAAAAGAATTTAAATTTCAAAATTTCATTAAAATAACAGTAAAATAATATAGTAATTAAATAACTTGAAACATGTATTTTGAACGTATACTCGAGTTTTCAAATTCTGCTATGCTTTTAAACATAAAATTATTTTTATGGGATAAAACTTTAAAAAATATATTAGTTAATGAAAAAGTCCGCGAGGAACGACAACAAAATATCATGATTGTCTATAAACAAATATATTAATTTAAATAACATTTTTATAAAAAATAAAGATATAATTTTAGCTTTTCAGAGTTAAAATTTAAAGGTCATTTTGGATAAAATTTAAAATTCAACAATTTGAAATAGCCGTTATATTTTAAGTAAAAAACCGGTCAAAAATGCGTTAAGATAAAAAATAACAAAAAGTAGCATGAATGTTAAAGGGTTAATTTTAAGAGATTTTTTAAATTAAATTAATTAATTTTATTGATTTTAATGTAATCAATTGTAATTAAAAAATAATTACTTTAAGGCATGTTCGTAGTGTTATAGCCCATCTCTAATAGCCATAACATTTGTAAAAGCAGTATTTTAAAGCTAAAAATGTTTTAAAATGTGCAATAATATTATCCTCACGAGGCATTATTTACTTAATATAAATTCATTTTAACTTTAAAAATGCGCTTAGATGTGTACAATATATGCTTTAAATTTGTGTTACCACATGTATTGCACAGTACATTACAAAATACATGTTCACGAAATTATGATAAATTTTAGAAACTGCATTTAGTTTTTTCTAATATTTTTTTTTTTATATTTTGTAACATACAGTTGCTTTAACAAGGAATTTAAAATAACTAATTAAATGAAAAATGCACTTCTTAAAAATTTGAGACTTTTCAATTAATTGAATCTCTGGTTCGTGTTTGATGATCGTAAAAAAATTAGGAATGCATATTTAAAATATACAGTCAATTTAAATTATCATTCATTTAAAATTGATTTATAATTCTACAAAGAAATAAATTGCATTCACTCAAACTGTTTCATACTAAATCATGCTCTGTTTTCAAATACATCTATTGAAAATAAATTTACTCGATTTATACACTTTTGATTTCATAAATGGAATAACTGTAAAAATATATTTAATATAAATATTCAATTTAATTTAATAATAATTCAATATAATATATAAGAATACGCTTATACATACATTTTCTAAAACCAGAAAAATAATATAACTTTAAGTACATTTTAATTTATTATTATTATTATTATTATTTTACACATGGTTCTACGTATCAAACCTAAAACCAAAATATTTATTTTTGTATTTTATTTTACAGGAAAAGAGATACACAATTTATTTCCCTAAAAGAAAGGATCACAATAACCTTTGAGCTTATATAATATGAAATATCTACAATCTCTTCCTAAAAACTAAAGAAAAAAAAAAAAGATACAGAAAAAATGAGAGAAGAAATTTGATCTTAAAATATGCCAACTTGGCAAAATTCCTTTCATAGATTTTATATTAGATAATAGGTCTTTTATAATAGATACAAGGTTTTTTTGGTTTTGGTTGTATTTGAAAGATTATAACTCACAACTTTTAACGCATATTTTCTCATTTCAGTAGTACATTTTTGCGATAATTCTTATTGTAATTAATTCTTATACGGATGCTTTCATTTCATACAATTTATAAATACATGCATAATAAATACTGAACACATCATAACATATATAAAAAACATATTTCTTAAAAATATTATATTTTTTTAGTACCACAGAAAACAGTATAACAATATTGGTCCACTAGTGTATTTGTTGTCATTCAGTGAACACATATCGTTTCATAACAAAACAAATGTTGTAATTTTATATTTTATACAACTTAACTTTAGTATAAATAACACAGAGTTAACTATATACTACTAAAAAAAATTACCAGTTGAACCCAGAAGTTTTAAAGTTAATTACGCATAGTTAGTAAAATTTTGATATAACTTTTAATAATCATGTAGCAATTCAACAATATTCAATGCAATTTTCCAGAATATAATTGTTTCATTAGTGTTGCAATATATAAAACAAAATATCCAATAGATAATTACGAGGGGGGGGGGGGAATTCGACACAAAACTCATATCACTATTTTCAAAAACCAATTTTCGCATTGTTCAATCTAAGATTTATTAAGAAAAAACTTTTATTCATAAACAGTTGTATGAAATCTGCGCGGGACTTTCATACTTGCAATTATTATTGTTTAAGTGTTACTTTAAAATTTATCTTTTTTTTTCTTCAAGCAATTTAATTAAAATTTAGGCGTTTAGTCAAGCAAAGCCGTTTATATTAACATTTTATATTCCCCTTTTAATAGTTCTTTTTCTGTTCATGGTTCATATATATATATATATATATATACATATATATAAACCATGCTTTTATTCCCTCGTGATATTATTCAATACGATTTTCATATTTTTATTAGAAATTTGATTCATGTTCAACTGTAATATGTTGCATGCTTTCAAACTTATAATAGGAATAATATTTAAGATCTATGGTATAGTGAAGAAAATAAGTGTGAAAGCATCGTGGAAAAAATATTTTAAAAATTCTGTATAGTGATTTCGCTCAGAATACTTTTAATAGATTACATTTGATATAAAATTTTGAACAAGTGCCTAGAACTTATTAATCCAAAATATTAAAATACATAACAATAAAATACATAACCTACAGTAAATTATAATAACACTATTTTTTTTTATATTCTTGTTTCTGATATTTAAAGTCAGAATGCACCATTAAGACACTTTTTTGAGAAAATTGCAAGCTAGTATGTTCATAATAAATAAATATCTTTGTAACAACTTAACAATATTCTGATACCGAGTGTTCTTCTTCTAAGATTAATTACAGACATACATGTATAAATAATATAATATAAACAATATATAACATAACAATATAATAACATAACAATATAATATAGGTAATATACCATAAATATAGAAATAATTTTTGAAATTCATAATATTGTCATACATAGACAATAATACTTATGTAAATAACTCATATTTGTAATTGAAAACAGAAATAAATGGAATTGACATTTAACAAATGTGTGTCATTTTACTTGATTATGTTTTGTTTGGAGATTTTGAATTGAAGATCATAATTTCACCAAAGAAACTATAGAGAAAATTTATAAAATATTTATATCATATCGATATTTTGATGTTATATACGTCTGTTTAATAATAATTATTATTATTATTATAAAAAGGTGTGCATTTTTATTATTATATTCTAGCGTAACTAAAAAAAAGTTTTTGAGAATTTTTTAATGGACGCGCACAAGTCCAAGAAGAAAAAAAAATCAGATTACTTGGAACAAAAAGTAATGCATAAAAGTATATTTAAAAATGAATAGCAATTAATACATATTCTTCAAAATATTCACTACATCTTAATATTGCATCTCACTGCGTATAATCCTTAGGTCAGATAAATCAGTTTATTAGGAAAAATTTTATTTAATAGGCAAAACTATAATTGTTCAAAATATTGGAACATTACATTTTATAAAATAAAATTTCTTGTGTACAACTTTTGAACTTGAGTTGCAAACATTTCTAATTTCGGAGCATTCTTAGTACCCGCCTTATTTCCACGCCACTTTTTTGTAGTTTAATTTTTTCCAATATGTATGTACGATAAAATAATAAGAATATTACTCTCCCGAAAAACTAGTGGGAATATATATATATATATCCTGGGCTGACAATGCTCTGGGAGAAAAGGGAAAAAGAAAAAAACAGAAATGTTTGCAACTCTGCGATTATACTAACAGAACTGCCAACCTAATCCGGCAAATTGTTAATACCGCCCCTTTTTCTACGCCACTTAATTTTTAAAGTAATTTTCTTCAAATATATTTACGATGAATTAAGAAGAAAAAACTCTAAAAAATGACTGGTGAAGAAAAAGGGGTGGTACTAACAATTTGCCGGATTAGGTTGGCAGCTCTGTACTAGACACGGAAACATGTTAATTTATTCTGGATCATTATTAGTAGCTGTCCTTTTTTCCCACCACTTTTCTTGAAAGGTATATTTCTTCTTATTTAGTCGTAATTACATATTGGAGAAAATATCATCTACAAATCAGAAATAATATACAAATTAGAGATTTCGTGAACTATGCGGTTATATACCAGATAATACGGTATATCTTAAATAATTCAGCAATGGTTATTATTATTTTTTTTTTTAAGAAAAAAGAAGAAAAAAGTAAGAAAAAAAATTCTAATTATAACATTATCTTAGGTTTAAAAATATTGTGAACTTTATGTGCCTTTATGCTGTTTATTTAATTAATTATTTAATTTATTTATTTTCATTTGCACACTGTTAAAAATGGTTTCTCAAAAATGAGCAAAATTGTTTCAAAATAGCTCTGAAACGATATATACTTAAATTTGAAAATCGCATGTACTCATTTTTGAGTGTATTGACACGCTCAAAAATGGGGTTGACCACTAAGGATCCCAATATCCCCACTTTTGAGCATGTCAATCTACTCAAAAATGAATAAATGGGTTTTCAAATTTAAGTATACATTGTTTCCGAGCTATTTTGAGACAATTGTGCTCATTTCTGAGAAACCATTTTTAGCAGTGCAGGAAAATTAAATACTTTCGCAATCGATTTGGTTTATTAGAATACGAAATGATTTGATCCGTTTTGTTTTCTCTGCAAGTTCCCAGCTTAATTCTGTAAGTGAAATAGGATTTATTTATTTTGTGAAAATGCTCCAATCATTTTCATGTTTTTTTCTTTTTTTATATAAAAAAAAGGATTGACAACAAATGCCTCTTTCTAGACTGCAAAATTTCTCAATTTCAACCTGAAATGTATATATTTACAAGCTGTTATTTACAGTTTCCAAAATCATATATTTTATATCTCTATATTTAACTATCACGCCTTTACAAAACTCTAAATGGCAGTTTTGTTTTAACAATCAACGACCACTTTAATTTCATACAAATAACAAAAGAAAATTATACATCCATAAAATTAAATGTATAAATAAATAAAGGAAAGCACTGTAAACAGAGCCTGATAAAGGCCTCTAAACGTCGTTACCATTCATTTTTAACTACCAATTTTGATTTATAAGAAGCAGTATTTCACCGTTAAAATAAGAAAATATTTATCATTATTTTTAAATAGTGGTGTCCGTTTGGCTCTGCATAAAATAAGTTTTTAACAGTTTATAACCCGTATTAAAGAAAGAAAGAAAAAAAAAGGCTTTTAAATATATTTTTCAGTTTGTTAAGCTGAATTTATAGAGATATAAACAATCAAATTTGTATGCATCACGTTATTAGAATACAGGGTAAATTATAACTAAAGTTACGATTTCAAAATGCTATAATTTTAAAACTACCCGTCAGAGCAATCCTGAGGCAATGAAACTTTGTTTGGCAAAAAGAAAAAAAAAGAAAAGAAAGAAAGAAAGAAAGCAACAGAGAGAAATAAAGGGAAATAAATAGGTTTTAGCAGAAATTCTTAGACTACATATATATATTTTTTCTTTTATAACTTTTTTTGGATTTCAATCATAACAGAATTGCATATTTAAATTATAAATACAAATATATAATTATTTTTTATTTAAAAAAAAAAAAACTTACTTAGACAAACTAATCCCTCAGCGAGTAGAGAGTATGATGAGTGTTTTGTTTATATAACATAAATATTTTAAATTAAAATATGTATAGATATTTTTTTCAGTGAAGCAACATATATATACGAGGGTTACCGCAAAGTCTAACGGCCATATTCACCATTGACTTCAACTCCCGGTTAAACGCAAAAATTTGAAAAGCGTCTAAAGGCAAAGTTCAGCTTTCTAAAATAATCTGACCGGCTTCTTCTGCCATCTAGCGACGAAGCTTTTATATAATCTTTGATAGGTTATTTTCCGATAACATGTCTGAAAGCAACAATACCGTTAGATGGCATTAAGCAACGCATCAAATATTGCTGAAAAGTTTACCCTGACTTTATGCACTTTTCAAGCTTTCGTGTTTTACCGGAAGTTGAAGTTATTGGTGAATACAGCCCTCACCGATCAAAAACGAAGATATTTGGATAAAATTTATTCTAAATTATATTTTATCTTTCTGTAAATGATCCTGTAAATTACAGCTCTTAAAATTTATTTGTTTAGTTTCAAGGATCCGTACAGATTAAAATAATAATATTTCCGAAGCAATCTGTTAAGTTTTGTTCAGTTAAACAAAACAAATTCCTTCGACTAATCCAAAGTATATAATTAAAAGAACAGTAATTTTCATGTCATAGATGTCATTGTAAACAGCCAATGTGCGAGCAATGAACTGAATCAACAAAACTATTTGTTTAAATCAATAAAATAACTTTGTTGAATTAAACAAATATTTATTAAATCAATAATATTGTTTGATTAAAACAACTAAATAATTTTTCTGGTTAAAAAAAAAAAAAAAAAAAACATATTTATTTTGTTAACTATTTCTTGATTTATTTATTTTATTTTATTTTTACAATAATTTTGTTCAGTTAGTCAAATCAAATTGTTTCGATTAACTAAAAGAATATGATTTAAAAAAGAGTAATTTTCCAGTCATAGATGTCTCTGTAAATAGCCAGTGATTGAGGAATGGGCTGAATGAAAAAAAATATATATATATATATTTGTTTAAATCAACAAAATAACTTTACTAAGTAAAACAAATATTTATTATATAAAGAAACAAAATTGTTTAAAAAAAGTTGATGCTATATCAAAGAACATTTGGTTGTTTTATGAAAAATTTTATTGATTTAACAACAAAAATAAATAAATAATTAAATAAAAAATAACATGGAAATATCAAAAATGCTGCTCAAAATAGATGGTAACAATGATGGTTGATAACGATACAGAAGATTCTATCTCGATTATTTTCAATAACTATTTAACCCTTTATGGTCAAGGTAATTACGGTTATTTAATGTCAAAAGGTACCAGAATTTACGAACAAGGTTAGAAATAAATCAATATTTTCTATCAGGCTATAAAATAAAATCTTCTTGAAAATTTCTGTGTGGAATTTTAACAGTTGAAAATTAAAATTGTTTGTTATAAAATCTATCCCACTGTCCTCCAAAGGATTAAACATTACGATACTTCCTCGTATCCATTTCATAAATTTCAATTTAACACGTTTATTGCCAAGTTAATAATAGGAATTTCGTACAAATAATAATAATAATAATAATAATAAATACTTCCCTAGTGGCCAATATAAATATTACACGCCATGTCGCTGTGGTCGCTGTACTATTCCGCTTAGAAACATGATAGCGACGTCCACGCGATAATGCGTGATCGGCCGTTTAGTAAGAACTATCAGCACGCGATATCGCGTGATTGGCAATTAACGTGTTAATAAATGAAATCAAACAGTCACATGTACGAAGTTAAAGCACATTTGGTCGTTGATGTACATGATTATAGATTTTTGAAACTGCATTCCTGATCACCAGTTATGTATTGCCACACTTACATTCTTACATCACTTATATTTAAGCAAAGTATAAAAACGCACTAGAATTGTTTAAAAAGTTAAAGTGCAAAACTCCAGGTATATATTATTACTCTGGTTTTGATAAATACTGACCGGAAGACTTTTGAAAACCACACTGAGGAACGCTCATTCAAAAATTGCAAAATCCTAAAAATAAACTAACAGGGAATTAAAATAAACAAAGTTGACTGATGTATTTACAGAATATTTGTTTATATATTTATTTATTTAAATACATATACGATTTGTTTTGGTCTTCCAGACCTCTTTGTATCCCGAGTCCGTTATATTTCTAACGGATTGAAGTAGCATAAGGGTAAACTTTTGGCCTTTAAATATGAAAACCAGGTTTATTTGAGTTGATAAAAATAAAGTCCCAACTATTCGAATACTTTTTTTTTCTTTTACTCTTTTTTGCGACCTCTTCTTTATCTTCATGTTTAAAAAAAAAAAAAAAAAAAAAAAGAAGAAGGAGTGATATTGTTACACACACATATTTTTTAAAAAGAAACAATAACATTTGTGAAGAAAATAATTTCTTGTAAAGCATGTTCTAATCTTTAATTGTAGTAAAAAGAATAAAAATATTAGTACTTAATGATAAAGAAAAAATATTAATAACAAACAATATAAAATTCATAAAACAGTTTCAGGTCGAACTAATTAAATACAGCTATTCATCGCCGTATTATATCGTGCTTAAATCACTCCGAATAATTTTAGCTTTGAAAGAATATATATGAAATTTGATAACGACATTCTAGAAAACTCAACCTATGCCACCTTCATTTCTCGAAAAAATTAGTGTATGATATACCAATCGGTGTAATATCAGAGGGAAAATTAACAAAAAGTACAAATAAAATTAGAATGAAAATATATATCTATTTTTTTTTTTTTTTTTTTTTTTTTTTTTTTTAAGTAAGGGGTAATAAATAAATCTTTCTTACTAAACAATTGTTCATAAACCTAAAAATTAACTTAATTATTAAATACTTTAATTACTGTAAAATGTAATAGTAGGAAAAAGGCAATTCAAATGATAATCGTTACTCGTAAATTTCTTATTGAAATTAAAAATGTATTTTTTTTTTTCTGATTCTAAGGCAATAGATAAATTTATACATCTTTATAAATCTAATAACAGTTTTTGTTCCGAAATTCTTGAAGCAGTATGCAAATTTAATGAAAGAAAATTCCATTTTAAATTAAAAAAAAAAAAAAAAAAAAAAAAAAAAAAAACGTAAATCTATTGTTTTCGAGATTTTTCCTTGACTTATTATCAAATTGTACGACAAACGAAAACTATTATAAGATATGAAATAAATTAATTTAACCATAAAATTTTGTAAAGGTAAACTTTTGAGTTACTTCAGAAAACATTTCAGCCCGTCTTTATTTATTTATTTATTTTTGGGAGGCGGGGAGGGTGTTTATATTATAAAATATATCGTTATTGTTTTATTTCAGTCCAATAATTATAAAGAATATTATAACTTTTATTGATTAATTAAGCATATTTATATTATAAATTTATATTTAAATAAAAAAAAAATTAAATGTATTTGCAAATATTACACCTTCCTGTTTTCTTTTTTTTTTTTTTTTTTTTTTTTTTTTATTCATAAACGTCTGACGTATCGTGCTCACATTATAACGAATAATTGGGACTTAACATCATTTTGAAACACAAAGGCGTATAAGTTATTCATCTTTTATTTAGAATTATTAAATTCTAAATAAAAGATGAATAACACATGCATGCAATTTTCTTAGCTTCTTTAATAAGTCGCCAGAATCAGTATAAGATTTATCATTCATGGACAAGTACTGAAATTTGCTAGAGATTGTCTCAGTATTACCAACAGATTTAACGCTAATAACGTTAATGGTAATCATCAAAAGGATTAAAGCTGCGCTCATAGAATTAAAATTCGAACGATCTTTTGTGCTTAATGGCTATCAATGTTACGGAAACCAGGTAAACTATATGAGATTTAAGTTACTTTGTTCATGCAAACATGCAGTGTGAATATATTAAGCATGCAAATGCGTTCCTTTCTTTGTTTAAACACAAGGGAGGAATCACTGACTATTCTACTGATTAATCGATATATATATTCGATATGCATACAGTTTATAAAATAACTAATGAATGAATATTCAAATAAAATTATATCGAATAAATATAGAGCAATCAGTATCGAACTCGATTTACTTAAAACGAATTCTTTTTGTGTTTTAACAACATGCAAAATACGCAAGGTAAACGTGTTATATATCTTTATAATTACATTGTTATATATAAAAACTAGAACTATAAGTATATTGCTTACGTGAAAAAAGGCATGATTATGATTTCGTTGTTTCTTCAGTGTGGTTCTAAAGACCCCTTTCAAAGTCATCAACGTTATTAATTATATTTTTTAATAATTTCATATTTAACGAGGTATAAAAAAGTCTTTTGGGCAACTCTGTGCTCATGGGACTAGAAAATAGTTCCCCGCGCATGAAAACAGGGGTCTGAACAGGAAGACCCCTTTTTGCAAAACATATTATTTCAGTATAATAATTTACTATTTTATTACTGTATATATCTAAACCAGGCATCTGCTTATTGTATTTAAATAAGGCCCATTCTCAAACGGGCGTCGTTCTTCTAAGAATTTCAAAAGAAAATTCTCTCGTAATGTCTCTGGTAATGTCCGCCGAAGTGGACACCGTGTTACACGTAGTGTCCCGGGACACGACTGGAAAGTTGTAGTAGTCGAGGTCCCGCATAGACTCCGACTGCTGCAGCGAGTGTTGCCTGCCCCTAGCGCCTCTAGGTGGGCTTGTGTCCAGTTTTTGGCTGCCTCTACGAGGTTGGCCCCTACCGTGCCTCCTGCAAGGCACGTGATCCTCGGACAAGTCTTTTAAATGATGGTGATGATGGTGGTGCATATGGTGTCTGTGCTGATGCTGTCTTTTTTTCATGATGTCTACCTTGTGCCAATGAATGAAAAGGAAAATGGTGAAGGTGCCTGCAAGCTCACACATCATGAGTCCACAGACTGCTAGGATGAAACTGTAACCGTAGTGATAGCGGAACATAGGACCCTGGAAAGAGGATTTTGGGCGAAGTTTGTTGCCAACCTCGGATTTGAAGGTCGAGATGTAAATCACCATCCCAGTTAGTATAAGTAGACCTACATATAAACAAAAATAAATAAATAAATATTAAGCAAATATATTGAAAGTAATCATTGTAAATAAGTCTCACAACTTTACATTTAAAGAAATTATACTTAAACGTGCTATATTATTATTTTGAGACAGAAACAATCACTAGTCTAACCATATTTATATAATACTTTATTAAAAATCTACTCTTCAATCCAAACATACATTTTAATAAAATTAATTAATACCATTTAAAATAGTTTTCTATTAAAATTATTATTAATCAAAACTATTCGAAAAAAATCTTTGAAATTGTTTTAGCCTGTTTAATATGTTAAGTATTTTTAGAAGTTTCCTATGGCATTTATTTTGAAACTTATGATAAGTTAGTAATCTAACTAAAATCATATTAATTTAATAATTAGAATCTAGTAAATTGACAAAAATGTAATGTACTTGTACTCTTTAACTACATTTCTTGTGACCATTGAAGCCTCTGCGCAAGTGCGGATTCAACGAGTCCACTAGTAAAATAGGGGAGACAAGCTTTTTGTTGAGAGAAAGTAAGCGATAAGGGAATACCAAATGACTGGATCTTTACTAAATTCAAACCTGTTTGTCAATTTGGAAACCCACCAAGATTTTCGAATCGTACTCACTGCAAGGCGTAGGAAACGTGGTCACACTATATGCTTTAAATGAAATATTGAATATGAAATTGTTTTAATCTCTTTTGTGTGTTAATGAATTATTACTAAAAAGATATAAAGAAAATACACTAAACAGAAGTATATGTGGTAATGTTCAATTATGTGTCTTTAACGATGTATTGTAATTTAAGAATACAATTTAAGTGATTTAGAAATAGGATATCCGCTATAAATTACAAATGTAAAAAATATTTTTTGCTACTAAAGCAATTAATATTTAAATGATATTTAAATATTAAACAAAAAAAAAAGTGTAAGAGATAATGAAAGCGAAAGGAAACTAGTTGGCATAGATGGACTCTGCTCAGTTCCCCATCATATTTATGTTCTCAGAAATTTCTAGTGCGAGACATATTATAATCATGTTAAAAGAAATGAATTTGACCAAAGCTTGATACAGTGACAGAATGAAATCCCCGCCTAATAGGCTATCCACCGTTCACTTGGATATAATTATCTTATTCTAATTTATTAATTTATTTTATCAGGGTCAATTCTGTTGTTTAGTTTTCATGCTACTATTTCCAATGCAGTAAACCTCAAAATTCATATTTATATGAAAAATTTACAATTTCGCTATGTTGATAAAATCGTAAATTACGAATAATTTACGAAAATTTCCTAGTACAATATTTGTATTCAATATTATTCAAACAAATATCATAAACTTAATTTTGAAGTTGTCTAATGTATTTAGGATCTTCAAAATGGAAGTTTATGATCAATTTTGCCTTATTCTGACTTGTTAAGTAAATCGTAAATTCCAAATAACTTACGAATTTTTTTAATTGGAAAAATCATAGTCTATGATATTCATGCCAGTATCCTAAATAATATTTCGAAACTGGTTTGACATCTTTACGCTGAAAATATCCCTCAAGATTGACGTTTATGTGAAATTTTGCTCTATTCTGACATGTTAAGAAATTCGTAAATTTCCAATAACTTACGAAATCTTTATATTGGAAAATTCATAGTCATTAATATTCATACCAGTGTCCTAAATAATATTTCAAAAGTAGTCTGACATCTTTACGATGAAAATATCTCTAAAAATTGACGTTTATGTGAAATTTTGCCCTATACTGCCATGTTAAGAAATTCGTAAATTTCCAGTAACTTGCGAAATTTTCAAAGTAGCATTTTTATAGTTACTGATATTCATTCCGGCATCAAAACTGATATTTTAAAACTGGTCTGACAATTTTACTGTAAAGAGTTTTCATTTAATGCACGTTTAAGTGAATTTTTGTCGCATTCTCCCATGTTAAGAAAATCGTAAATTTCAAATAACTTACGAAGTTTTTACAATCGAATGTTGCAAATGAATAGGGTTCTTGCCAGTGCCGAAAGTAATATTTTAAAACTGATCTGACCTTTCTGCGACAATTTGTTCTTGAGATATCGTGTACACAGTCTAACAAACTAACGGACTGACCCACTAACAGACTAACAGACTAACAGACTAACAGACACCCTACAGACAGACACCATAGAAATTTTGTCATTTTCGGATTCCTCACACCTGAAAACGTGTAGAAAAGTCAAAAAACCGAGGTCGAAAATTTTCACGATTACCTAAGTTCCCCATACCTATAGTATGATGGGGAACTAAAAAGTAGCGAAATCAAATATTCCTCAACTAAAATGAAAAAAAAAAAAAAAGTTAAACAATATAACCAAAATAAATTTACTTTAAGATAGTAAAACAGGTAATTTACAAAAAGAATTAAATGTTCTCAATCAAAAAAATATAATATTAAATTTCACGTATGTGACTTTAAAAACTAATATGCCACATGTCTTTCTTCTATATTTTCCTATACAAATTCACTCAATAAAAATTTCCTAATGATTATTAAAAAGTAAGTCTCTTTAAGTACATCTATACGAAATTTTGTCCTATACCGCCGCGTTGAAAATTTAGAAAAAGCGGATGGGAACGCCACCTGCTGGACGGTTTTTCACCAAAAGTTCAGAGGCACTAATTTATGTCAAAGTGCAACTACATATCAAATTTTATGAAATTATGTACGGTAGTTCTTGAGATACAGATGACACAACATTTTCTCACACACACAGGCAGACAGACATTTTCAAGTGATCAGTTCGTGTTTTAGACCTCTCAAAACATGTAAATCCATTGAAAAACCCGAAGTCGAAAATTTTTACGAATCCAATACTTTCTTATAAAAGAAAGTAATAACTATTTTTTAAGGTTAGCTTTTGAAATAAAATTTTTTAAAAGCTTTTCATCACTTTACACAAGATAATTAATTTCAAGTAAAATGCTTTACTATATTTTATAAATGATATTTTTGTGTAATCGGAAAGTGCTACGTTATTTCCAAAAATTTATTATTTGTAACAGACTTCCGTGTATTTTCTATTAAATTACCCTTTTTAGTAATCGTTTAAGTACAAATATTTCTGCCTTATTTCCTCCCTTAAACACCAGCTTTTCCCACAAACAAGTGCAATGTTTCGTAAACTTTCTCCTAAATATAGTGTCGTAAATAACTCTAAATGAACATTGGTATATATTTCGACACTTGGATTAAATTTTTCTCTAGTTGAATGTTTTTTCTTTAGACTAATTTTTAGAGTTCATGTTTTGCGAAGTATAAATGTGAAAAAAAAAAAAAGTTTTCTTTATTGTTTGTTTATTCGTTAAAATGTACTCAAACAAATATGTATCGTTGAAAGTATTTCAGCAGTTTATTTTGACGTACTTTAAATGTTAATACTGAAAGTTAACTCTTTTCCTGATATACTTTTAGAGTTGAATTAATAAGGATCTATTGGAATTATCGTTTAGATATTGAAGTTTTGGTTCTACAGTATACATACATATACAGTACAGTAATAATAAAAAAAAGGTCTTAATTCTTATGGAATTTGGGTGTGATTTGCAATGCATCGAAAATAATATAAAGCCATATTCACACAACGTTAAAAATGGGAATGTAAAAAATATTGAGTAAACAAACTGTAGTTTCGGTAGCGTTAAGCGTACTGTCATCCATGCAAAATGACAAGACGCATTATCCGCTATATGAAGATAAGGCGGATTTTAATAACAATAGAAAATAATAACTTTATTAAGATATGCGTATCTTAATAATAAGCTTATTTCTAGCACGTAGTTTCCTAAATATGCAGTTTTATGCAGAAAAATATATATATTAGAAAAAGTCGGGTTGCTGTGCAAGTTAATTGCTTTTGTTTTCTTAAATTTCATCATCGTTTTTACTTTCTCTTACCCATATGAGAAAAGTATGTAGAGAGAGTATTGTTTTTGAGTCAAAATTTCGAAATTGAGTTTTTGTTACATTTACAGGTTTTGAGGTGCCCTGAATCCAAAAATCATATTTTTAGCTGTTGCTCTGTGTGTTTGTCTGTTATCAGCATATCTCAAGAACAAATAATAGTAGAAATTTCAAACTTGGTGTTCTAAATATATTTCATATAGGGATGCTATACTAAACTTTTCGTTGAGATCAAGCAAATGGTTCGTGTACATTGATACCCAAGAGAATTCAAATATATTACGTCTATGGGGAAAATTGCTGGTAAATAGAGCTTAACATCTACAGACTGCACTAAACCAAATGAAACCAATATATACATATTGTATGCGTAAAAACATGTTTCATGTAGAATATAGTATGGAAATCACTCATTTTTCGTTTGCAGGGAACCACTCATTTTTCGTTTGAAGTCACTCTGGCCAAAGAGCCGATAATTTGTTACAATATACAGAATTAGGTATTCAAAGCTTTATAGGTCTTAGTTTAATGGGCCGAATGTAATAAAAAAACTATTGCACACATACAGCCGAAAGTGCGATTTCTATTTCTTAAAATAATTTCAAAATATAACGGGGTAAAATGCTAGTGTAAAATTTGGCGCTTCAAGTGTAATATGTGTGATAAATGAATGCGTAATTGCCAATTAAAACAGTAATTTTCAGTTTGTTTATTTATAATAAACAAAGTTCATTGTTATTTAAAAATTACTCAATACGACCAGCATTTTGATATTTGAATAACAGTGATCTTTTCATTATACTATGTTTTTCAATGGAGTTTCACATCATGTTGTTCTTTATTGATCTAATTTTTAAAGTTGACATCCGTTAAAATGGAAATATCAGAAAAATGACCTTGATATAAAACACCTTTCAAATACCCCTGCAATAGAAAATCGCAAGTTTTCCGTAATTGTAATATGACAAAGTTTTCAAATTTATTGGCAACACTGATATTTTCGCTACGGTGTCAAGACTGCTTGACTTATACAACACGGCAATGAAAAGCAATACATCTACGAATGATGAGAATTCTCCAACTTTTACTTTAATTTTTATGATTAGTCTAAACGAAGCGCATTCAAACTGCTTTTTTTTTTTTTTTTTTTCTAAACACATGGCCCCTATTGGTGCCTTTTGGAACTTTATTCTTTTTCTTTAGAAATCGAAAGTACGTAGTTTACTGCGCAAGTACGCAAATTTATGTTAAATTTTGCCCGTTGCATTAGGAGTTATAAGACTCTGAACACCTCACTTTATTTTATGCTTATCATGTATATTTACTCTTTGAGATACTTTTATTTTTATGGCACAAATTTCTACATTCTTCATAACGAAAAACTTTTTGCGCCTGTTTCTTTTAACTTTACTTATTTTCTTTATATTTCTTTATATTAGTAATATTTATGAAAAAGTAATTAATATTATATCATATTGAACACAGATTATAGTATACTACTATTTAGAAACATCGTCCAAAATTATAATAAATTAGTTTTATTATAAATATATTTTTAAAGTTATCTAGCTTCACCTTTATAATGATATAAAATAAAACTAATTTTGTAAACAGCTTTTTCACGCAAAAGTTCGTTTTACGACAAAAAAGTATTAGTTCTAACGCGAAAGAAGGGAACTACTATGTTATTTTGCAGGGTATTAATCAATTTCATTTATATTATCTTTACATCTGATATTTATATTTTATTCCTTTATATTTCATAATTATTTTTAGCTTTCATCTATAACTTAGAAGAAACACATCGAAAACATTATACTTAATCGTTTTTCCGAACGAAATTACATGAAAATTATGATGTATTGAACTGAGGATACACTCTTATAAGAAACAAAATTCAGCTAGTCCTTAACCCATGATTAAAGAAACCTCTTTGTCCCTTTATCAATCACGCTACAACATCATTTATAACTGCAGTTAATATCTCTAAAGAATATCTCTTTTCATACTTATCAACTAAGAAAATGAATTGTTTCGTAATTAAGACTGTTATGAATTGTTTCTTCTTAATTCAGATACTACAGACTTTTTCAGTATAGGAACAGGAAAAAAAAAAGGCTCGTAAAGATTTATTAAATAAATTAACATTTTCAATTCATCATTGTAAGGGAAAACGAACAACTGTGTAGGTATCTTTTTTTTCTATTTCAGTTTTCAAATATGTAACAAAGTGTATTTCTGTATAAGAAACATTAAGCACTAAATATACTCTGTGTTTAACAAGTTTCTTTTTGACATTCTTTATGCTCGTTAAGGATTACGATATTAACTGACTAGATGTACTATATAATTATAAGAATGGTTTTACTTTTTATAAAAAAAAAATAAAATTAAAAAAAAAAAAAATGTATATTTTTGAAAAAAACATACGCATAGATGATTATTACATTGAACGGGCCATTTTTTTTTTTCATTATAGAAAATTTAAACAACAAATATATTCTAAATTTAACGAATTCTATCTGTTTTATTCTATATTTGTCAAAAATTGAGATATTTGTTAACAAGGTTTTCTAAATATTTATAAGAATGGCTTTTTCTTAATTTAAAAGTTTTAGAAACATATTTTCAGAAAAATTAAGCATAGAAAAATTTAATACTTTATTATCACTTTGTCACTTCGCTCGGATCTAACTTTATTTTTATTTATTTATTTATTTATTTATTATTTATTATTTATTTACTTATTTATTTTTATGTTTAAGTATTAAACATCAAATATTTCCTATATTTCACAAATTTCTGTTTGACATTTTCTATATTCGTTAAAAAGATAAGATATTTCTTACCAAGATAGTCTATATATTTATGAGAATGATTTCTTTTAAATCGTATACATATAATTCAGAGAAAATGCGTTAACATAATTAAAATTTAACATATACAGGGTGATTATAGTTAAAGTTATGATTTCAAAACGCTATAATTTTAAAACTACCCATCAGAGCGATTTGATATTCTACCAGAGCAATCGTGAAACAATGAAATTTTGTTTGGGGGAGGAAAAAAGTAGTTTCAACATGTTTCTATAGATGGCGCTGTCAGGGTAATGTCAGGGGAAACGCCTAAATGGACTCATTAAACACAAGAATGTTGTTAGCAAAATAATGGAATAGCAGGAAACAATAGACTTCAAAGGTTTACTACAATTTTTTTAGCAAAAAGACAAGAATACGTGTTTACAGAGGAAACAGTCATAGCGAAAAGAGAAAAAGGGGAGCTTCATGAAACAAATACTTTACGGATAATTAACGGCACATTTTGGAATTACTTTTTTTTTTTTTCTTTTGCCAAACAAAATTTCATTGCCTCATGATTGCTCTGGTAAAACATCAAATCGCTAAGATGGGTAGTTTTAAAATTATAGCTTTCTGAAATATTTAGATCCCTAATACTTATTGCGGATATTCTACAATTTACGATATCTGATTATAATGTCGTATTCTTGTTCCCATTTTATAACTTTTAGTAAATGTTCATGCTCATACAACTGAAGTATTTGCGTTTAGTTAAAAAGTAATAATGTATAAAAATTCATGAAATTTGAAGTAAAATTTACATAAAGTGCTACTTATTAAATTTAATTTTTCATCAAACATCAAGTAACACTAAGCTGCATTTTTCTCTAATAATGCAACATGACTATACCTTGGTATTTAAAGAATGTAGTCAAATAATACTCAGTAAATAAAATTCTTGTAAAAAGGAAGTATGTTGCTTTAAATTTGGTTCATTGATAATAATTGCACAACTTGTAAACTTTAATTGAAATTTATATTATATTTTTTCAATGCGAATTCTAAAATTACAGTAAATAATATATCAGTGTAAAGTAGAATCATTGTCCATCAATAACACCTTTTTTACGTTTATTTAATATATTAAAAAACATTAAACTGTCGATATTACAATATATACCGAGAAATCGTTTAGATATACCAAACTATATGCGGTACTTATACAGAGTTATATAATACATTGTATTATATGTTGAAGGGCAATATGTATATAAATGTATATATATATGTGTGTGTGTGTGTGTGTGAGAGAGACAGTAAAAGTTATCATTTAAAAAAAAAAATAAATGTAAGATTTAAAAAAATAAAAATAAATAAAAAGCGAAAAATGACTGAAAGAATAAAGTAATATAATCTCTTTCGGAAATCAGTAATATTTGTAAAATTTTATTAAACGTAGCAAATTTTTATTTATTTTTTTTTTTTTTTGTATGAATAAAAAGAAAATGTTAATTTTTGACTTATATTTTAATATCAGATCATATTGGTCTAAATCAAACACTATTAGTTGTATTTCAATTTATCAAATAATAAATATGGGATTTGATTTTTGCTCTACGATTATTTTTCGACTATTAGACTATAATAATTTTTAGGCCATTACACTACGATTATTTTTAGACCATTAGGCCGTGGACCGTGGCTTAAAGTTCTTTTTGAACAACTACAAATATCTATATCTGAATATTTATATCTGGAATTGAGGGCTAGACCACTAACCATACTGTTATCAGGTAGGCCAAAAAAATAATAATTCAAAATTGAATTCGAGTATAATACATTTTATGTTAAGTTATTCAAAAATGTCATTAAAACACATTTGAATAGCCATATTAAAAAAGTAATCCATATTCATCTATATGAAATTCATTAATATATTCAGATTGCTCTATCTGAAATCCTTGTTACCTTTTCTTGTAAATTTCTGCGCAGCAGTTTCCTTATAATTTTTAGGGTAATACCAAATTTTAAAAACAAATATTTTAATTTTTTACTTTCTCTTACCCATAAGGTAGAGAAAGTATTCTTTTTGGGTCAAATTTTCGAACGCGAGATTTTGTTATATTTACACGTTTTGAGGTCCCCTGAATACGAAAATCATGTTTTTAGCAAATGGTCTTTGTGTATGTCTGTGTGTCTGTGTGTCTATGTGTGTGTCTGTCTGTTATCAGCATATCTCAAAAACAAATTATGGCAGAAAGTTCAAACTTGGTATTCTAAATGCGTATCATATACGGATGCTACAGTAAGCTTTTCGTTAAGATCAAGCAAATGGTTCGTGTACAGGGACAATCAAGAGAATTCTAATACATTACGTCTATGTGGGAAATTGCAGGCAAGTAGAGTCCAACGTCTATAGACTGCACTAAACCAAATGAAACGAATATATATCTTTTGTAATAGAGAGAGTATACTGGGAATTTTTTTTTTTTTTTTTTTTTTTTGTGTGTGTATGTAGGAGCCTCGCCTCCCCCCTGGGCCTCGAGGGGAGTAATATTTCATGATGGGTACCTTTCAAAAGTGCTCGCCAATACCTTTAAAAAGAATGGTTGAACCATCGATCTGCGATAATTTAAAACAAAGTTATCGATTTTTTTTTTACTTTTAACGAAAAAAAAAAAAAAAAAAAAAACTTAGAAAAAATTTTTTTTTATTTTTTTAAATATTGAGAATAAAATGGACTTTTTTTTGGATATTTGGTGTTGTACTACTTCTATAATATGGAAATCGTCTGCATTATCATAAAAGATATTGTTTTTAAATAATAATTTTAATAAATTATTTTTTAATAACCGAATTATATTCTGTATAAATGTAGGTGCATAATGAAACGGGGGGTTGAGGGGGGCGGTAGCCCCCCTCACACAGAACTAATTATCATATAAAACTCTTCCTAAGCTTAATATGAATTGTTTAACATATGTTTATATAACAGTACTCGTCATCTTACCTCTTAATCTCCAACCTATATTTATAGTATTAAATTTCAGGGCAAGAGAAAGTAGTGTGAGTGACACACCAGATTATTAATTTTATAAAATTGAAAATAAGTTAAATTGAAAATATGCTTACGATATTAATGAATATTGTGGACAAAAAATAAAGATGAACACAGAAAAACAAAGTAGAGTTGAAGTGTATCTCACCTGAGAGAATAAAGGCAACACCCGAGGCGAACGAGATGACAGGCCTCCGCCGACAGAGGCTGCCCAGAACACACAGCAGGTATCCCAGCAGTAACGTGAAACAGCTCATGAAGATAAAGGCTGAAGCGCGTTTCACTGCGTCTGTGGGAAGATTACAGAAAACAACAAAAATTACATAATGTCAAAATAATAATAATAATAACAATAATAATAATAACACTTTCAACATAGGACTGCAAGATGTGTATCATGGAATAAAAATAATAATTAAATTTTTCAGACAAAAATAATCTTTTAGTTAAAAGTTAAAAACAGTAGTTTTATGAAAGCCAGTAGTGTTCAAAATTTTGAAGCCTTCAGATATGCAAAATAATGATGCCAGCAGAATATGAGAAATATAATGTTCCGCATATCTAATATTTAGTTAGAAAATTCGGCATAGCTAATATTTTTGTTTCATAATGAAAGGAATTTGTTAAATTGCTATTGTTTTAATATTTTTAAGTAAATTGGGAACAATATAGAGATAAATAATAATAATAATAATAATAAATAATAAATGAATTTACAACTTCATGCAAAGTAAAAACTGTTTGAATTTTCAAAAGTCTTTCCTAAATTTGGACATGTCATAATTATAACTACTAGCACATAACTATTAGTAATTTTTTCTGGCCTTTGACGTGACAAATATCTCTGCTGCAGAGTTATAAAGGACACCATGTCTGAAAATGTAGTCTTTCAGGAGAGCATTTTTTTTATTTTCAACATTATTTTTACAACATTTATTTATGCATGCTTCTTCGCAACTTCAGTAACCGCTTTATGATATGATACTTTAACGCAGTATTAGTTACATAATTTACTAAATGGAGATACTGTGTTTAATAGCACATCTTGGTATTAACTCTTTAATGAAAAAAAAAAAAAAGATGTTTTTACCTTCGGGGTAGAGTTATGTTTATACGTATTTGCTCAAAAAACTCTTAATCCTACTTTTATTTTAATAAAATATCATGATATACTTTCTGTTTCATTACCTACAAACTGTAATGCTTATAATGTAGGAGAATTTCAAATTGTCTTATTACCTGAAAATGCGATGCAACATAAACATTGACCAATTTCCTTGTATGTCGAAAATAACAGCACATAACCGAAGATTCAATCCCCACCAGTAGACAAGCGGTTCTGTGTTCTAAGCTGGTAGACGGGAAGTGCCTGGTCTGTTCCCAGATCGCACTAGTTGACCTAACCTTTTGCAGTTTACCGAGATTTTCTCAGAAACTCTCGCAAATACTGGCTAATGCCATATAGAATGATCCCCACGATATGCACACCACCCTAGGCTTACGTCCCTGCATAGTCAGTCGGCCTTAATAACAAACACCAACACACCAACACAAAAGATTCAAATATTTGAAAAAATAAATGTACAATATTTAAAAAATAAATAAATATTTCAGAAAACAAAAAGGATTTGTGCAGAATTATTATAAATAACTACCATTCGATAACTATTATATGAAACTAAAAAAAAAAAAAAAAAAAAGAGAGAGAATTCAGAAAAAAAAAAAATCTTATATAATTTAGCTACTATTAAAAATAAAATATCGTTTTTTTCCGATAGGATTATAAATTTTAAAATAGTATTTAAAAATAATATTAAAAATTTGTTTCTGTATAAAATTTCTTTATATCATCAAGAAGAAAACGACATTTTATAATCTTAGGTAAAATAACTATTTGGTGCTGATTTTATTCATAACAGTGAACTATGAAACTCATATATAATTCAATAATAAATGATTTTTTTTTCTAACATGAAAATAAAAGTTAGTTCAAAAAATCTAACAGAATTGATAACAGACAAAGCAAGAATGTTTCGTTAAATGCATTTTCAGGTTTTCTACACTCTTTATTTCTTTTCTGATTCTCCCACCATCATATTTATACACACTGATCTTCTAAAGATGTTTTCATGATCAATTAAGGAAAAATTGCTATTTAAATATAAGTAGGCTTCCCTGCACAGAACATCTGATCGATAGTACCTACAATCCTAATGTGATTTTCAGAAAAATCTTATAAAAAAAATTACTGAAATTTTTCAGTTTTTTCCTGTCTATTTTATTGTTATTATTATTATTATTATTATTATTATTATTATTATTATTATTATTATTATTGTTTTCAATATAAGAAATTTAAATATTTTATCATTATATTTTTGCATTTAGAAGATAATTTGTTCCGCTGTTAAATTAAAAACTTTTAGAATTAAATTAAAATATTGTTATGTATTAAAAATAAACAATTTTCTAAAATTTGACGGAATACCATTACCATATCACCATACATAACAGAAATTCATAGTTAATAAATGTATCTATAAAATAAATAAAAATATGAAAAGAAATAATGTTCATTCTATTTTATTGAACGAAAAATCTAAAAAAATATATCATAGATGGCACCACTACTGTCCTACCGAATAGTCACCATGAAATACGAGGCCTAACTGGCTTTAAATTCCTTAGAATATACTTCTAAATATGAAATTTTGAGTTTATGTTTCAGCACAAACAATTAAAGTTGTTTTTTAAATTTCTTTAAGAAAATGTGCTTTACAAATGTATTAGATTAAAATTTTGCAGCCAAAAATGAAATCTCTAGCACCCGAATTTATGATTAGGGCCTTTTTTAATCAATCAGATAACACCTTACGTAACCATCATATTGTTTGAATACACTTGTATCGAAACTACTGCGCGTTAAAAAAAAAATATATATATATATATATATATATATATATAGATGGTGGAAGAATTAGGAAAAAAATGATGGACCGTAGCAACCCTGGTTTTACGTAGGTACTCAAAAAGATTATTATTGCTCAAAAGAAGGCAATGAAAAAGTTTACTCTTTTTTATTTATTTTTAATTCTTTCTTTTTTTTTTTCTTTTTTTTTTTTCAAACATTTTTTTTTTTTTTAAATACAAGACAATGAATATAAGCAAACAAAAAATATCACAATAGGTATTTTTATACTATTATAGGTTGTAATTATTAACACAAAATCGCTTTCTTCCAAAAACATAATGTACTTTAAAAATATAATCCAAGAACATAATATACTTTAAACCTAAGTCTAAATGACTTAGGTTTAAAAAAGTTGTTTTATTATTATTAACATATACCTTGTTCTACAAAATTACATAGTATATATACTACCTTCTCCATAAAAGGACCGGGCACTTTCGATTTCAAACATTTTTTTTCAAATATTTAAAAATGTAATACATGATTCTCTTGAGATTTCAGGAGCGTAAAGAACATGTTATACCTCATATATTTCAGTGAAAATTTTGCCCGAAAAGTAAAGGCGATCTGGAATTTGCATGTGATTATAAGGCTCTTTTTTTATTATCTGTATAAATTTTTATGAGGCTATTAAACATATTCATGGAGATACACCGGTTTCATAATATATATATATATATATATATATATATATATATATATATATATATATATATATATATATATGCAGAACATTTTTTTTTTTTTGGCTGTAACCCGCAAGGTATTAAACCGAGTGCAAAGCCATTTTCAGGAAACTTGACATACAATGTTAGACACAGCATATTGAAATCGGAATGCAAAAACATTAAATATCTAATGAAATATGAGCATTTTTACTAAATAATTTGTCCTGATGATGCCCTGATGGTCAGGGCGAAAGGCCTTGACAAGTTGCAATTTTAATTGATAATTTTAATTAAATGTACCGTTTTATACGTGTTGTAAAGTGAATTTTTGTTATAAAATTTGTGATTTTTTTACAGTGACACGTGTGTTTACGATATCTCTATGTGAGTTAAGATTTTTAAAAAATAATTTTTGACTGCGCATGCGCAAGATTTAGCAAAACTTTATTTGCATAATTTAATCGCCAAATGTATTGAGATACTTATATTAAAAACTCCAAGCAAATATCGCGCAAATTAAAAAATGTGTATACCGATTTCTTCAAAAAAAAAAAAAAAAAAAAAGAAAAGAAAAAAAAAGAAAAAGAAAAAGAAAAAGAAAAGAAAAAAAAAAAAAAAAGCAGAACTTTTTTTTTTTTTTTGGCTATAACACGCAAGGTAACCGAGTGCAAAGCCATTTTCAGGAAACTTGACATACAATATTAGATACAGCATATTGAAATCAAAATGCAAAAATACTAATGAAATATGAGCATTTTTACTAAATGATTTTTGACTGCGCATGCGCAAGATTTACCGGAATTTTATTTGCATAATTTAATTGTCAAATGTATCGAGTTACTTATATGAAAACTCCAAGCAAATATCCTGTAAATTCAAAAAGGTATATGCAATAGAATTAAGTGAATTTCAGTTCTTCTCAAAAATAAAGAAAATGATAAGGGAGGGAGGGTCAATATTTATTTATGATTAACGAGCATTGTATTAGGTTTATTGAACTAAAATAAAAATATGAACATAACCCCTTATAGTTTAGAATTTTTTTTCTGAGAAAAATTGAAAATCAGTTCATTCTATCGCGTAAAACGTTTTGATTTTACGTGATATTTATTTGGGGTTTTCATATAAGTAGTTCGATATATTTGACTATTGAATTATACAAAAGAAATTTCGTTAAAGCTTGCTCATGCGCAGTTAAAAACTATTTACTATATTGTATCTTCATGAATATATGTGGTAGCCTCACAATAATTTATACAAATAGTAAGAAGGGACCTCATAATCACGTGCCGCAGGCAGATCGCATTTTAACTATTATTTTTTACAGGACGACCCCAATATTTTCATTTTCCTTTAATCTTTTACTGGTCCCCATTTTACTTTCGAGGTAAAATTTTCGCTGAAATATATTTTGTAAAACATGTTCTTTATATTCCAGAAGTTTTATGATGTCCAGGAGATATTTGAACAAACGTCTGAAATCGAAAGGGTACGGCCCTTCATGGAAAGGTATTGTATGTGCTTAATCTTGAGACATCCCCTATTCCAAAAAGTGATTCGACAAGCTCTGATTTTTGCGACTATTTTTACACCGATAATATGGTGAATATTTTTCACAGAATTTTCACGGCGACTTATTCAGCATCAAAAAATGATATTATTCGACTTATAATATTATAATAAAATTTACTGGGAAATATTAGAATGTTGTGTTATTGTTTATATATGAGCATAGAAATTATTAAACAGTTTGTAAATATTTTTTAATTTAAGCATATTAATTACTTCATTATTAAATAAAAGTACTTAAACATGTTGATAAAAAATATAGGGATTTTTTGTGGTTCCCAGAAAATAGTTCAGAATTATGCCAATGTGTATCAAACGTGTATTAAAAAATAATATATATATATATATATATATATATATATATATATAATTTAATTTAACCTCAGAAAACTTTCGTATGAGGATTTTGATAATTATCAACAAATAATTTGTTTTTTTATTTTTAAGCAAATATATATTATTTGAGTAGAAATTATCTATTGGGGTATATAAATGGTTTAACGTATTTATTCTCAATAAATGAAAAGAAAACTTCAAGAGAAGTTACATTCAGCTAATTTTTACTATTGTTAAAATAATGAAAGAATTATATATATATATATATATATATATATATATACCTTTATAATTCAAACAATTATTCTTTTTGGAAAAGTCATATAAAACTTTCCACTTAGGTATGTAGAGATAACAATGCCGTATTTTGTCTTCCCCCCTAAAATAGATGTTTTCTCTTTTCCCCAGAAACATACATCTTACATTAAAGAGAAATAGAACTGATATTGTGTTTGCTACACAATCCAATTTAAAAGGATTTATGTTTATAAGAATATTCTTTTGAACTTTTTGGAGAGGAAATCCATTGTTTTGCGTCCATCTTGCTCTAGGTAGATGTTTCCTTCCATTATCTCTGTATTTAGAAGAAAGTTCTAAAGATCTTTTGAAACAAATACTATCTTAAAGTCCTTTTTTGATTTCGTATGCTAGCTATATGTTCCTATTAAACCTGGAATATTAGTGAAATAAAGTTATAATTTAGATTTCATTGTATTTTAGACCAATTTATTTTATTATATTAAATAATAGATGAAAAAATATTGGGTAGAAAAAAAATAAATGTTAAGATGTTTTACCCATACTTGACGTTGTACAGAAATATAAATATTTACACAACACTGAAAATGCCAACGTAAAAAAAAAAAAAAAAAAAAAAAAAAAATAAAAGAAAACTGCATTTTCGCTAGCGTTAAGCGTACCGTCATTAGGGCAGAACGATAAGGTGTATTATTGCTGTTATATACAGATAGGGTAGTGAATTTTAGTGTCGGAGTAGCAGTCAATATTAATTTAAGAAACTGGAGGTGTTAGCTAATAGGAAATTGGGATATAGATATACTGACCCATTTTCTAGGGACAAATGGGGATGCCCTCTTTTTTTTTTTTGAAGGCATTTTTCTAAGTTATAAAAAAATGTAGAAACTAAATTATTAATCAATAACACTTCATTTTTAGTCCTTATTTATTAGGAATGAAAATATACATGCATAATTTGATGATTGTACCATTTTTTAATGCTTCTCTATTATAAAGGTACTTTGATCTGGACAGCCTAGATATAGATGGTTATGTAAATCTGATGACGGTACGCTTAAGGTTAAAGAAACTGCAGTTTGCTTTGAATATATTTTTTTTACATTGGCGATTATAACGTTGTGTAAATAAATATATTATGGTGTTTGGTTTAATTTAATATCTTACTGCGTTGCACTCATTTTTGACATTTATCAGACGCATAATTTTTTTTTTAGAACTAATTTGGTGTGACATCTTGTTTCCTTTGATGAAAATCATAAAGGTTTTAAACGTAGGTTATAAAAATATTATAAATAAGAGTGCGTTTACGGTGCTGGTAAAATTATCGGAAAACAAAGAACAACATTAAAAGAACAACAAATTAATGAAATTTAAAATCTATCAATAAAATCTTCACCGACGGTAGTAAAATTGACAATCTAGCAGGTAGTGGCATATATATTGAAACCCCTCACGCCAACTTGACTCTTTCTCATCGTAATCCTAATTACTGCTTTGTCTCCAGAAGTGAATTGATTGCAATAGACCTGGGACTAGAAGCTATTCTCTCTGAAGAGGATTATGGTGATCTATGGATCTTGACTGATGGCCGTAGTTCTCTTCACCTTCTTAGTAATTGGATTCTTGTGGGCGACAAGGTCAGCACCTCTATACCGCTTAAATTAAAGCTCATTTCACTTAATCATGACGTTCATTTGCAATGGATACCTTCACGCGTGAATCTCCACGGGAATGAAATGGCTGATAATCTTGCTAAGGAGGGTTGCAGGATTTCTTCAACTCCCTCCTCCGCACTTACTTTTCTGGAGTTATACTCCCGGGAAAATTCAAAAATCTCGGAGGAGTGGAAAACTTCCCCCACCGATAATTGGTAAATGGGCTCAAAACCGGGTTTGTCCCTTGACCTCCCGTGTGACAGACGTACCCGAACTATACTCTCAAGACTCGCTAGCAGTCACATCAAGTGCCTCATTTTCAACGAGGACAGGAAAACCTTCGCCACCTGCACCAAGTGCCAAAATCATCAGGCTTCTCCTGAGCACCTTTTGGAATGCATAGGACTCTCTAAGGAGGATCTTTTTACCAATCCTCTTCTGGTCTTTGACTTCCTAACAGTCAACGAACACGTGGATCATGTCTGACTCCGTCAGACAAAGAGGATAAGTAACAACAACAACAACAACAAAATCTATCAAACGACCGCTTCAGAGCTTCTAAAGTTTCTTTATCAATGCTAATGTTAAAATAATAATAATAATAATAATAATAATAATATAATAATAATAATAATAATAAATGAATAAAATAAAAATAAAACATGATAAATACTGTAAAAATATATTTTAAAAAAAAATCCAGGAGAATGAAAAGTAAACCCCCAGAAGTTTACTAATCAAGCTTGATCCGAAGATAGGTCAAAAAAGGCAAATTGTGTTCTATACCTCAAGGTAATAATTAGAGTGACGTGACTGAAGAGGGAACGAATGAAAACGTAGGGGAAAAGAATGTTCTATGATTCAACTTTTATTTTAAAATTTTTCCCACAAGCACTAATGAAGGAACCTTAATTTATGAAACGGACATTTGCTAGCTTCTCATTCTTTTAATTTATGCTTCTTTTAATGCTGTTTTTTGCTTTCTTTTGTAAAAAATATTGCAAAATAAGACTCTCAAAATAAGCTCTGGATCATCAATTTGTGTAACTTATTAACAATAGGAAATAAAACTGCTTTTTTTCAACATGTGCATTAAATGATGGAACCTATCCCTTTTTTTTCGGGGGGGAGGGGGGGATGAGGCTAAAACATGGGTTGTTTTCCACCCCAACTGATTTTTTATTCCCCATTTTCCTGTGAATTTCCCCATTAAATACAAATATTTCTCCATAAAACACAAACATTTCCTTATAGTATACAAAAGTAAGTACGAGAATATTGCAGTTTTCCCGGCAGTGGCCATGTGTGAAGGGTTTATGACGTCACACCGATAAAGTCTTTTCAGTATCAAGGTATATTTTAATGTTTGCTTATTTTATGGTGAATAAATTCATCTATAAGATTATGTTGTTACTCGAATTGCAGATGAATATTCTCCACTTTCACGTGAGTGGGCAGTGCTGGTCAGATGTCAAGCCGGTTAATTTTGATATAGAGCTCTAATCAGAGAAATTATCCCTGTTGTAAATTATTATTATAATTTACTATTATATTATAAGAAATTATTAAATGCGGATTATAAGAATACTAGAACTTAATAGAAGCAACCATTTATTTACAACTGATACAACTACATGTTTCAAAATCCTACTTCAATGTATAACTTTTGTAGTCATCAATAAACCTTTCATTAGCTTTGTGGTCACTTATAAATCCTTCGTTTAGTCATTAATATTGTGTATAAAACTCAGTGCCAGCGATATACAAGTCATAGGAGACCTTCAGCAGTGTCTGTTATGTTGAAATTTCTAATGAAGAAGTTTACCGCCTAAAGAATTAAATCGAATTATCAACACAAGAAAATCTGCTAAAAGTACTACTTATTGCTATTATAATGCAATTCTATGCAAAGTATTGGAATAAATATAAAGTTGCAAGTATAAATCAAAGAATCAAAACACATCTTGTAAAGGATAATTAGCAATGCAACATATGTAATAGTGAGCATTCTTACAAAATAGTTAGTTCAGTATTTGAATAACTCAATTTTGTGAATCCAACTAACATATATATCTAGTCATATACTTATTCACAGGTCAGTACCTAGACCAGGGATGAAAGTTCCGCTTTCTTTTAACAAAAATGAAATCTTACATTCACACCGGAAAGTGCATTTTTATGAATGCACAGATAATGTGTTAAAATAAACGAACTTAAGAGAGGACAACATTAACGGCCATACTCACCATTGACTTCAACTCCCGGTTCAACGCAAGAATTTGAAAAGCGTCTAAAGGCAGGGATCAGCTATCTAAAATAATCTGACTTGCTTTTTCTAACATCTAGCGACGAAGATTTTATATAATCTTTGATTGGTTATTTTTCGATAAAAAGTATGAAAGTAACAATGCCGGTAGATGGCATTAAGCAACGCATCAAATATTGCTGAAAAGTTTACCCTGACTTTATGCATTTTTCAAGTTTTCGTGTTTTACCGGGAGTCGAAGTTATTGGTGAATAAAGCCGTATATCTTGCCGACAGCTGTCGCTCAAGATATTCTATGGGAAAATTTGATTTCATAATTACTTATTACTAATTTTTTTTTTCACATTCAGAAAATTATCAACCTTTAAATTAGTATTCATTAGAAATGGTTTTAATCCTATGATTTATATATTTAAAATATTGCATTATAAATTTTGTATGTGATTTTAAAGCAATATACTTTTATAAATTTTAGAGAATTATGCATAATTCTGGTAATTCTACATTGAATTAAAATTGCTAATATATATATATATATATATATATATATATATATATATATATATACAGTTATTTGCAGAAGTTTAAGACCAGTAGGCGATTTTCAGTATTTTAACATATTGCACCACTTGCGCACATTATTACGTCATCTCATGTGCTTATTGCATCAGACGCATTCTACTGCTATAAACAAAGGTGCCCGGCACGTTTATCGCCAGTTGTTTATTGGATTTCGTCGTAAACAGTACTGTTGTGTAATTATTGTAATCGGTAAAATACCTTCACTTACTGTTAAAAAAAGGTCAGAAATATTGACCCTGCATTAAATTGGATTTTCTGAACGTCAAATAAGTTCGAGGGTAAATGCGAGCAAGAGAGCTGTGCATCAAGCTATTAGTAAATTTAAAATTTTGGGAAAATTTATTGGGTCTTATGAGTCCTAGAAAAACGAATGCATGTGGTCATGTGATAAGGATAGTCGTACGAGATCCAAGAACCTCCTGCAATACGATTAGACATTCTCTGTCTGCAAAAGGCACCAACGTCTGTTCGAGTGCTATTTCCTGACGTTTGACCAAAGATTTTTTATTTATCATCCCATAAACCTGTTAGGAAACCTCGACTTACTCCAAGTATGAAAAAGAAACGACTCTAAAGGTCCACCAATTTTCCCGAAATTTTAAATGTAATAATAGCTTAATGCACAGCTGTCTTGCTCACCTTTACCCTCGAACTTATTAGGCGTTCAGAAATTCCAATTTTATGCAGGGTCAATATCTCTGACCTTTTTGTAACAGTAATTGGAGGTTTTTTACCCATTACAATAATTACACAACAGCACTGTCTACAGTAAAATCCAATCAACAACTGACGATAAACGTGCCGGGCACCTTTATTTATGGCAGTAGAATGCGTCTGATGCAATCAGCACATGAGATGACGCGATAATCTGAGCAAATGATGCAGTGTGTTAAAATGCTGAAAATCGGCTATTGGTCTTAAACTTTTGCATATGACTATATATATATCTTAAAAATTTTAAATAACTCTGTAGAGATAATTTTAATTCTTCTGAGTATTCGAAAACTCCTTAATAATTAAAAAAGATATGTTTAAAAGTTACTTTTGAATTCTAATACAATTAACATTTGAAAGGAGGAACTGTATACAGTTTTTATTTTCATATTACAAGTTAAACTTTTGAAAAGGTACAATCTCAAAAAACATAATTTTTCAGTAAAAGCAGTTCATCCGAAAAATTAGTAATATATTTAATTTTTTTAAAAAAATGTAAGAATAAGTTTAATAATAATAATAATAACAATAAAAACTTAAAAATGCAGCTATTTAATGATATAGTTTGTTGAAGCTAACTTGATTTATTAAAGAAGAAAAAAAAATAAATAAACTAATTTTTATAAACAATTATTTAATAAGAATTTAACATTAAATAAGGAACTGAAAAAATATCGTAACTTTGCCTTTTCGGTTTTAATTATAATTACACAAACTAAATTTGAATTCGTTTATAAAAATTCAGAAAACTTTAACTTTCAAGTGAAAGTGCAACATTTTTTTTTTTTTTTTTCCAAACAAATTTAAGTAAATAATAAGTCTTTAAATCCTTAATAAAAATAGAAGTTACTTTATACCTGATTTGTTGTTCTCAAGGTATTTAACCTCAAGCATTTCAGAAGTTACTTAAATTATAAAAAAAGTGGTCTTTTATATTATTTAATTAGGGCGGAAATATTTTCAAAATGATTAAGAATTAGATTAATATTATGTAATTAAAATGTTCCGTAACATATAAAGGTTTGAAATTGTAAAAAGTGACTTAAAATTGGTACTAGTTTTTTGTAGATTTTCTACTTTATACTTTTTTTTATCCTGAAAATTTAAATTCGTTTCATTTTATGCTTTTCAAGAGTATTTAAAAATAAATTTTAATTCATGATTTCTTAAGATTTTTGTCATTTTTTAAATAATAAGAGTAAATGTTTTCTTTCTAATACAGTTGCGCATGCGCATTCTTGTATCTGGAGAGAGAAAGCAAATGTAAGACAAGTATGTTTGTATCCATAATGTGCATGGTTATTTAGTAATAAGTTACAACTTTTACAAGGGAAATCACCAAGAAGAATAACAACATATAATGATATGTATACTTTCAGTAGTTTAATAAATGACGAAAGTAACTCCAGATGGAGAGATTACACTTTAAATACATGATTAGGAAAATTGTGTAATACGTCTTCTGTGGGGAGAGGGAGGGGGAGATTTTTATCATTTTTTTAAATAATAAGAGTGAATGGTTTCTTTCTAATACAATTGTACATGTGCATTCTTGTATCTGGACGGAGAACAACAAATGCCAAAGACGTGTCAGTATTCATAATGTGCATGGTGATTTAGTAATAAGTTACAACTTTTACAAGAAAAATCACCAAGAAGAATAACAATACATAATGATATGTATATGTTTCAGTAGTTTATTAACTGATGAAAGTAACTCCAGGCGCAGAAATTACAATTCAAATACATGATTACGAAAATTGTGTAATACGTCTGCTGTGGAAAAAAAACTTATTTAATGTTATGCAGTTGGTAGTAATCGAATAAATACACCAGGAGTATTATGTGGATGCTAAATTGAAGAAATAGTGTACAATCAATATTTAAACTTGAAAACTTTTCTACACACCATAAAATTAAATAAAGCACTATATGTTTCGAAAGGACATAGCCTTAGTGCAAAATACGTGCTACTGCTTTGAAGGCAAAAGCAAGACTGAAAGCAGGGAAAAATCCAAAGGAGAGAGCAACACAACCAACCAACAGGAAGCAGCTTGCAAAATGGAAATAATGGATAATTTAGAAGAACTTAATTATCTTAAGTCCGTTTCTATTAAAAGAGAATTTAACCTAACCCTCTATTATTCATAAATCTCTTAAAAAGTTCAATTGACTGATTTGTAATTCTACTCTTTCTAATGAGGATAAAATTAAACCCAATAACCTTGTTGTCTTGCCTTTTTATTCATCCTTATGCTCTAAATTAGATAAAGTTTTAAAAGTTTTTAATTTTAATTTTACTTTTAAACTTGGTAATAAATTTCAATTCCTTTCAACTGAATCCTCTGTTCTTGAGCTTCATAAGTGGAGTATCTATAATGTCCCTTGTAAAAACTGCGATCAATCTTACAAAGGTCAAACAAAAAGAAATCTTGAATGCCGTTTACGTGAATATTCTTGGTATGTTATTAAACAAGATATATCTAAATATTCTATTGAGAAGCATAGTTGGGAATCTGACCATATAGTTTTAATCTACAGCAAGCCAAAATTATCTTTTATGCTAAACGCATTTTCGAATTGGATTTTTTTTTGGAAAATTTCGCTATCTACTTTAAAACCCATAGAAGTCGCTATAGACAGCCCCACCTCGTACAGATTGCGCACTTTTTTATTCAACTGTCACCAATAATTTTAAGAAGTGATATATGATATATATAATCGACGTTTCATCGATTCTATTCGCCTTTTATGCATATCAAATGCCACTTCTAAAATTTTTGGTTGCTATTGAATAAAAAAAAAAAATCTGACAACACTGAAGGGGTGGGCGGCAAATCGACCAACTAGCGATTAGTAACGGGTTAATCGCGATAAGAATTTTAATGAAAAATCTTATTCCACTTTGCTGTCTTCAGCTTGGAAAAATTTGTTTAATTCGATTAAATAATTTCCTTCATTTCGTAAAATAATAATAATAATAATAAATTAATTAATTAATTAAAATTAAAATTATATAAATCAGTAATAAAAGCAAATTAAATTTGAGGTCAATATATAAAAATAAAATAAAAATTTATAAATAAGTTTTTTTTAAATCCTTTCCTTTCCATTTTTTGTATTTGTTTCTTTAGTTTCCTGTTTTTTTGGTTGTGTTTCTCTCTAATTGGATTTGCATGCTGCTTCCTATTGGTTGATTGTGTTGTTCCTCCCCCTTTGGATTTTGCCTTGCTTTCAGTTTTGCTTTTGCCTCCAAGGCAGTAGTACGCATTTAGCACCTGAAGAAGAAAGGACGCATTCTATCGAAACCAGTTGTGCTTTATATAATTTTATGGTGTGTAAAGAAGTTTTCAAGTTTAAATATGGATATTTAAGACACTCGCAATTGAAGCGAGTGTATTTGTTTTATATATTACATTACAATTAATATATTTTATGTTAATTTTTAAAAAGTGCTGCCACCTATAAAAAATACTTTAATAAAATCATTAAATTTTTCTTAAGATTTATTTTAACATATCTTTTATTAAACTTTACAAATGAATATTGAAACGCTTTGAATTCTTTTAATGAATTAGTTGAAATATGGAATTTATATAAATGAAATATATAATCATCATTTTATAATAGCATATTGCGAGGTATATTTACGAAGAAAACTGAAATTCTGTATGATATTTAATAATTGTTGCAAAACTTTTATTAACTCATTCGTCATTTAGTGGAAACTCTTATTAGATGAGAAATAATTCAAACCGAAATACATTAAAAGGCCGTAAAGATTATTTACTTACAAGGTATTGCCATGGTGGAATCATTTGGATCAGGGCTGTATTCTTCTTTAGGAAAATAATCCACGTTTTCACACTTCATTATTATTTTCCCGGCTAAAAGAGAGTGAAACGGGTTATTAAAAGAAACAATATATCATTTCTTTTTAAGATTACATATGATTAACTTATAAATAATATTCATTTTTTGGAAATTGATTTTTTTTAAGAACATGTTTCTTAATAATATTAATGATATATATATATACTTAAAGAGGATAAGTTATCTAAAAGGTTAAAAAAAAAAAAAAAAAGGAAATTAAATTGGAATTTTATATGCGAAATAAAATGCAGCAAATTATAAGATATGTAAACCTAAATAAAAATTAAATAACTATACATATACATACTTGCCAACCATCTCATTATGAACCGTACAATTATTAGTACCCGCCTTTTTTTTCACATCAATAACTTTTTAGAGTAATTTTAGTCTTATTTAATCATAACAACATTTGGAGAGAATTACTCTAAATGTATAGTGGTGTGAGAAAAGGGGCGTTTTTTCAGGCGGCGTTAACAGTTTTACGGTTATTAATGAGATGGTTGGCAAGTATGCATATACATAGCTGCCAATATCTTAATTTATTCCGGATTAATTTTAGACCCGCCTCTAATTCGTACCACTTATTTTTTTAAAGTAATTTTTTCTTATTTTATCGAAGTTATGTATTGAAGAAAATTTTTCGATAAATAAAGTGGTGCGAATTAATGGCGGGACTAAAAGTACTCCGGAATAAATTAAAATATTGGCAGCTATGCATATAAACAGAAAAATGATAATGAATAAAACCAGAAAAATAATTAACACAAAATGCAATGAAGCTATTACTATTTCTATTTTTCTGTTTATATATACAGATATTTAATTTTTAATTAGATTTACGTATCTTATAATAGCTACATATTACTGCGCAAATAATCTATAAATTCTCATTTTATTTTCAGGGATGGAACACGGGCGCAGAATTCATACCATTATCAATGTAAGAAATTTTTCTACTTCTTAAATCAACGATATTATAAGTAGAGAAATTTCTTAAACGGATTCCGGTATGAATTCTGCGTCCGTGTTCCATCCCTGAATTTTTTTGATGTTATTATTTTTGGTTTTTCACCTATTAGATAGCACTGCTCTGCATGAAAATAGGCCCCAACAAGACTTCTGCAAATTCTTATGTAAAATGACCTCCTGAATCTGAGTGTGATTACCATTTTGCTTATCACCCACCGTTTTTTGAGGACGTCCACCAATTTTTAAGATTTTTCGGTAATTTTATGGCTACGAATCTGATTTGAAAGACGGGAAAGGATTATTTTGACTGTTAAATATCTTCTGAGGCGCTACAGAGATGAAAAATTGTAAAACATGAATATATGTGGCAAGGGGAAAATTTTGGGCGGGATTTGCCACTAAAATTATAAATTGCATTTATTATATTTTATTAATCAATTATTATTATTATTATTATTTATTATACATTATATATTTTTCTTTTTAAGTGTTAAAACAATTCTTTTCCATTCTCCAAATCAAATTTGTGGTTATAAAATTACCGAGCAGTGATGAAAATTGGGGGAGGGGGTAGCGTCCCAAGAAAACAGCGGTGGTTGGGCAAAATGAGGGTCATATTCAGATTCAGGAGGTCATTTTACAGAATAATCAGCAGGAATGGTAGCAGGGCTCGAATTTTCCTTTTTTTCAGCGCAATGTAGTTTTTCCACTTCAAGAGTATATTGGATTGTATGTTTTATATAGCTGCATTTTCGCATGTTTTCACAATTATTTGCTAAATATGTATTAAAATTTTATGAACCCCCCCCCCCCCCTCCACCCCCCACACACACACACTCCTTCCCGACACACATACACCATCGCCGTAGTTAAGGATTATTTTTTTTTTTTTTTTTTTGCCGGGACATAGTGGAAGAAGATACTTTTAGTTTTTGGCTAGTATCTCTTGAATCGTCTTGCTATTCTTCTTCCACCCAGCATGATGATCCCTCCTTGATGATGGCCTCAATATTTTTTAGGTTTGTTATCTTTCTGGTTTTATTGTTATTATATATATATATATATATATATTGTCAGGTAATTAAATCAGTGTTACATACTATTAGGGAATTTTTTATTTAATAACTACCACTAATTTTAAAGAACGATGTTTGGTATACATGATAGTTGATTAGAAGAACGCATATTTAGACAAACATTACAATTAAACATTTTTGAAGGATATTGAATATAAAAGTACCTTTAAGTTGGCGACACTAAATTGCATGCAAAGCCAATCTAGAACATCATAATATTTTCGTTTAAAATTAAGTGTATAATATGAATTCCATCAATGCACTGTCAATGATCTTAAAACATTATTTATAAATATATAATAACTTCCTTATATTTATTGTTTATTTACTACTATTTTTTAATACCTACTATATTAGATATATGTTTCTAACTTCATTTTTTTAACTTGAAGCAGAGCTTGACTTTGTTTATTTTGAATATTTGGTCTTTCGCAAACCAAAGTATAGAAAAATCACATAAGAAAATTTTCGTATGAAAATCAACTATAAAAGTCAAGTATGAGTAACATTTTTGCAAAATAATATTTTGCTTTTCAATTTTGTAATTTATTTGAGAGTTGGTTAAGTTTTTCCTGCATGAGAAAGATGCAAGTTTTCTTTCGTTTGTTTTTGTCTAAATGAGGTTCAAAACGGTAAATTTCATATGTTTATATAAGCTAGCGTCCAATAACGTGTCAAACAATATAAAATTAAGAAAAAAAAAGAAACATTTTTTAAAGTAAAGTATTGTTTCAGAAGAAGCCAGTCGGTAAGGCTTATTATTCTTTTGGAATGCCATCAAAATTTCCCGCCTGCAATGCGTTAATTCTACAAAAATATGGTTATTTGTATAGTAAACATCGAAACCTTACTTAGAAAACAATAAAAACAGAAAATAAAATAAAATAAAATATTTTAATATTGGACTGAACTTGCATAAATTGGTCTGATAATGTACAGTCGGTAACAAAAGTCTCCGAACACTAGCAAAAATTCCTGTGTAAAAAAGTACACTTAATACAGTTTTGTTAAATAAATCCTTGTCAAATCCTGTTTTTAGACTGACTAAGAACAGGATTCGACAAGGATTTATTTAACAATACTGTTTTTAGTGTACTTTTTTTACATAGGAATTTTTGCTAGTGTTCGGAGACTTTTGTTACCGACTGTATGTCCTATATAATGCGATTTCCTATTGCGCAGAATGGATCATCCGCGTTATACAGGAGTGTACTGCACTTGAATTCTTCATTATGAAAAGTATAAGATTATTATAATAGTATTAGATTATTATATTAGTATCTATATTTTTAAAAGTGATAAGACATATTACTTTGTTTTAAATTCCTTTTCCATAATAAATATGAATTTTACGCCTTGATTAGTATTAATTGAAAATATATAATATTGCGCTTTTGTTTCAATAATAAACTTTATAAGCTTAAAAAAAAAAAAAAAAAAATTTCGACATTTGATTATGATTTGATAAACTTTTAATAAAAATTAAATCTTTTATTATGTTACATCATGCGATTAAATTTAAATATCATAAAGCTTACAAACCGTACAGTAAACAAATGAAAAAAATATGACAACAAGATTGAAACAGAAAATTCGCGTTAAAGAATCTTATAAAAATTATTAGATATTAATAAAAATAACCGATTATCGAATGTCTATTGCTATTTCAAACAGTAAGCCTCGCCTTACCCCATTTGCTGAAACGGGTGCACGAACCCTACATTACTCAAATACAAACTAGTATGCTATGGCCACCACAAGACTTTCTTCTATATTTTCGAATAGATATTCACTCAATAACAATATTAAAAAAAAAATACGATTTTTTTTTCTAAGTTTCTTTTCTTTTTTCTTTTTTTTTTTTTTTTTTTTTTTTTGTTAAAAGTAAAAAAAAAAAAAATCGATAACTTTGTTTTAAATTATCACAGATTTATAGTTAAACCATTCCTTTTAAAGGCATTGGCTAGACCTTTCGAAAGATACCGATCTTGAAACCGATGCCCCCACATGCACAACATTTTTTCCCTAGTTAACTACTACCATTATCAAAAATTCATATTAATTTTACAATCACAAGTTTAAAATAACTCTCATTGTGCACATTTATACAAAATTTTGTCCTATACTGCCATGTTAAAAGTTTACAAAAAATGCGAACACAGCGCCACCTGTTGAACGATTGATCCCCAAATCTAATCAGCACCAGTTTATGTCAGGGTGCAACTAAATACGCAGTTAGGTTAAATTCCATTAATTGGTTCGTGAGATACAGCGTCCATAAAAAACGTGATACACACATACAGACTGACAGACAGACAGACATTTTCTAAAAGTTATCAATTCGTGTTCAGGACATCCCAAACCGTGTAAATCCATCAAAAAACGGAGGTCGAAAATTTTCACGAATATAAAACTTTCTCTATATTACATATAGAAGAAAGTAAAAAAGGACAACAGAGTTGAAACAAAATTTAGCATCGAAAAACTGGGAAAAGCTATTTAACATTTATGAAGAGACTCAATGTATCAGAATCGGATATGTTTCTGTCTTGTAAAGTAAGCTATGCCTTTACACATTTTTCTAAAACTGTAAATAAAAAAAAAATAATAATTTTACATATTCGAGATTAAATCCTTTAAATTCTTTTTCCAGTAATCGATGTAGTAAATTCTATTGACGTTTATGCATGCCATTATCACATATAGAGTCAAATACAAATATGCAAAATAGTTATATTTTAATATTGTTTCAGCAACACAGAAGGCAGCGCTTTTTTTTTTTTTTTTCGATTTCCTTCACAATCTCTCGCCTGCTTTGCTGTACTTTTACAAAAATAACTCAATTTGTATCATAAATATTGAAATGTTGTTTAGATAGCATTAAGACTAACATGAAAGTAAATTAAAATAGTTTTCCGTCAGATTATGTACAGATACTTACTTACAGATGATACGAATGGTAAAATGGGATGGTCCCATAACAGAAATAGAAAATGAAATATCACTGTAACCCGAAAAATAATGTTAAGAACGAGCTGTAAATTTGGAAACCCATGTCTTTGATGATGTCTGTTCTATTCATGCAAAAACAGATATAGGTCATAATTCATAATTTTTTAAAGTATGAATTTAGGGTAGGTGCTCCAGTGAATGGCATCTATCGCGAAATAATTAATAAATAAGAAAAATAAGAAAATTACATATTTTACATATAAGAGTTTTAACATTTTATGTCAAACACTGGAACATAGGGTGCGAATAACTGGTAAAATGAATAGCTAGCAATGTCAAACACTGGAACATAGGGTGCTAATTCCTGATAAAATGAAAAACTGGCAGTTTCAATTACTGGAACATTGAGTGGGTGTCAAACAAAAATTCATAAAAGAAAAAAAAAAAACTTATTGTTATCAAATGTATATAATTTAACCTATATGTGGTTCTGAATGTCTTTATGCAATGTGTACTAGCTTAAGATTTCTAAAAATATTTTCTGATGACTAGAACATTAAAATCATCAGAGATTGTTCTAAAAGTGTCAATCACTGGTGCACTTACCCTAGACGATTATACTTCGACGCGATTAGGCAACCTTTACATTTAAAATTTAGTGGTGGATATTGAATAAAAAAAGTCGCAAAATGTGGCAGCACTGGTCTCAAGTACGTACATCCTTTTCTTATTAATATTTAATATAACTTTTTTCTTTCTATTAATTATTACGTTTTACAATTTCTCAATTTGATTAATGTCTGTTGAACATTTCGATTTTTAACTTGAGAAGGATTAAGAAAAAACAATTGGATACAGGAATTTTTTCGACGGCTGGTTTTAAACAAATTTACACATTTTTAGAGTCCAGAACACGATTTGACTGTTTTTAAAAAACATTGAAAACATTAGAGATTGATCTAAAAGTTTCTATCACAGGTGCACTTACCCTACTAATATTAAAAAAAAAAAAAAAAAAAAATGTTTTTTAATAAAAAAAAAATGCATGGAATATGTTTGTGTAGTTTTATTCTAACGTATATATATATATAATTGAATATAATAAATTTTCGGGAAGATATAAATTAATGTTTGTCATATTTATTTAGCATTAGCATCCCCATATTTTGACAGCTTTTATGAAAGATTGATCTAAATATATAAACTAAATATATTTTCCGTGATGATTTGACCCAAATAACTCAAAAAAATTATAAAGTATTTGAATTACTTTTGAAAGAAATGAAGTTGATGACAGTTTCAATATGTAGACGAACCCCTAAGCAAAATCTAACTATACCACTATAAACTAGACGTTATTACAAATCGATCAGTACCAGTCGCATATTTCTACGATAATGTACAGCGAAATTAGTCGGGTGGTGGCTTTTTTTTTGCTGACTGTACTTTTAAAATATTCCAAAATAAGTTTAGGATCAGTTCTATTTGACACGTAATTCTGTGTGAGGGGTCTGCCGCCCCCCTCAACCCCACGTTCAATTATACTGTATACAATTACTTAAAAAAAAAATAAAGCTTTCATTAATTTCCCTTCAAACTTAACAATCTCGATAAAATTATTAAGTACACTACTGCTCAAAAGTTTATCAAGATTTTCAAACGATCAGTTTTTTTTTTTTTTTTTTTTTTTTTTTTTTTTTTTTTAACTTATCTCTGAAAGAAATGGTTTCAAACATTGGGTATTTAAAGAGCTTTGTGTTTTTTAGTGAAGGTTGGTTTAAGTCAACATTTAGGAGCCCGTAACAAATTGAGCAAAATCAATAATGTTTGTGATCACCCTGTATCGTTAAGTGAACGAAATGAACTCTAACTTTAGGATATGTTAAAACAGACCCATTTTAATTTGTGGATGAATTTATGTGACGATAGTATATTAAACAACGGAGATGTAAGCATTTATTTTAAAACTTCAAAAAATCAGCATGTTGTTTATTTATAATATACAGAGTTTTTAACGAAAATTATTACCACTTTCAGGTAAGTTGGAAAAACACTTTAAAAACAATATACAGCAATCGGAATACAAATACATCAAATATCTCATGAAATATGAATATTTTTATGAAAAACGTTTTCAACTGCGCATGTGCGAAAGAAAAAAAAAATACATTGGACATGTTGAAAGCTAGATATATTGGTCAACTGTTGTCAAAACTGCACTTGAATAGAGTAAAAATTAAGCAAATTATCCCAAAAAAGAACGAGGTAGAATATAGATATTTTTCAAGAGTTGAAATTTCTTAAGGGATTTTTCACATGCCGCGTAATTAATTTAATGATCGAATTATATTAACCACTTAGCATTAGCTATTTTTTGTGAAAACCCCCTTATTATCACACAAACCTTAGTAAATAAACTAATATATGTTAGAGTTGCAAGCTTATAAGGGGTTTCTCTCAAAAAAGTACATTTGGAGCATGGTTGAAATAATTGGATCTTCAAATTAATTATGCGGCATGTGAAAAACCCTTTAATACATTTAAACTCTTTTAAAATACTAAAATCTAGCTCGTTATTTTTTGGATAATTTGTTTAATTTTTACTCTATCCAAATGCACTTTTGAGAAAATTTGTCCAATATATCTAGCTTTCAAACTATGCAATAAATTGATTATCTTTTGTACATGCACAGTGAAAATGTTTTTCATAAAAATGCTCATATTTCATAAGATATTGCAGATATTTGTATTCCGATTGCAGTATATTGTTTTAAAAGTGCCCCCCCCCCCCCAACTTATCTGAAAGTAGGAATAATTATCGTTAAAGCTCTGTATGTTATACATTTAAAAAAAATGCTTATATTTTTATAAATGCTTATATCTCCGTTATTTAATATGATATCATCACACAAATTTATCCACAAATTGAACTGAGTCCATATTAACATATCCTAAAGTTACAGTTCATTTCGTTGACTTAACGATACAGGATGATCCCAAACATTATTGATTTTGCTCAATTTGTTATCGACCCCTAAATGTTGTCTTAAACCAATCTTCATTGAAAAACATGAGAAAGACCTAGTTCTTTAAATACCCAATATTTGAAAACATTTCATCGAGCCATAAGTTTGAAATTGAAAAAAACTGATCGTTTGCAAATCTTGCTAAACTTTTGAGCAGGAGTGTAGCAACCTAATACAGATTTCAAAATATTAAATTTTAGCTTCCTGAAGTTATTAAGTAAGCTGATAACAGATACATATACAGGTCGACAGCTAAAAATTGCTCTTTCGTAATCAGGGTACCTTAGAAAGTAATATTATACAAAAAATAAGAGTTGAAATACTTTGTTTACAGCATGCGTATGAAAAATTAATTTTTCTTCCTGAGCAGTGGTCGTTGACATAGTAAAATGTAACAAAGCATTTCCATCAATTACATTTAATAGAACAGAGCGGTTAGCTTAATTTTAGATAGTCCTGTATATTGTCTATAATCAGTATGCACTATAAACAATATTGTGTATTTAAATTTAATCTTACTTGAAAAACATCTAACATAAGAGGAATTACAATTCTAACAATTTTGAAGTACAGCCACAATATAGCCAAATACGTTGGGTATCCCTGAATGATTTCCATACCACAATCTGCACTAAACATGCTTTTATACATATATATATAAGGCAGCCTATAGATCTTAAAGTGTACTTACCTGCAGTTTTCCCCAAAGACTTAATGTATTTAAATTATCCTGGGTGATCCTGTACACGAACCATTTCCTTAATCTCAACGAAAAATTTAGTGTAACATCCTTATATGATACACATTTAGAAATCAAATTTGGACTTTCTGCTGCTATTTGTTCTTGAGATATGCTGATACAGACCAATCACTAAAAACATGGTTTTCGGATTCACGGGACCTCAAAACATGTAAATATAACAAAAACTCAATTTCGAAAATTTGACCCGAAAACAATACTTTCTATACCATATGGGTAAAAGAAAGTAAAGAGCGTTTAGTATATTATCCCTCTTTCAGCTTTTCTACCATCGAAACAGCATGTATACAAAATATATTCATATCTATTAATTACAAACCATTTTCTGGCCATCTGAATAACATCAATTTATAACTTTACACAGAATGGTTATAATTAAACAACCAAATGCACACATTCCTCTAAATAATTCAACTTCCGTGTATTTTATATAATTAAACGTACTTCAATCAACACAGAAAGGATTGCTTCAAAGTCGAATGTTCAGTTGACTTAATGCAAATAAATACACAAATGCAATTATCTCAATCCACAATAGCACACATCATTATTATTTAAATCAGATTGTTTGGGATTAATGTAATTTTAAAGCCGTGTATTATAAAGTTATAATATAAGGGTAGAATGGGATATCAAAACTAACTTTTAAAAATGTTAATAAATTTAATTGAAAGTTCTGGCATTAACTCATAGTGTAAGTAGATGGTTGTGTTTGATCAATACGTGTATAATAATATATCATATAATCAAAACTGAAATTTTAGAAATTAGTATTTTCAACTAAATTCTCCGGATAAAATGTCTTTTAATTTATATTGACACTATTCTTATATAATAATAATAATCATTTCATCCATAAAAATAAAAGTTATCATGAATTTTTATCATACGGTATTATAAAGAAGTTTAAAAATTGCTTTACCATTTTCTAAACATTTATTTAAACATTGTAATAAATATGCAATTAAAAATTAACAATAATTAAAAATTTTACAGTTTAATTACATAAAAGTAAATGTTTTCTAGAAACATATGTTTATGCAAATATAAAGAACGTCGATAAGGAATTTCAAGAAAATTGAAGATCGCATGAATTTCGCATGGAACATTTCAAACTCTGAAAATTTAAAAGAATTCATGTTTGGAAAAACAAATCTACGAATAAATAATAACTGCAAAAGCCTAAAAAGTCTGTATTGAAAAATAATTCAAACAAAAATAATGGATATAATACTATTTACAGATCATATAGCAGTATATATTATGTTTATTGTGGAAATGTAAAATTGGCAATCAGAGATTTTTGGGAATTTGAATGTCCACTGCACACTAAAGAGAACTTATCCCTTCTTCATATTTTCAGTTTCATTATTTTATATATTTCTAGGTTTAAAAAAGATTTTATATATACCGGGTGATCCAAAAGTCAGGACAAACTTTAAAAATGAATAATTCGAAAACGAATCAAGATACAAAGATACGGTTTGCAGCAAACGGATGGAAAAGAAGCCGGGTTTTGTGTGGCAAAGAAAAAAATAGTTCTCTTGGCGACCAACAGATGGCGCTGTCGTATTTCTGTTGTAGGATTATGCAAAGCAACAAACGATATAAAAAGGAACAACTACAGCAGGTAATGATAGTCGAAGCTTATATGCATCGAAATATCGCATTCTCAGTCGCTACTTTAACCGTTAGACTGCTAAGCAGCGCGATAGCGCTTCAATGTTCAGTCTCGAAAACTGCTAAGCAGCGCTATCGCGCTGCCAGGGGTGCAATTCAGATATCACCGGAATTTTAATTTAATTTTTTGACGTAAATAAAATCAACCATTCAGAACCAAAACACAGTTGGTAAACATTATCTTTTCATTATTCTCTTTTACAAGAAGTATATATATATATACCATGCTGCTACCCTAATCTGGGAAATTGTTAGTACCGCCCATTTTTCTACGCCACTTGAATATAGTAATTTTCTTCAAATATATTTACGATGTCCCACAAAACAAATTCTCTAAAAATTAAGTGGTGTAGAAAAATGGGCGGTACTAACAATTAACCGGATTAGGTTGGCAGCTCTGTATATATATATATATATATATATATATATATATTTATTTATTTTATAAAGTTCTTTTCTTTCATTATTTATTTTTAAAACATAAAAAGAATTAATAAATTAACTGACAATTGTATGAGTGATTATGTTTTATTTTTTTATTTTATTTTTTTTAATGCTCAAAAAATATTACCAGAAAACAACGTCAATACTCTGATCACTGAAATCAATTAAATGTATTTCTTTCGAAAGAGAACTATCTAACATGCTTTTTGAAGCATACAATATTACGACGCTCGTTTCATCATTTTAAAAATATATATAATTATATTTGTGAAATAAGTTGAAAAAGAAAAAAAAAAAAAAAGAATGGGCAGAGTCTCGATAAAATTTTATCAAAATACCCCCTTCACTACGCTGAATTGCATATTTGCAAAACAAAACTGGATTTTTTCGCTGATCCAAAATTTCCGTAAAACATTGTGTGTGAGCAATTATTAATGGTAAAACACGTTTTTTGTTTTTATTCATCCTTTAATGATACTTAAATTGGCCTTTTACAAACGCTACAGTAAGGCGTGGTTTTCATTAATTCGGTGTGTTTTTATAGATCATTAGAAAATTTCCTATTTTATTTTTGTAGAAAGAGCTATCGAGGGTAAATAATTTAGGCATAAAAATACACATTTATACATTGCCTTTCACTTACTGCTTACTTGGATTTTTAAAAATTTTTACTGCAAGGCGTGGTTTTCCAGTTGGCATGATCGGGTTTCGAATTATAAAACTAAAATTAAATATTCACACCGAAAAAACTTTTATTGAGGCCTGAAATAGCGATAGCAATTTAAGGATGTATTTCAGAAAATGCTTCAGCAGTCAAACGGTTAATCACGCATGGCCTCCAAGATCTCCCGATCTGACACCCTGTGACTTTTGGCTTTGGGGATTCTTGGAAAAAAAGTGTACCGCGACCAACCGGCAGCACTGAAAGATGCCATCCGCCAAAATGTGTCTGCCATAACGCAAGAAATGCTACTAAATGCTGTGAACGATGTGGTGAATCATCTCACAGCTGTACTTATGAATGATGGACATTGAACAGTTACTGTAGTAGTACTAATTAACTGTAATTATGCTGACTTGTAAGTTGTCAACATTTTTTTTTTCATTTGTAAATCATCTTTTGGTGAAATAAAACACTATAGCGTCATATGTTGGTCGCCAACAGAACTAATTTTTTTCCTTTGCCACACAAAACCCGGTTTCTTTTCCATCCGTTTGTTGCAAACCGTATCTTTGTATCTTGATTCGTTTTGGAATTATTCATTTTTAAAGTTTGTCCTGACTTTTGGATCACCCGGTATATATATATATATATGAATGCACCGTGTATGTATACAGGGTTGGTAAAAGTAAAGAAAAGATCACATAATTGTATGCTAGAGTATAAAGAACATGCAGATGATTCTTTTATTAATCTATACTAGATTTCAAAAATTAAACAACAACCTGTTATATTTTTTTTCTCTTTTACGCGTAACTTTTAGACAAATAAACATATGGACTTGAAATTTCAATGATAAAATGTATAGCTAGGAGAATGTACGCACAATTCATTAGAATAAGATGAAAATGCAAATTTTATATTTCTGCTAAATTTTCGCTGAATAATTTTTAATTCGTTTATTTTTCATGCATTTCCATTGCTATTTTGCTGTTAAGATTTAATTAAAGGTACCATCTATAATAAAAGAAAGACCGTTATTTTGCGCAATCTCTCCTAATAGGGTTCTTGCGATTGCGCACACGGGAAAGAGGGATTGTTGTTAATAATAACTACAATTCAAATGTTAACAATTATAATTATACTTAAATGATATTGTTGCAAGATTTTTCTAAACAAATATGTTATTAGGAGTGAATATTTCAACCTAATAATTAAAAAGACAGAAAAAAAAGCCCAGATGATAATACAAACTAACACAAAGTTACTAGATAACATGTTTAACTTAAAATTAGTACATGTCTTTTTTATTTTGAATGTTTTCTTGTTTACTGACCTAATCTATCGTTGGTCAGCATTGCCAAATTATAGGTTACACTTATTGTTATAAATGGTGCAGCTTTTGTCGAACTACTTGCTGCAAGTAACACATTTAAACCAATCCAGACACTCGTCGAAGTTGTCCTCTGGTAATGTTACAGACATTTAATGAACTCATCTTTATTTTCTTGTCATTACCAAAACACTGTGCATAATCTCTCCTAATACATAATTTAAAGTAAATAATGCACAATCTCTAAGTAGTAAATGTGCAAACTCACTGATTTCGATAGGAGAGTTTGCGCCGCCTTTTATTCAAAGTTTTTATTTTTTATTTTTATTTATTTATTTATTTATTTATTATTATTATTATTATTTTTTTTTTGGGGGGGGGGGGGAGGGGAGCGAACAAGTATGTTCTCGTACTGTTATTCTAGGATAGCAGCTTATAAGAAATCGTTTAATTAAAAAATATTTTGTACTACTGTTAATCTATAGAGGAATTATGAGGAAGGATAATTCCTAGGAAGAATTATGAAAATTCAACTTTTTTTTTTCTATAAATGAGACCAAATAACCACGTTAACTTACATTTATTTTCTGTATTATAATACAAGAGTCATGTGTAATTTCATTAAGAATATTTTACTGATAATAATTTGCACTTTTATCAATTAATTTTATTTAGGCTGTTCGCAACAAGTAATAAACATTTAAAAAAAAAAAAAAAGTAAGTTAATGCACAAAACACTCAGATTTAATGGAAACAAAATTGAACAAATAATAAATATAAGTACATAATATAACACGTCTTAAAGAATCTGTTACAGTCCGAAATAGATCATTACTACTGGCTCCATCTAGTGTAATAAAATGGAATCCTAAAAAGATTTGAATATAAATAACACTTCATTGAAACGACTCAAACATGTTACTCTCATTTATTCAGCTGTTACATAATATATAATGCTAAAAATTACGGTCGCAATGACATATCAAATAGAAAGTAATAATAAAAAAAATAGATCAAACTTGTTTCATAAAACAATAAAAATTATATATTTTTAAAAAATATTATTTTGTTACAATTTTTTAAGCTATATTCCAGGAGTCGATGAATTCTATAGCTTAAAGACCACTAATTTTTTGCAGTAACTTTTCATTTTTTTTAATCAATGAAATTTGGAAATAAATTAATTCAAAGTTTATTTTAACTAGTATGCTGTGGCCGTCACAAGACTTTCTATTATAATATCTTAGACAAATTCACGCAGTATAAATTATTTATTATAACTATTATTTATGAAAGTTGTTTTCCATGATGAACGCAGATGGTTTTCACTTGAGAGAAGTATAATTTGAAAGGCCGGGAGAAAGTCAGTTTTTTGATGGATCTAGTGAGGAAATTCTTAAAAAAGAAAGAAAGAAAGAAAGAAAGAAAAAATAAAATCGATAGCTATGTTTTAAATTATCAGAGATCTATAGTGCAAATATTCAATTTAAAGGTACTGACGAGTTCTTTTAAAATGTGCAACCACAAGGAGGGAGGGAGGGGTGTGTGGACGATGCACCTACAATCTACATGCGCAAATTTTTTTATCTAGTTGATTATTATTGTTATAAAATATTCCTTATAATTTTACAATGATTCGTTGAAAATAAGCCTCGTTTGTCGTGTACTTCCATATTATAAATAATAATAATAATAATAATAATAATAATAATAATAATAAATGGAAAAGTGACGCCAATTGTTGTGAAATGTTCACCAAAAATTGATAGGAAAAAGTAATGTCAAAGTGAAACTTCTCTTTATTTGTATGAAATTATGTGTGTTAGTTCTTGAAGAAGAGTTTCCACAAAAAAACTCACACAGAGACAGACATTTTCTAAAAATGGTCAAATCGTGTTTCGGACATCTCAAAACGTTTGAATCCATCGAAAACCTAAATTTAAAAATTTTTACGAAGCTAGTATATTTTTTCTATTAATTAAGGAAAGAAGTAAAAATAGTGGTATTTAAAATATAAGTAGTTGCAAATTCTGTGTATTGAAAAATATTCTAGCAGTAATAATATTAAAAAAAAAAAAAAAAAAAAAGAAAAAACAAGACTATGTATGAAATTCTGTCTATGACAGAATTACTATGACGCACCCGAAGGTTGTGTGTTCTATCCTCACAGATGGGAAAAGAAAAGAATACATATAGAGGCTTTACGGATTTCACAAAAAATTTTAAGATAGAGAAAGAAATTAAATGGTAGAACTGGGTATTGGAAGGCATTTTTGAAATGGAACACTATAAATTGGTAACGACGCAAAATGACAGATTGAAAGAAATAGTCCTGTCGTACTAATAATTAGACGTGTTAATTACAATTAACATTTGGAAACATGATCCAAAAATGAAAAAAAGAATATTTAGAAATTTGTGTTTCTTATTCAAATAATGGAATATGAGAAAAGAAATGCATCGTAAAATTATTTATGAAAATTTGTTTCGGTATGAATTCCACAAACGTCTACATGTAGAAAAAGCTACTACATTTAATCACTCTCACTGGAAATTAAAATCTCGAAAATCGTAAGCAAGATTAAAATAAAAAACGAATGTACAATGGTATTTTAAAAACAGCAACTACAACTTTACTATTTAAAAATACGCGGCGAAATAGCGTACTGTTAGTAAAATCATATATCCGCCACTAAAAATGTGTTAGTTCATATTGTGACTATAAATATAGACTTGCGCAAAATCATGTAGGTGTTTCCGAAGTGGAACACTATAAACTGGTAACGACGCAAAATAACAGTTTGAAAGAAATAGTCCTGTCGTACTAAAAGAGAAAGAATGAAAGAAAAAAGTTAATCTTTGCTATTAAGAAAAAAGAAAAAAAAAACTTTAAATAAAAATTAACAATAAAATAAAATAAATAAATAAAAAGGGAAGAAAAAGAAAGAAAAACTATTTAATTACTCGAAAAGAAAAATTACTGGTATTACTTTTTCATTTTTGACATCTAAGAATCCTTTCTAAAATATTAATAAAAAAAAAATGTATATATATATATATATTTAAGTAAAGTTACTTTCACGTGTAACTAGAATCTTTATCTTTCTTATAATACAGATAGCTGAAACTTCCTAAGAGATACTAAACACACGCATGGTAAAAAAAAAAAAAAAAAAATAGTATTAAAGTAGTTGCCACTTCTTGCAATATCTTCTTAATTAACCTAATTAATTATCCACTAATTAACGTGCGACTTCAATATTCTGTTAATTAATACACGGAGAGTTTTTTTAAAAACATCATGATGGCTTTTCATACATATTTCAACCTGAGATTCCTGATTAAATATTCAACAGTTCTACATTAGAAGTTTTCAACGGATGAAAAAAAAAAAAAAAAAAAACAGAGAGTGTGTCTCAGAATATTCTGTTATTTTTAATTAAGCAAAAGTGGCACGTAATAAAGTTAAATTTGATTTTTACAAGTGATTTTTTTAATTTCTTTTCTTGTGTATTTGTGCTTTTAGTTAACGAATTTTCAGGATTTATTAAGTTACAGATGAATACCATACGTGATATCACGCTTTTATAAGACGTAAAAATTCTCTAAAAGATAAATATTAATAAGACTAATGAGTTTTTAAGGATCTTTTAATTATTATTATTATTTTAGTATTTATCGCTTTGTGATAAATAAACACTTGTTGATTTGAAAACATTAAAAGTAAAAAGAGATAATATTTGATTAAATTAATTCAATTTTGTGGCAAACATCGTATTATTAAAACTATATTTCACACATATTTAACGTAATTGATATTGTTTATTTTTTATTACGAAAAAAAAAAAAAGTATTTATAAAAGTATTTAAAAAGCATACAAAATCAAAAAGAAGAAAAAAAAGGGGGGGGGGAACGGGGACGGTAAAAACAGTTACTATCAGCTTTAAGCACTAATTTAACAGATTATTTGCGTTCCTCTCTATATTAAAAAAAGTTACTGTCACCGCTGCTTTTTTTTAAATCTGCGACCACATCTTCTTGCGAAGAAGAGGGTTCTCAACGTCGCAAAAGATACTGATGTTTGCCGATTAATCCAAGGTCATGTTTATCTTGATTAGAAATTTCTATCGCCTGAGCTCTCGCTTTCCCAAGATCAAGGCGTTACTGCAGAAATATTGCTTTCAGGGCGAAAATCACCAGCACCGCGCCTTTTTGTATCATTTAGAAGTTGCAACATTCCAGTGGTTACGTTTGCTATCTCTGGTGAATTAGCGCACTTTTTGAATGAGGCGGGCTTAACTAAATTTCAACTACAAAATGGGGTCAAAATGACCTCAACTTGGGAAAGTGAGGGTTAATCAACAAAGTTAACAATTAAAATCCTTGCGTTAATAAAGGTACTCTATGTACCAATTTTCAAATAGTTTCATTTATTACGTTGCTTTTTCTATCACGGCCGTCATAGTATACAAAAGAAAATAAAATGTCATTCATAGTGTTTTTTTAAAAAAAAGGGAATTTTTGATCTGTGAACGGTTAGTCTGTGTGTCTATGTATGTACCTATTTGTATGTTTGTTATCAGCATATCTCAAGATCAAATAGTATCAGGAAGTCCAAACTCGGTGTTTTAAATATGCATAATATAGGGATACTTCACTAAATGATATGCGTATAATCTGAGTCCAAAACATTTCAAATACATTATGTCTAAGGGTGAAAATTCTGGTAGGCACAGTTTAGTATCTACAGAATGCACTAAACTAAGTGAAACGAGCATATATTTTTTGCAGGAATAAAGCACGTTTTCTGTAGAATACGATATGAAAATCGTTCATCATTCGTTTACAAGGTTACCCAAAAGAAATTGGAATCTTTGGGGCTGTGTTTGAAAGCTGTTAAAAAAGCATTTCAGGTTGTATTAAGTATTTTTCATATGGGACTCACTTAAGTACGCAATATAGTATGCATATAACTTACGGACAATATACAGGGCTATACGAACTTAAACGAACTTCTTTTCTATTGAATGTAATTGATGAAAGCTCTTTAATTTATTTTAGCATGTCGATGAAAACTGCTCTGGAGTGAGCAATAATTTCTCATATCAATACAGTAGAAAAAGTTTTTTTTTTTTTTTTTTTTTTTTGTATAACATCGCGTTTTGAGGTTCCCTGAATACAAAAGTTAAGTTTTTAGCAGTTCATCTGTGTGTATATATTATGTATTATAGGCCTAACTAAAAGCAAATAATTGCAGAAAATTAAAATTTCATATTTCGAAGTTCATATAATGTTGCCACTTGAAACGTTTGATCAAGATTGGCAAATTTCAAGGAGTGTTGAGTGTGAAATCTGTTAGAATAATTTGGAATTTTTTTTTAAAGTTAATAAAATTCTTATTTTTTTAAAGAATAAATGTAAGTACTGTATTTAAGCAGATTACTGGGGGCGGGGGGGGGGGGGTCGGTAGACCCCCCCTTCTTAAAAAAATAAAAAAGTACATATATATATTATATTTGTATATAAATATATATATATATATATATATATATATATATATATATATATATATATGTTGCAAATTAAACTGTTATTAATACATTTCAAATTATTTTTAATGTTCTTACAGTGTAGTTGTTATCTTACCCGTTAATTTGCAATCTGTCATTATAATGTTGAAATGCAGCACCTTTTTCATTGACTTCTCAAATAATTAAGTTTAAGTTCAGATATTTGAGATATCGACAATAAGGATTTGCTCGCCAAGGTCTCCAAAAAGTCGCCAAAGAACGAGAAAATCGTCAAAATTGACGCCAAGGCCATTACCTGCCATGATGAAGCTTTTTAACGGGTTTTTAAAGATAAATGAGCTAATTTAACGCGAAAACAAGCTAGAAAAGCAGAAAAATAACATTTTACAACCTGACTAAGCCTCTTTGAATGAATTTGCATAAAAATAACTATTATTATTAACAAATTCGTAACAATATGTTTATTTTCTTGCACACTAGCAACATTTTTTACTGATTCCAGAACAATATCGACTGAACACACCCTGAAATCACTAGCGTCTTTACCTGCAGTATCCTCAGTCTAGTTTGTAGTTCAAGCTACAACTCTTATTTTTTAGGTTTTAGAAACTGTGGTTGAATTCCCTCTTTTCGAATTTGCACCATTTGCTGTCTTTTCAATGCAACCTGGAACATTACCTTGCAACGTTCTAGCTTGTGATCACTACCAATGTTAAATCTATTTATCACGCCAAAATCAGTAAAAGTTGCCATTTGACATGTAGTAAATTTCGCCTTGTTTCTCCACTAGGACTCCTCCATGTCTATTTCTTCTTTGTGTTATTTTTAAAAGATGAATTAATGACTCAAAAGTTTTCACCTTTTGCAAATTCAGCCCATAGTCCATTATGGTAAGAAATACTTTGGTATAACCCTGTACAAGAACTATAAACAATATACACGCCGAAAAGTGTCCAGCTATTTCTGTATGGCGCTTGAACTTGTGTACTAATTTGCATACCAAACAGATGATTTTTGAGGCTTCTATTGTAGTACGGAGAAATTATATCCATAGATCGTAATGATAAGCAAAACTTTGACGTGTTTCTCTACATAAACTACAAACAGAATATACACCCGGAACTATACAGCTAATTCCGTGTAACTCATGAACATGTGTAAAAAAAATTAAGTCAATAAGTTGATTTTTTCGGCAGTTATCGCATGACATACAGACAGACACACAAACAGATACATAGATCAAACCCTAAAACAATTTGAGTCTCCACAAGGAGGTCTCCACTAATGTTACGGCAATCATTGAACGTTTGTTAATATTTTTCAATTTAACACTAAAATTAAGAGTTTCTTAATATTGTAAAAATAATAATTTAGATGTTCTTTAATGTAATAAAATTAACAATTTACATGTTTCTTAATTTAATTTAAGAAAGAAAAAACTTATAATGAAAGTTCCGTTAAAATAGTAGCATTAAAAACTATGTTACATTTTGTGGAATAAAAGAAATGTTCCTTAAAACAAAAATGACAGTATTAGTTTAGCGATATAATTATTTATGTAACACATAAAATTTATGTTTAAAAAATGTTCAATACTATTAGAAATCTATTTTTTTTTTCTGTATGCAAGAAATAACTAAAATTTAATACTATAAAGCACGCAAAAATACCATATATACAGTCGGTAGCAAAAGTGTCCGAACACTAGCAAAAATTCCTATGTAAAAAAAGTTCACTTCATATGGTTTTGTTAAATAAATTCTTATCGAATCATGTTCTTACACGGACTAAGAACAGGATTCGACAAGGATTTACTTAACAAAACCGTACGAAGTGTACTTTTTTACATAGGAATTTTTGCTAGTCTTCGGGCACTTTTGTTACCGACTGTACTTCGTTATCTATAACCTATTTTTAAACTCACGCAAGATCGCATTATTCTTTAAATACATCGTTAAAAAGTAACTAAGTAAAACGATCTAATAAACTGTAATATTCATTTGCAAAACAGCACAAATAAATCATTAAATTTCTAGAAACCAAATCATTCTGCAATTTACACAACAAATATATCAAAAGTATAATTATTTTATCTGTGATAAGATTTATTTTTTTTTTCTTTGACTTTACACTTAAAAAAAAAAAAGAAAAAAAAAAAAAGAAAAAGAAAGAAAAAGTAATCTACATTTCCAAAAATCTCACAAGAAATTAACAGTTTTCCTGAACTACGGAGACCGTTATAGTCGTTCAGATCCATATCTCTGAGCTCTTTATTACCGCACGACACTCCTTTAAATCCGAACTTCCTCCAAAAATCTTTTTTCAATTACTCCTTTATACCTTATATTATTTCACTTTAAGCCATCTCGCAATGAACGTGGAACATATATACGTTGACGCATGAGGGTTTGTTACTGCTAACATTTCCATCCAACTTAGCTGAAACCTATCTCTGAATTTAAGCCTTTGGATGATATTATTTCTTTTCTTTTCTTTCTTTTTTTTTTTTTAACCATTTTGATACTGTACTTTCTTTTCACCTTTCTCCTAACTACTAAACTCATCTCTGTATGAGCATTTTATTGTGCAGACGTGATGCAAGTTCAGATCTCAGAGCTGTGATTGGTTCCCAGGGATAAAAGTAGTTCGAAATAAAAAATTGATTGGCCAAAGCGAAAGTCTCGTGTACTCTACTACTATGCTTTTAGTGAAACAGGTAGAAGAAATTTGGGGACATAAAATAAAACTTTCAACATGACTAGTTATAAAGGATTTAAAAAAAAAAAAAAAAAACGGATTGTGAGTTTAATCGTGTTGGAGTGGGAAAGTTAACATTGAGTTATGTAGTTTTTTTTTTTTTCTTTCTTTCTTTTCTGTAAGAGTAAGGCTTTTTTTGCATAAAATATTACGTAAAAATACAGAATTTTACTCCATATATATGCATTATAGAATATTTTATTTTATAATAAACTGAGTTTATAGTTATCATTTAATAGCCAAATTAAAATATGATTTTTAATTTCGTTTTATTAACTGAAAACGAAGTGTAATAAAGAACGAACTGAAAAAACTTTATAATTACAAAACATGTATAATTAGCATTTTTTTTTTTCAGCAATAATGAAATATAAATCATGAAAGAATTTTTTTAATAATTTGTTTTTAATAAAATAGTTTTCTGTTGCTGAAGCATTAGCGCTATATGTGTGCTATAATTTGTATCTATTTATTTATCTGTTTTGTTTTGTTTCAACTAATTTTCTTTTCACTTTTTTTCAAAAACAATACCCATACTTTCATTTTACATGGCGATCATAAGGTTCAGAATAAGGTCTGTAAAATTTACGCTAAGAAATTTACAGCAACATTATTTAGAATTAACTTAAATTAATTTTCCTGAAGTTCATATTTTCTTAATATAATATTGTCATAAGTTTGTTCTGTAACATTCAATTGAACTTCATGCATATAACATACTACCAAAAATCATTTACTGAATATTGTCTATTCTTACATCGATCTATTTCGGCCATTTTTTTTATCATATTATATCCGCTATTTTTCTTTTTTCCTGGCTCCAATCCCACTTTTCTCAATCTTTTCTTATCGTGGTCAAATACAATTTCTCTTTCTTTTTTCCACTTTTTTTTTGTTGTTGTTCTTAAAAATTTTTCTACTCCCCGGGCAATATTTTTGAAACATTTATCTTTTACTTCCATTTCATTTTTCTTCTCTCTTTTAAGACTTTGAAGAGCTCACTTTAAAATACTCTTAAAACTTTTCTATGTTTTAAAAGCACTTGTATCTTCTAGGCCCTTAGAAAAACATGTTTTCGTATATAAACTAAGGTATGCCTTTCGTATCAGATTTAAGGGGGTCTAGGACACCAAATTTTTGTTTTTATTATTTATTGATGAATTGATGTAATTATTTTTTCTGAAATTGAAGCTTTTTTGACGATGAAGTTGAGCAAGAAAGAATATTAAAAAAAATTAAAATACAATTTTAAAAATTTAAAGTTTAAAATTTTTTATAAATTTAAAATTATTTATATCTCATGAACTAAAGGCTCAATTTACACACCTTTTTTTGCCTTTATATACAGAAAGGATTTATCTTCAATTTGTCTTCAGGATTTCTGATTATAATAATAATTTTTTTTTATAATAATAATAATAATAATAATTATAATAATAAAATTATTACAAGGAATTAAATATATTACACCAGTTAAATCCAAAGAAGGGGTTATTTCCCCCTCTACTCCAATGCAAATGAAAAATTCACTAATTAATAAAAACAATTATATTTCTATGCCATATTTTGGTTTTCCTTCAGAATTTATTTCTAAATTACCTTAAACCACATAATATTTATACTGCTCCCCGGCCAATTAAACAATTAAAAAACGTCCTTTTTAACTTTAAACCCATAACCCTTCTTTGGAATTAACTGGTGTAATATATTTAATTCCTTGTAAAAATTGCAAATATGTTTATATAGGTGAAACTGGCCGTACAGAAAAAATTAGACTACAAGAGCACAGACGATCTTTTAAAAATTGCAGCCAAAATTCTAAAATTGTAATCCATTCAATAGAAACCGATCATATTCCTGACTTCGATAATATAAAAATTCTAAATTCTGGTTTTCATAATTATAAATCGCGTATTTTCCTCGAGAGCTGGCACACTGCCAAGCATCTCCACACTATCAATGAAGCATGCGCACTGGCTCCTCAATATTCGGTACTCCTTTAAATTCCTTGAGTGTTCATGTAATGTTTGCATATTGTGTTGTAATTACTGATGAGTAAACCCGGACGGGTTTCGAAACGTCTAGATTTTAATTGTTTTTATACGTATTTTTGTTTTTTAATGTATTTTAACTTAAATTTTTGTCTCTTAAATAAAACAGTTTTTGCTTTTAATATTCCTTATATTCATGTTTATATTTAAACAAAATAGTATGAATAGTGGAAGCCGGGGTAATAAGAGACAGGGGTAATAAGAGACGCAGTCAAAAAAACCTCCAAAAAATATACTTAGACAACTTTAAAAATATGTAATATTAAGTATCATGTGTATTATTTACTATAATACACTTGTTGAGAAGTTTATAACACATTTTGAACTTTTTTTTTATACGATGAACAAAACCTTCGCTTTGAACTTACCCTAAAAGTTCGTGACATTTTCTAAATTTTTTGTAATTTTTTTTTATAGGTTAGATATTTGGGATTTATTAATGTGTAACCTTTTGACCAAGACTATGACTTTTGATGTACAATTTTTTAAAACCTTGAAAGCATTCTTTATTTATATGTTCTAGGCATGTTTCTTATTACCCCATTTTTATTTTTTGTGGGGGTAATAAGAGACATGAGTCTCTTATTACCCCCACTGTTAATTCCTGGGTCCCCCCCCCCCTTCATTTTAGTTCCTGTTAATGCAGTCTGACTAGTTTATGAAGAGTTTTCCTAGAGTTAGGCCTAGTCTAAGTTTAGCAAGATAACTTTTTTTTTTTTCACTTTAAATCAAAAAGCAGTTTTATTCATTAGGCTAGACCATATTTAAGGTTTATGATTATGTAAAATTATGTTTAGAATGTCTATAAGTTAGTATTTAGTCATTAATACTTCATTACATAATAAATAAGTTCATTTATAATTGCTAGAAATTTTTTTATAACATTTTGTTCGCTTGTATACACTTCAAAGATACGGTTTTTTTGCCTATTTTCGACTACACTTTAGAAAATGCGTAAAATATTTTCTGCCCATTTTCAAAATTATATTGATGTTTTTAGTTAATCCCTAGGTTATGTTGATTATGTAGAACTATCATTAAGTACATTATTATATTATTTAGGACCTAATATTAAAAGAAATGAATTTCACAAACACATTTATGACAGTTAATTTTCGAGAAAACATATTTTTTGAATGGATGTAAATAATAAAAATTAAAAACTATTGGCTGATTCAGAATTGTTTCCAGATGTCTTTTATTACCCCACATGATTTTACATTGCTATATATGGACAGTTACAAGCCTGGTATCTTATTACCCCAAGTGGGGTTATTAGAGACAAGGATTTAATGAAAATTTAAATTTTTTTTTTAAACAAAAATTTTAAGTTCAAAAATCACCTAAAAAATCAAGAGGAGTCCATTTAATGAAATTAATACGAGACATTTATTTCAAGTTATTTAGATTAATAGTATAGATTTTATTAATATTTTTTGTCTCTTATTACCCCTTTTGTCTCATATTACCCCGGCTTCCCCTATAATTACTTTCACTTGAAAGAGTATAATTATTATGTATATTCATATGAAAATAAATATGGATATAGAAAAAACGGTTTCCTATTGCCTAGAACGAATATTCCTCCTTCTGCAGTCGTCTACTGTACTTGAATTCTTAATTTTAAATGTGTAAAATCTATATCTTTAAAAGTAATAAGACATATTACTTTGTTTTAAATTCTTTTTCCGTGATAAATGTGACGCCAGTTTTACGCCGTGATTAGAATAATCGAAAATAAATAATATTGCGCATTGTTTTAATAATAGATTTTAAAAACTTAAAAAAAAAAAAAAAAAAAAAATTACCACTATATTATTCAGTATTTAAAAACCATTTAATAAAAATTTTATATTTTATTATGTTACGTCATGCGGTAAAATTTAAATAGCATAAATGGTAGGGTAAACGAATGCGAAAATGTCACAACAAGATTAAAACAGAAAATTTGTTTTAAAAAATCTGATAAAAGTTAATTATATTAATTTAAAAAAAGGAAAAAACCAAAGTATTGTTCACTGCGTATTGCTCTTTCAAATAATAATCCTCGTCTTACCGCGTTTTCTAAATCATAATATTTAACTTGAGGTGCACGAATCCTAGAATATTCAAGTTAAAAACAAAAGACAAAAGGGATAAAATAGAGTTTTAGCAGTGAGAAACTAGGAAAAGTTATGTAATATTTAAGAACAAAGACTTAACATTTCAGAATCGAGGATACACCTCTTTGCAACGGAAGCCACGCCTTTACACAAGTTTTCTAAAACTTTGCATTATAAAACAAAATTATTTTACATACTTCCAATTAAATCATTTAAATTTTGTCTTCAGCATTCGATGTAGTAAATGCCATTGACATTTATGCATACCAGCGTCACATAGAGAGAGTCATATACGAATACAAAAACTAGTTCTTTTAATATTGTTTCCGCAATATATATTCTTTTCTTTTGAAATTTTTTTTTACAATCTCTCGCTTGCATTGCGATAATTTTATAAAAAATAATCCAATTTGTATCATAAACATCGAAATGTTGCTTAGGAAACAATTAGAATAACATTAAGGTAAATTAAAATAGTTTTTCGTCAAAGTATATACAGATATTTACTCACGGAGGATACAAATTATTGAAAGTGACGGCCCCCTAACACTAGTAAAAAATTAAATATCACTGTAACTCAAAAAATAATGTTAAGAACGAGCTGTAAATTTGGAATCGCATATTTTTGATGATGCTTGTTCTATTCATGCAAAAATTAACATAGGTCATAATTCATAATTTTTTCAAATATGAAATTATTAATAATTTCATAATTCAAAAATTTTTTTTAATCAAAAATATGCATGAAATATGTTTGGGTCACTTCATTCTATCATTTAAAAAAAAAAAAAAAAAAAAAAAAATGAATATCATAATTATTTTGGAAGATATGAATTAATGTTTGTCACATTCATTTTACATTAGCACCCTCATATTTTGACAGCTTATAACTCTGGGAAAAATTGAGCAAAATATATAAACTATACCATTTTCCACGATGATTTGATCCAAAGAATTCAAATAAATTATAAAAAGTGGGGGTTACCATTCAAAAAAATGAAGTTGATGACAGTTTTAATATGTAGACGACCCCTTAAGCAAAATCAAACTATACCATTATAAACTAGACGTTATTACAAATCGACTGGTACCAACCACATGTTTCTACGACAACTTATGGCGAAATTAGATGAGGGGGGGGGGGCTTTTTTTTTTTTTTTGGTGACTGTACATATATTTCAATTGTCGTATATGTACGTTGTAAATGCTGAGGGAATTACATTGCTCGTTCCGTTATAGTGATTACAAACTTTTAGATTTCTAAGAATGAGACAAGAAAGGGGTTTTTCCCCCCATAAATTTGATTGCATTCTAATAATTTGAAATAATATTTTATTTCATTGTAGTAATTTTTTTTTTAATGAATTCCTATAAACGCAATACCAAGACTAGACATTATATATTGTCTAGAAATAGTTATGAGTAATTTTGTAAAATTTCTATACCATTTTTATTAGCATGTACCGTACATGAAATTGAAAATGCATATACAGTGTGGCCATCATAAAAAAGTTCTTGAGTAACAAAAGCAAGGCATGATATCTATTGGAAAAGCTCCTTGTATTCGTATTGCGCTGGCAGGGCCAGATTATGGCACGGGCACACGGGGCACTGGCCCAGGGACTCCAAATTTAGGGAGCCTCATTTCCAAAAATTGAGAAGTAATAGTACATTTTTTTTTTTTTTATTATTATTATTATATTTCTATTGAAAACAAAAACTGATTAAAATTTTCTTTCTATAATTTATTAGAGAGCTTAAACAATTATTAAATTTTGTGACTAATTTCCTAAATATTGGCTGATCAATGTGCTTCAGTTTTTCATTTGTCTTGAACATAAAACTAATGATTTTGTTATAGGTTGCTAAAAAAATGAGTAAATAGAAGGTATAATTGAAGGGAATTTTTTAAAAATGCACTATATTTATTTATTTATATTTGTTTTTGAGAATGGGTCCTTTTGGCGAGCTCTTTAGAGCAGGGTAAGAAGGCTTCCAAATAGCATCAGTGCCCCGGGTCTTCAAAAAGCACAGTTGGGCCCGGTGTGCTGGCCACGCTTTGCATTATGCGGAGCCTCTTGTACATTTTCCAACATGTATTTTATCTGCCAAGACTTACGATTTTTTGGTAAAAGAAAATTTTATCAATAATCTTGTATATATTTCTGTGAAAGTTTTCTTTCATTTATTAAAATAATAATTTTTAGACAATTAAAGTTGTATGAAAAAACATAAAAGTTGACACCCGTTCATACACTGTTATATTTTAATAACTTTAAATAATGCTATATTATACTATTATTACTGTATATATTTTTAAATGTAAATGTTTTTATGAAATCTGTAGTTTTCCATGTGTTAAATACAGTCTTTCATCCCTTAAATAATCCGCTTTTATTTCCTTTCAAATTTTTAAGAGAAAAAAAAAAATCTAAATACAGTAGATTATTGCATAATATTTTGCTCAATTTAGGAATTACTTAAAGATGTTTTTAAATATTATAATATTTTGCTTTACTTTAAAAATGCACTACGTATATAGAAGGACATCATTAAACAATTTCTTTTTACAAATATTCATCATCAAAGTGAACAAAAACATAATATAAATTTTATTTCATTTCGTATTTATTCATAAAAAGAAATATCATTTCAATCATATTCCACTTCAAAAAGTTTGCATGGAAAAATCCTTTACCTTTCTTAATGCTATTCTTTTATCTTCGTAATTCTTTCTTCTCTTTTTTTTTTTCTCATTTTTCCCTTTCTCTATTCCCCAAACTTTACTTGTTTCATCCCGCCCTCTTCTTATCGTGGTCAAATACTTTTTCGTTCTTTTTCGAATTTTCTCTACACCCACGCGGCATCATTTTCTATACATTTATATTTTCTCTTTATTTCTTTGTCCCATCTTTCCATTTTAGTTTTTTGAAGTCTCTGTTCTTAAGAAATTTTCCTCCGTTTCAGAAACCCTTGAATTTTTTCCCCACTTTTCAAGTCATACGTTTTAACGCATCAAATATTTGTTTCTATGGATACAAGTAAATAATGTGCAGATTTGTTTCTTTTTATTTCTTTTCTGGTGATAAATAATGCTCTTTTTGTGAATATTTTTTTTTTTTAGGATATATATGACAAAACTCCGGAAATCTTAACATTGAATTTCCATTAACAAACTGCATAAGATAAATTCCCCTTGTTTATCACCAGGAAAATGTCTGTTTTCCATTTATACTGATAAACAATCGAATGTAACAATTTTTTGTGTGTTAAATTCAGTGTTGATTACGTTTATAGCAAAATTTTCGTTAGGTATAGTTTAGTATCTATAGCTTTATTAACAGAATAAAACGAGCATATTTTTATATGCATAAAAGCATGTTTCGTGTAGAATATGATATGAAAATTATTTAAAATTCGTTTACAGGGCTACACCAGAGAACCGGAATATAATTTGGGAATTGCTGGTTATCCCCCCCCTCCTCCACACACACACAGAAATATTTGTCAAATAAAACTGTTCCGATACCTAGTTTGTAGTTTATGTTTATGAGAGTTTTTTTTACTATTTGCCATTAAAATTACATTCGTTTGAAGTTCTAAAAAGTTCAATTGTGTTTTGAATAAATATATATATATATATATACATATATAGTTAATAAGAACCTATAGCATTGCTATTGCTAGTTATTAGATGACGCTCAACACAATAATGTTTCTGTATATTATTATATCGTCGTAATTTACCAAATTTCCTTACTGGCTCACACAGTGATCGATACGATTTTGTCATATAATAGCAATAACATGAACGTGTTATTGATAAAGTTAAGCATTTTAAAACTTCAAATAAATGCTTTTCTAGCTAAATTTAAATAATTTTCAGATTATTTTTTTAGATTATAACTAGTGATATTATTATTATTATTATTATTATTATTATATTTTGAGTTTGATTAGTTTGTCGATCCGTTTTTACGAATATTTTTTTTTCTATATATGAAATAAATAAAACAAGAATATTCAGTTAACTAAATATTATCTTCGGATGCAGAATTTTTTTATAGAAATTTTCACTTTTTTACTTCTAATTTTCTACCTGAATAGCGTAAAAAATACCAAATCAATCATACATACATATATATATACATATATATATATATATATATATATCCAATTTTTGTTAAACTGCACATTGCAATGATATTCAATCAATATAATATGATAAATTAAAGCAATATATTAAATACGAGAACAATGAGTCAAAAAATGTATGCTGTAATAATGAATTTTTGAGAAAAATTATTTATTGCAACCTTAAATATACTTAAATTAATAAATTTATAAATTATAGTAGAACTAATTTGTAATTGACAGTTTTTTCTTATAAAATTAATGCATTTCAATTAGAAAATCGTCGGTGCACTATACAAAGGCCACAGTGGGACTATATTTTTGTGTGCATTTTATTATTTTGCTACCACTTTTATTACAAATCACCAGGGAAATATCTGTTTTCCATTTATATTGTTAAACAATCGAATGTAACATTTTTTTTGGCTGTAAAATCCAGTGTTGATTACGTTTACAGTGAAATTTTCGTTAGGTACAGTTTAACATCTATAGGCTTGCTTAACAGAAAGAAACGGACATATTCTTATATGCATAAAATCATGTATCATGTAGAATATGATATGAAAATTATTTAAAATTCATTTACAGGACTACTTCAAAGAACTGGAATATAGAGGAAATCTACATGGTGATTTCTAGCCCCCTCCCGCCCCCGACCAAACCCTCCACATACAAAATTATTTGCCAAATAAAACTGCTCTTAAACTTAGTTTGTATTCTTTTAATGTGTGTTTATATGTAGCACTTGTTGTCTTATTTCTTAATCTTCAATCTCCCTTTATAGTATTGAAATGCACGGTAAGAGAAAGTCGTGTGAGTGCTGCACCAGATTATTTAGTTTATGTTTCTGGGAGCTCTTCTTACTCTCTACCATTGAAATAACATTCGTTTGAAGGCCTGAAAAAAATCAGATATGTATAGGATAATATATATACAGGGTGATCAATTTAAAAGAGTACCCGTTGGTTTTTCTTGTTACCCTTAAGGGCCCTCTTCACTCACCGCCGCCGGAAGCCGAAACTAATGCTATTCTGTGGGGAATTTTTCTTTACAAATAACTTATTAACTAATACATATTTTTAAATTCTGTTTTCACATTCAGAAAATGCCCAACTGTTAAATTGACGGACCTTTTATAAAAATGTATTTTTTTAATTTTTAATATTTTATTTCGAAATTGCAAAATGAAAAAAATTCACATATTGAAAATTCGTATTTTGCAGCTTCAAAATAAAATAGAAAAAAAAATAAAATAATAATTTTTTAGAAAAGGTGCGTCAATTTCACAGCCGGGAACTTTCAGAATGTGAAAACAGAATTTAAAAATATGTATTAGTTAATAAGTTATTTGTAAAGAAAAATTTCCCATAGAATAGCATTAGTTTCGGCTTCCGGCGGCGGTGAGTGAAGAGGGCCCTTAAATCTCACGGATGTGGCAACTATTTTAACACTGAAGTATAATTGTGTGAATCTTGTTTAAGTGTGGGAGATAATTTCCAATACTGTTCAACTGTTACAACTTTATTTCTGAGGTAAAACAGAAATGGAGACGCACAATGTTATTTAATCCTGTGATAATTTTATTTATGAAAAAAAAAATAATAATAATAATAATTCAATTTTTTTACATTATCATTCCTACATTACATTTATATTATCATTATCAGTTTTACATTATCATTTCATAAGATTTTCCAGAGAAGTTTTGCAAACATCGAAGAATTAAAACAGATCATAACTGAAGAAATCTCGTTAATAACACCAACAATGCTGCGAAATGTGTCAAAAAACTTGGTTCGACGTGTTCATGTTTGCATTCGAAATGGTGGCGAACATTTTAAACATTTTCTGTAAGGAATTATAAAGTAAAAAATTTGAATTAAATTATGTTTTTCAAAAATAAAATTATTACAGGATTAATTAACACTGTGCGGCTATATTTCTGTTTTACCTCACAAATAAAGTTGTAACAGTCCATCAGTGTTAGAAACTGTCTCCTACACTTAAACAGGGTTCAAATAATTATACTTCAGTGTTAGAATAGTTGCCACATTCGTCAGATTTAAGGGTAATAAGAAAAACCAACAGGTACTCTTTTAAACTGATCGCCCTGTATATTTAGTAAGTACGTATATACTGCTAGTAATATGACGCACAATTTGTAATTTACTAACTTTTCTTACTGGCTTCCGCGACGATTAATCCGATCTTATCACATGATATCGATAACATGAACGTGTTATCGATGAAGTTCTGGTTAAGCATTTTAAAACTTCAAATAAATGTTTTTATAGCTAAAATTAAATAATTTGCAGATTAAATTTTTAGATTGTATCTAGTGATAACTGTTTATTTTATTTATGACTGGCAGGCTTTGCCTGCTTCGCTGGTCACAATACTTAAATAAGTTGTCAAAATCCCATATCATTATTAATAACCTAAGTGAAAGTTTCCACTGTGTTCGGTAGAGGTTTTTACCGCTCGTAACGTGAGGAGTCCATACTGCTTTCGGCAGCAATTTACCCACTTCGTACACCCCCTTCCCCAGCGGTTATGTTCGACGTTTTGCGAAATCCCACCAAAGTACATATAATGCGTACACTTAATTTACATTCACACACCAAAATTCGTCATTTTAAGAAAATTTAAAGCGAATTCAAAAGGAAAAACGTGTTTTTACATGTGTTTATTGTCCCCTGACCCCAGGAAGATACAAAAGGGGAAATTTGTAAAATCCCATTACAATATGTGCCTGATACATATAAATAAAATACGCATCAAATTGCGTGACCGTATATCCCATAGATTTTCCAAGACAAGTTTAGCGCTAAAAAGGGGGTCTCGAATTTCAATCTTCGTAACCCCCACCCCCACCCCCCCCAAAAAAAATCGAAATCACAAAGAAACGAAAATATGTTTTTGAAAATATCCTAAATAAGGCACATGGCTGTTTTCAAGACCTTTGTACCATTTTCAGTAGCTCTACTCAAAAGTGTATAATTTCTGAAATTTCCTTCCGAAAAACGGTTTATCCTTCTCTCCTGAAATAATTAAGAATTCCAAAATCGTACATAATGTTTTATTTATAATCAAGTCTAGCCTCCGCAACTGCAATTCCTTCACCGTGAAGTAATTTAAGGCCGAGTTATTCTTACAAACTTTTTTTTTTTTTTTTGCTTCCTGCCCCCCCCCCCCCAAGAGGAAAGGGGGGGGGAGGATTTTGATAAATTCCGTTACTTTAGGGATCAGATGTATATAAACAATCTAAGCAATAAACTTTGTGACCGCAGCTCTAATAAATCTCCCAGGACAAATTTAGCACTAAAAGCGGTGTCTCGATTTGCACCCCTTGTAATCCCCCTCCCCCCCCCCCTAAAAAAAAAAAAAAGAATCGCAAATCACAAAAAAAAAAGTGCTTTTGGTAGCATTCTAAGGATGTTGCATTGTTTTTTTTAACATCTTTGTTCCGTTTTTTCGTACAGTTCTACTCAAAAATCCGGAATTTGCAAAATTTCCCGCCAAAAGCCGATTTCCCCCCTCTCTCGCCTTAGAAATCGATAATTTCTAAAACGCAGATAACTATTTATTTGTACTCTTGTCTAGTCTTCTCACGTGCAATTTCTTTACTGTGAAGTTATTTGGAGCCGAGTTATGCTTACAAACGTGTTTTTGACTTTTGCCTCCCAAGGGGAGGAACGGAGGGGAATTTTGAAAAAATTGATAGATCTTATACTATTAAGTGAGCAATATTTGTGTATATATTTCACTGTTCTCGAAAACGGTAGCTCGGACAGTCACGAGATTTAACACAAAGGTGCCCCCCGAAGGATCATTGTGCACATCGAAGTCAGAATTTCGAATTTCTGTTTAGTTTTCTTTTAATTAATAAAAATATGAAAATAATAAGCTAATAATAGCAAAAAATTAGCCATTTAAATTTAATCCATAATCTAATTGTTGCCAAAAAAAAAAAAAAAAAGAGTTTATTTTTTTTTTCAACAGGAAAATACATTTATCTAAACATGAACAATACTACACACTACTGATCGCAGAGCTTCCAAATTTGGCATATAGGTACCTGGGACCCTGCAGGTGTGCACCTCATCGAGATTTTTTCGAATTTCGAATTTGAATTTTTTAAATAAATGTTTTTTCGATTTTAAACATTGGCTTTTATGTTTCATTTTTCATGAATTTATTCTTCGATTGTAATCGTCTGCGTATTTTAGCAACAGATATATTATGCAATTTAATTTTTATTTAATACATTTATTTGAGGGCGAATCTTTTTTCTCTTTTTAATTTATTATATTTATTGAAAATAAAATGGTAATGCAGTAGAAAAAAATTAAATATATTAAATTTAAAATCGTATTTATAACAGTTATGTTTATGTATAACTTTTGTAGTATAACAACAATTATTTTTCATTTGTTAATTTAATTTCTTAATTTTTTTTTCTAATTTATAGTATTTGTCAGGAAATAATGGTAGTATATAGTAGAAAGGATTAAACTGAATGGAATTTATTTGTTTTTTATGTATTTAATTCCTTCTAAAAGAAAATCTACTTTTTATTTTATTTCATTACATCTGTCGGAATCAAATTGTAATACAGTATAAATAGCATGAGCAATAAAATACTTGGTTCAAAAACTAAAATATTTAATAGACGCTGAGATACAGTTATCTTTAAAATCGTAGTTCTTAAATAATGGCAGACCCACCTATCGTCAATAAATACCCATATTGAAATACATAGGAAAGAGATTTCTGTAGGCAGTGGGAACCTGCTCCCGATACAGTGCGGGCAGAGAAAGAGCTGCCGTAGTCAGCGAGTACCCGATGCGAGGACTAGAGCGATTCCAATTTAATTATTTTAGTTTTTATTTATAATGTGATGTGAAAAATAAATAATGATCCAATTCTTTTGGAGATTCATTTAAATATAGTGGCCAGCGAAGCGGGCATAGCCAGCTAGTAGAATTTTAAGTTGGGTGAAAATCTAAATTTCTGCCAAGCGCCTTTGAATTCTGTTCAGCCTTTCCCACCTGATACCCGGTCAAAAATAGCGTTATAGACATACAGAGACGATGACAAACACACACACACACGCAGACAAAATTTTCTGAAGTCCTTTTTGGCTTTCATGGTTTGTGAAACGTGAAGATATAGCAATCTTTTTTTATTCTGAGAAATTTATAGACAAAAATCTTATTTTATTAATATAGATTTTAGGTTTGATTCATCTGCCAATTCATTTTCACGAATAAAATAATTTCCTATATATGAAATAAACTAGCAAACTTTGCCCGCTTCGCTGGGCTCTTTACTCAAATGTGTAATCAAAATCTCATATCATTATTAATAACCTAAGTTAATGTTCTCGCTGTGTTCGGTAGAGGTTTTTCCCGCTCGCAAACTGAGGAGTCCTGGTCCACAATGCCTTCGGCAGCAACTTACCCGCTTCTTCCTTCCCCTTCTCCAGCAGCTAAGTTAGAAGTTTTGCGAAATCTCACCAAAGTTCATAATGCGCATACTTAATCCACATGCACACATAAAATTTGGATAGTTTAAAGCGAACACGAATGAAAAACGTGATTTTATACTTGTTTATTGCCCCCTGACCCCAGGAAGGTGTAAGGGGAGGGGGAATTTCGTAAAATCCCGTTACAATAAATGTCGGATACAAATAAACAATTTACGCACCAAATTTCGTGACAGGTAATCTCATAGATATCCTCAGAAAAATTTGGCACTAAATGGGGGGGGGGGGGGGGGCTTGAATTATTTCCTTCGTAACGTCCCCTTCCCTAACCCCCCCCCCTTGCCCCGCAAGAAAAAGAAATAAAAGTGTGTTTTTGTAAATATTCTAGCAGAACGCTACTAAAAATTCTGGATTTTCTGAATTTCTATAATTATCAAGAATCCCAAAATCGTTTTATTTGTACTCATGTCTAGTCTGCTCATGTGCAATTTCTTCCCCGCGAAGTAATTTGGGGTCGAGTTATGCTTACAAACTTATTTTCCTGCCCCCCCCCCCCTCCCCAGGGAGAAAAGGGGGGGGGGGAATTTCGATAAATATTGTTACTTTAAATGTCGGATACATATAAACGACCCAAACACCAAACTTTGTGACCGCAGCTCTCATAAATTTCCCAGGACAAATTTAGGGCTAAAAGGGGTGTCTCGAATTTGCCCTTTGTAACACATAATACCCCCCCCCCCAAAAAAAAAAAAATAAATAAAATAAAATAAATAAATAAAAATAAAAAAAAGAAAGCAGATCACAAAAAATCAGAAACGTGTTTTGAAAATATCCTTAAGAAGACGCATGGCTGTTTTCAACATTTTTGTTCCAATTTTGGTAGAGTTCTAGGAAGGAAGGCCCGGGGCTCGATTCCTGGCTCTGGTATTTTTCACATAGTTGGTAAAAATCAGCCTTCTACTCCATTCTATCAAAAATTAATTTCCAGGTTGATGAATTAAATTTCTGAATTGAAATTTCGTGGCCGTTTGGAGTTATGCCATATTCAAATTTGTCGGTATAGCTGCTTTAATGCAGACTCGGTGACCTTGCCAACGTAAATTATGTGAGAAGTGCCGAGCTGGTTATCAGCCAGGGTAGCTCAGTGGTTAGAGCATCCGCGCGTTAAGCGGAAGGCCCGGGGTTCGATTCCCGGCTCTGGTATTTTTCACATAGTTGGTAAAAATCAGCCTTCTACTCCATTCTATCAAAAATTAATTTCCAGGTTGATGAATTAAATTTCTGAATTGAAATTTCGTGGCCGTTTGGAGTTATGCCATATTCAAATTTGTCGGTATAGCTGCTTTAATGCAGACTCGATGACCTTGCCAACGTAAATTATGTGAGAAGTGCCGAGCTGGTTATCAGCCAGGGTAGCTCAGTGGTTAGAGCATCCGCGCGTTAAGCGGAAGGCCCGGGGTTCGATTCCCGGCACTGGTATTTTTCACATAATTGGTAAAAATCAGCCTTCTATCAAAAATTAAAAGTATGGTTAATTTTTTATGATATCTTCATCATTCTAAAATAACCGACTTCTAATAGTTATTGAGAAGTATTTAAAAGGTCACCCAGTCTGCTCTTTAAAAAATATAGAAAAAAAACATAGCAACCAGTAATTTTATTTTCTTGAAATATTATATGCATTAAATTGTAATAAAATGAAATATCTAAAAATTTATAGTTATTCTAATAATTTTAAAACAACTAGATCTCTTAAAAAATATTCATTTCATATTTTTATAGTAGACGTAAAGATGGTTTTGTACATCAATAAAGTTACAAAATATAGGCCAAGCCTTTTTCGGTTTATTTGCCCAATGCTATTTTTTCCGGTAATTTCTTTGTCTTTTCCCGCCATATATCTCACTTGGCTTGCTTCTTCCCGCCTTTTCCTTATTCGTGGTCAGATAGTACTTTTTCTTATTGTTTTGCGATTTCTTTAAAACTATCACACCATTTATTTTTATACATTTATCTTTGGAGAATATATTTTTTATTCCTTAAAGAACACTTGAAATATTTTTAAGCGTTAAACTATCTGGAAACAAAAATATTCTCAATTTTCTATCAAACCTTCATTTTTTTTTTTTTTTTTTTTTTTTTTCTTTAGAAAGTATTAGGGGGACCGCAAAATATTTATCCTGGATAAAATTTAAGATATTCTTAGGTAACTTATAAGATGGTTATTTGTAAAGTACCACAAAAATTTCCGGTTTTATTTTATTAATTCAAAACGACATTACTTTCCGGTCCCCCTAATATTTACATAGAAATATTCTTTGGTTTTATCTAATATTTTCGAATATTTTGTTTCACTGGATGTAATTATTATAGAAAATGGTTAATAAACGTAACAATTGAATCTTTAATAACATATCTGTAAATCTATATATATATATATATATATATATATATAACATTAATTTTTAAAGTAAGGAGTAAATATCTTGTTAATCAGTTTATACTTTCCGTAAATAATGAAAATTTTCTAGATTAGTAATTCATTGAAAAATGTGCTTTTTAGATAAAAATTATATTTTAGTAATGGTAAATAGATAAATTATATTTCTTCGATTGGATTTACTAATGTATATTATTAAAATTAACATTGTTGTTAAATTTATTAGATATTAAAGATTTATGTAAAATATTTTTATTTATTTAAAGTCCAGTGTCTAATTTAAAATATAATTCTATTTATATATTCTAACTTTCAACACAAAGTTAACTCGTTAATACCCGAATTAATTTTGCAAAATATTATTAGCTGGTTATTCCACTTCTCAATTAATATAGACAACTGACAGTAAAATATATTAACTTAAACAATTCTTCTGATAGTTTTAAATTTAAAGACTATCTTAATTTATTGACGTTTAGTGTTCTAGTGAGAAAACTTCGAGATAAAAAAAAATTCATATAACAGATTAATTTCTTATTATATGCTGACAAAGTTCTCGAAAGTAAAGTATTGTAATATATTTTATTATTCAACCTGATTTAAGTTAGTATACCTGTGCAAAAAGCAAATATATGTGCGACGAATGAAAAATCATAAAATGACTATCGACATTATGAAATAATAATTAATAGTAGTCACAAAAAACTTTTAGGGATCATTTAGAGTGACGCTATAAACTGTCACTAAAAAGCAGAAAGCATTACAAGAAAGCACAAAAAGCATACGTGCCATTTTATTAGCTGTCTTCAAATGAGGACACTGAGCGCTAACGAGTTAATATAATTACTAATTCAAACTTAATCTTCCCAATATTTCATTAGGTAGATATTAACTTAGGATATTTCAACAAATCTCCCAACATTTCTTACTTATTCCGTAAGCATTGCAGTATCCGACTTTTTCTCGCCTCACTATTTTTGTAGAGCAATTTTCTGAAATTAGGGTAAGTGCACCAGTGATTGACACTTTTAGAGCAATCTCTGATGTTTTTAATGTTCTAGTCATGAGAAAATATTTTTAGAAATCTTAAGTTAGTATATATGGCATGAAAGACATTCAGAACCACATATATGTTAAAATATATACATTTGATAACAATTATTATTATTATTAGTTCCCCATCATACTATAGGTATGGAGAACTTAGGTAATCGTGAAAATTTTCGACCTCGGTTTTTTGACGTTTCTACAGGTTTTCAGGTGTGAGGAATCCGAAAATGACAAAATTTGTATGGTGTCTGTCTGTAGGGTGTCTGTTAGTCCGTTAGTTTGTTAGTCTGTGTACACGATATCTCAAGAACACATTGTCGCAGAGAGGTCAGATCAGCTTTAAAATATTACTTTCGACACTGGCAAGAACCCTATTCATTTGCAACATTCGATTTTAAAAACTTCGTAAGTTATTAGAAATTTGCGATTTTCTTAACATGGGAGAATAGGACAAAAATTCACTTAAACGTGCATTAATTGTAAACTTTTTACTCTAAAAGAGTCAGACCAGTTTTAAAATATTCGTTTTGATGCCGGAATGAACATCAGTAACTATAAATATGCTACTTTGAAATTTTCGCAAGTTATTGGAAATTAACGAATTTCTTAACATGGCAGTATAGGGAAAAATTTCACATAAACGTCAATTTTGAGCGATATTTTCATCGTAAATATGTCAGACTACTTTTGAAATATTATTTAGGACACTGGCATGAATATTAATGACTATGAATTTTCAAATCTAAAAATTTCGTAAGTGATTGAAAATTTACGAATTTCTTAACATGGGAGAATAGGACAAAAATTCACTTAAACGTGCATTAAATGGAAACTTTTTACTCTAAAAATGTCAGACCACTTTTAAAATATCCGTTTTGATGCCGGAATGAACATCAGTAACTAGAAATATGCTACTTTGAAAATTTCGCAAGTTATTGGAAATTTACGAATTTCTTAACATGGCAGTATAGGGCGAAATTTCACATAAACGTCAATTTTGATCGATATTTTCATCGCAAGGATGTCAGACTACTTTTGAAATATTATTTAGGACACTGGCATGGATATTAATGACTATAAATTTTCAAATATAAAAATTTCGTAAGTTATTGGAAATTTACGAATTTCTTAACATGGCAGAATAGAGCAAATTTTAACATAAACGTCAATTTTGAGGGATATTTTCATCGTAAAGATGTCAAACCACTTTCGAAATATTATTTAGGTTACTGGCATGAATATCATAGGCTACGATTTTTCCAATTTAAAAAATTCGTAAGTTATTTGGAATTTACGATTTGCTTAACATGTCAGAATAAGGCAAAATTGAGCATAAACTTCCATTTTGAGGATCATAAATACATTAGACAACTTCAAAATTACATTTATGATATTTTGTTGAACATGATTGAATACAAATATTCTAATAGGAAAATTTCGTAAATTATTCGTAATTTACGATTTTATCAACATAGCGAAATTGTAATTTTTTCATATAAATATGAATTTTGAGGATTATTGCATTGGAAATGAAAACATTAGCATGAAACATGAACAACGGAATTGACCCTGATAAAATAAATTAATAGATTAGAATAAGATAAATATATTGAAGTGAACGATGGATAGCCTATTAGGCGGGGATTTCTTTCTGTCCCTGTATCAAGCTTTGGTCAAATTGATTTTTTTAACATGATTATAATATGTCTCGCACTAGAAATTTATGAGACCATAAATATGGAGGGGAACTGAGCAGAGTCCACCTATGCCAACTAGTTTTTTTATGAATTTTGATTTGACACCCACTCAATGTTCCAGTAAATGACACTGCCAATTTTTTATTTTATCAGTAACTGCCCCCTATGTTCCAGTGTTTTACACTGCTAGTTATTCATTTTACCAGTTATTAGCACCCTATGCTCCAGTGTTTGACATAAAATATTAAAATTCTTATTTGTAAAATATATGATTTTATGTATTTTCTTATTTATTAATTATTTCGGGATAGATATCAATTACTGGAGCATGCCAATCACTGGAGCACCTACCCTAACATTTAATACGAAGAATCTTACTTTAGGAAAGAGCGGTGGGAAATAAAAGCGGGTATACGTCATGGAATAAATTATTATTAATGGCAGGTCTGCATTCCAATAATACGCACTTTCAAATAATTTAGGTATTCCCAGCTCAAAATCTAACTCTTCAGCGCAGTTCGTATCGATACCATCATATTAATAATAAAATCAAACCATGCCTTTAAACAAACTAATGTATGACCTACAAAAAAAAATAAAAAAATAAAATCTTAATAATTCTATTCTCATTATGTGCTTATAATCAAATTCAAGAGTTACCAACTTTTATAATTTATTCCAAAGCATTTTTAGCACCGCCTTTATTTCGAACCACTTTATTTGTAGAATAATGTTCTCTAGTATATAACTACGTTAAAGTAAGACGAAAAAACACTTAACACAAAGTGGTATGAAAAAGAATTCTGAAATTCTATTGGCTCTCATTTTCTTGACATATTTATATTCATTACAAGCTTAATGCGAGAAATTTGATAGTTTTATAATATACCCCTTAGCAGTGGCGAAGCGTCCATGGAAGCGATGGAAGCGGCGCTTCCCTTATTTAAGTTTTAAAACAATAATTTCATTATTTTAGATAGGAAAAATGAAATAGTATTTTCGGTTTCTCCTCTATCAGATCTAATCTCGCGATGGCGAAAAGCTTAATTGATTCTCCCTCTGCTTTTGGAAGCTTGTCTCTTCAGCGCTTCCAAGAATTTCTGAACTACGCTTCGCCCCTGCCCATTAGCGTGCAAAACAATCGAATACTCATCTTAATTGTACAAACATTTAGTAATTAACCCTTTGAAGGGCAAGGTAATTCCGCTTACTTCATATCAAAAGCTACCAAACATAAGTAATAAATGATAATTTTCTGCTAAATTATAACAGTAAATTTCTTTAGAAAATTTCCGGAATGAATTTTTGCAGTTAGGAATTAAAATTAGATGACACATAGTATATGGCATCCGCGCCTTTTAAAAGGATAAAAGGAGGTCCAATAAATTTGAATAAAAAAAATTAGTAAAGTGAAAAATAAATTACATGTCGATTCCTATATATTTTGAATGCATTCGCAATGCATCCGCAATGTATTTGAATTATTTTTTTAGGTCCACAAAAAAAGAACTGTAAATAACCAGACGATTTACAGTAATGACAGAGCTGTAGCAATTTTTTTAAACATTTATAAATTTTTTTCTTATTTAAATAATTTAATTCTTTCAAAAAAATTATCCCCATGAAACACAATATGTATAAACTTTTTCATGAAACTTGTAAACTAGTCAAAGAAATATACTTAATACGCACATCATTTTCCATAAAGATCATACTTCAAGCAAATCAACGTAGAATTTATCAGAAATTTTTTTAACAATTTAACATCAATAAATCTAACTTCAAATAATTTGAGTCCACAAACTATAATAAATATAAATTCGACGTTATGACCGTGTAAGTCCTACACTCATAAAAATCTATATAATTTTTGCAACGATAACGTATATGACGCGTCCATGTTATTTGATCTTAATCGAATCTAGAGTTTAGACGCTAGTGAAATTGAAATAACCTGAATTCATATATGATATGGCGGCTAAACTTTCTAGTTTTTAAATCAGGTTTATAATCATTATTTTTAAAAAGGAATCTGCATTTTTTAAATTTCGACGAATAAATAAACTGAAGGCATTTACATATTTGCCAACATCCTAATTAACCCTTATCGCTCGTATGTCCCTTCTGAGGGGACATTAAAAAATCGAGCCACACCTTAAGGTGTTCCTCTGCAAATGAAATGCTATTTTTCTAAAACGTGTAAATATAGGCTACCTTTCGGCTACCGGAAAATTTTAACAGAAACATTTATTTTATTTAATGATGAAGTAAAATAAAACAAATTATTACCATTTTTCGGTAGCCAAAAGGTAGTAAGTTGGAAACTGTACGTGTGACGTTTTAAAGGAACGCCAAAAGGCGTGTTTTATGGAAAATATGCCGATCGCAAAGGATTAATATTCCGAAGTGTTGTTAATCCCGCTCATTTTTTCACACCTGAAAAGTTTTAGGGTAATATTCTCCAAATGCAATTACGATTAAATAAGAAGAAAAATACTCTAAAAAAGAAAGAGTGTCTAACAATACTACGGAATATTAATTAGTATGTTGACTAGTATGCATTCACTAAAAAAAAACCTTCGGTATGAAGCCTCCCTTGAAAAATGGGAGACTCGACTTGGCAACAATGTAAAACGGTTAGTATTTTTGTTTCTCTCCATATAAAATAATTCTGTGTTTTACACTCAGGAAAATTTATACATATCGTGTGACGTTGAACTATAACTTAGTACTAAATGCAATCTGAAATAAATAAACTGCTAAGCCACATTGCGTTTATTATCGCATAAACACATATACTTAAATCATCTTAAAAATACCAGTGAAAGATACCAAAACGTATATCATACACCAGAGATGTCAACATTTTAATTTATTTTGGAACATTTTTAGCTCGCCTTTATTTCATACCACTTTTAATAAAAGAGTTTTTTTTTTTCTTATTTTATTGTAGTTATATATTGGAAAAATGCAATTACGATTAAATAAGAAGAAAAGCACTCTGAAATGATACTGGTGTAAAAAAAAGGCGGGGCTTAGAATACTACGGAATATCAATTAGTATGTTGGCGAGTATGGCAACTATGCATACCTGCCAACCATCTCAAATGCAAGCGTAAAATTGTTAACGCCCCTTGAAAAAATGCCTCTTTTTCAACACATCTTTATTTTTAGAGTGATTCTCCCGAAATTTTGTTACAATTAAATAAGATAAAATTACTCTAAAAAATGTCTGGTGTGAAAAAAGAATGCGGGAACTAAAAATGTTACGTTACATAATGAGATGGCTGACAGGTGTGACTATCCATACACCATAATCTGATTGTCGGATTATTATTATTTATTTATTTTTTTTGTGTGTGTGTGTGTGTGTTTACAATGCTAGTATTTGTTCTAAAAGTAAATACCAATTTTCTTTTTCAGATTAAACAAATATCATTTACTTTGCTTAAATATATTTTATCATTCTCACCGCTGACGGATATATACGGTCAATGAGCTGTTCTTTTTTCCGCACTACATTTATAATTTATAATTTAAAATTATACAATTATGAATTTTTCACTTGTTTTAAAATTTTGAAGGTCGTAAATAGTAGTTATAAGGATTATAATCATGTGCACAGTTACATTTTTAATCTCAAGTTCAAATAAATATTGATTTAGTACATTGAAAAAAACTATGGAGCGAAAACAACATTACAATTTTGCCCTTTTCAAAGACGGTGAAATTGTTAGTATAATACCTTACGTTATTTCTCCTAAAAAGTACTTCATTACATCCACCCACATTATGAGTCTTTCTATTTGGTACAAATTAAATGAGTATAAGCACTTCAATTCTTTATTTTTGTTTATATATATATCTAACCACGTTTAAAAATGTAGCTATCTTTTTTTTTTTTTTTCACAACTTGTTTCCGATTTTCATTAGTTTAGGCCCTTTATCACTTTCAGCACATTCCCCCTCCCCCCCCTTATAATTGAATCATATTTAATCATTCATCATTGCATAGGTCAATCTATATTTATCATTCTGTTTTACAATACTTTCATTAAGTAATAAGTTTGATAATAAAATAAAATGCCAATTTTTTTTTTTTTTTTTTTTTTTTTTTTTTTTTTTAAATGCAACAAATTACAAAGAAATTATTTTTAAATTTAAATTTATAAAAGGGTATATTTCAATTATTTGATTTTCAGCATAATCTAGCACTGAAATGGGACGTATTCTTAACATTCGATTTTGCATAGCAAAATATAAAAGAAGGTCTTGTGGTAGCCATAACACACTAGATGAAATATGTAGTAAGGCTATCGATAACATAAGTAAAGTTCGAAAACCTTGGTCAAAATGCTTATTGTTTTACACCACTGTCGTCTTGCTTTAGCATGTGCTACACATGTAAAAATTTTCACTTTTCCTTTTTCTCTCTTTTCTTTTCCTTTCCTTTTTTTTTATGTTAAGAAAGAAACCTTTTTCTCAACCTTTGTGTCTTTCTACATCATGTAAGAAGGAGTGAGAATTTGGCGTAGAACACACACTATTATTCATTAAGAAAATATTTCTTTTCAATAAATCTTAGATTAAACAAGAAAAAACAAATGTTTCTGTAAATAAAAGTTTGAGTTTTACGCCAAATTATCATCCCCGAATAAATAGTTAATTTTTTAAAAGACTTAAAAAAAAAAAAAAAAAAAAAAAAAAAAAATCTTTTATTTTTTATTTATTTATTTTTTTTTTCAGCATGCCACCAAATTACTTCTTTTATTTACTTATTTATTGCAAGATACACACATAAAATGATATTGTAACTTTTTTTTTTCCTTTTTTCCTTACAGTGTAGGGCACAAATGTGACATTGACGTTCAAAATCAATGGCCTACTAAGAGTGATGCTTAAAAATTATATATATTAATAAATAAAACAGTAAAAAATTATGATGTACACTTCAAATTTTGTTACAAACTAAAACAGAGCATATAGCACACAGAAAATAAAGTACAAAACGAAGAAACTTTTTACAGATGTCTAATTCTTTTACCGAATTCTGATATTTATATTATATCGAAACATTTTTTTTTTAATTGTGTGTGTGTATTTAAACAGTTATAGATTAATAAATTACTAAATTTTGCTCAACTTATTAGATCTTTATGATTGTAATAAACATCATTACTAAAAATAAATATTACCTAATTGCTAATGATTTACTACTTTTTGCTTATTTTTGCAATATTTGATGAAATATGTAATTTATGCTCAACAGAAAACAATATATACGCATTAATGCCCAATTTCACTGAATATATACACATATATTTTTAACTTTGTAAAATCGCCGTTTTTACTAAAAAAAGATATGCAAAAGTAGGAGTAATTGATATAATAAAATTTTATAACATTATGACAGAAATATTTTCTTAAAAAAAAAAAAAAAAAAAAAATCATTATTTTCTGTATTTTCCTGTATTTTCCAGCATTTTCAGAACGTTTCTTTTATATCAGCAGGCATGCAAGATCGAAGTTTGAATTATTTCGTCGTGAAATACACTTTACATACTACATCAAATGCCGACAGAAAAATCGCGCTTTTAAAAATGGCCTAGGGGTGTGGAACTTTTCAGCGGTAATGAAGCTGTCAGTCTGTAAATTCAATTCAGAATGAATCGATGTCTCATCGAATGATGAAACATCAATAGATTGTAGAATATATTTATCTGAATAAGTGGATATACATAGAAATACCATCCTGATCATTAAAGAAATGATAAGTTTCAACAAACGTCATCTGGAAAACTCTCGTATTATCTTTTTTTTTTTTTTTCTTTTTTTTTTAATAGATGCATGCAGAAATGGGAAAATAAATAAAATAATTGCGACATTTATAGTTTTATTTTATTTTTAATGCATTCAATAGTTGAGAAAAGAAAGATCGTTTTAAATTAAATATGTAAATTTATATACACAAGAAAGAAAATTATTAGAATTAGTTGAAATTTTAAGTTTTTTTTTGTTTTCTTATATTGGACTGGCGAGGAAATTATAAAGTATTTTACCTCTTGCAGGTAATTTTATTTGTCAGATCGAAATAAGCAGGTAGAATATGTCATGAGGGCTCTTATTATTTAGTTTACTACTCGTGAAATACAAGAGGACTATTTTCAATACCCTTCATCAGTTACTTTCGAAGTACAGGGTGAATCAAATGGCCGTGGATAAAGTGCATTTAGGACTTTGCATTTACTATGAGTTCCTCGAAAAAAAAAAAAAAAAAAAAGCAATATATCGGTTACTTGTAAAAACTTATGTGACACGTTGGAAAGCGAAGTTGTAAATGTACGAAACTGCTAAAGATTGTTTTGTCAAATTTCGTTCCAGAGATTTCAGTCTCAAAGAAGAAAATCAATCTGGGCAGCCATCGAAGGCCGATAATGCATTTTGCTTTCTATGTTGCAGAGTAAACCACATCTAACCATTCATTACAGATATTACAAAGGAACTCAGCAACCACTATTCGATTTCGGAGGAATACATCAAACATATTGTATTTGTCTTGAAGCAGAGTATTTGGGTTCCAAATTTTTGGTTAGTTTGGGCAGCTGAAAAGTGGATTCTTGACGCGAATATAAAGAGAAAAATAAGTTTACTGCTACATCAGGTACAATTATTGTAAAACCAGATCTTCACCAACGGAAGTTGACGCTCTGTTTGTGGTGGAATAAAAGAGGTTCAGGGCGCTCCGTGGCCGAGTGGTTATGTCACTACACTGCTAAAAGTCTTCGAGCGTAGGAGAGCGGTTCGATTCCCGCGCTGGCCCTGGGTGTTTTTCCAATTCTTCGTGCGGTAGCCCAGTCGGTAGAGCGCCGGCCTTGTAATTGGAAGATTGAGGGTTCGGTACTCGAGCCAGCCAAAGACCGTCGTGTACACTAATGGTGGCTGGTGCACGTAAAATCTGTCGTGACCGCAATGTCCTCCATGTTCCCATCAAAAATTATACCTCTGGGGGTCACCGAAGCGGGAGAGCCATCCCTTCCGCGGAGGATCAAAATTGTGATGGCATGTCTCCGGACCACCTCTAGGGGTGTGTCCCAGACCGCCGCCAATTGCCCATCTGCGCAGCACTGGTGCGACTTAAAACCCAACCAATTCTTCGTGTTGTAATTCTGTCATGTGCTATATGTGATTATCTGACGAAGATTTGCAAGCGGACTACGCGTCAAGCATACAAATCTGATGCATATGTTATCAATCAATCAATAAGAGGTTCAGTGTACTACGAGCTACCTAAACAGAGGAAAACCATCAATAGTAGCACCTATTGTAACAAGATTGATAGACTGAATGCAGCTATAAAGAAAACGCGGCCAGTATTAGCGAACAGAAAAGGAATTATGTTTGATCATGGTCATGCAAAACCACATACTGCGAAGGTGACGCAACAAAAGTTGAATGTACTTGGATGGGAAATTTTTAGTCACCCACCATAATCACCTGACAGAGCTCCATCGGCTATCCAGATTGCTTCAAAATTATCTAACATGAAAAAATTTACTTCTTTCGAAGCTATCTCCATGACAGTTGCTGAATATTTTGGGGCAAAAATGAGAACTTCTACATTATGCGGGTCGATAAGTTGCCTGAGAGATGCAACGAGTGGTTGCGAATAATGAGTTTTACATTATTCATTAAAATGTAAATAAATGTCAGTAAAACTGAATCAAATGTTTTATTTTAAATACGACAGAACTTTTCCGCTAACCAATTATTTTTGATGCTTCTAAATTATTTAAGAAAAATAACATACATTACTTTTTTATATATGTGCATACAGAAATATAAAAATTTATAAAGTAACTCCACTTGTTGATATATTTCATCTTATATTTTTAACAATGTTTTAGAAAAAAAAAATATGTATATATATTAACAATTTCTAACTAAGTTTAGTAGTTTTTATATCTACGGTTTCACCACCTGATTTTTTTTTAATATCTTAATAAATATATATGTTAATAAATATGTATATTATTCCGCATTCTCTGATTAGTATCATTATTAGTATCATTACTTAGTATCATCACTTATTAAAAATCATACATGTAACACAACTTTTGTGTACAAGGACTATTTACGATGAATGAAGAAAACAAATACTCTAAAAATTAAGTGGTGTAGAAAAAGGGGCGTTTTTCAATAGGCGTTAACAATTTGCCGGATTAGGTTGGCAGCTCTGAAAGACCTATTTTTAAAAGCACATTTTATACTGCACTAAAACCGCGATTCATCGTGAGGCGTACAAAAGATATCCGACTACAACTCAAAAATCGGTAACCGTTGGTACGTTCGCACTTTGTTTGCTGCACATGCACCGACTTTCTTCTTCTGACGAAGTGTCGTGGTTTTATATCGACCTGAAACAATTGTTGCGAGTTTACAATTTATGCTGTTACATACAACATTTACTATTTATTATTAATGTTGGATATTATTTCGTAATCTATATGCGATGGGTTTTTTTTTTTCTCTTTTTCTTCTATAATACGGAACAGTTTAAAAAAATTATCATGTAAATCTTCCTTTTTTTTTTTTTTTTTCTGACACTTAAATGTTTCATGAAAGTAAATGCAATTTCAGTAAAATTTATCACTAAGTTATTCCAAAAAAGGAAATTTTTACGTTAAAGAAAGAAAGAAAGAAGAAGAAGAAGAAAAAAAAAAAGATTTAAAGTTGTAAAAATTAGAGAATAAAATATATAACATATCTACGACTCATTAAATATGTAACAATAATTTGTGCATTAAAAATACAAGTATTTCAATATAATACTTAATATAAATATAATAAATATTTTGTATGCTATTTTTGTTTTTAACATGCTTAGAAATATTGATCGATTAAAATAAATTAATAGTAGCAATTGCTCCATTATTTAAATTGAATTTATAGTGATTAATCAGTTTGCGTTAATAATGATAATCGTCTCTTTTTTTTTTTTTTTTTTTTTTCATGAGATTTCTAGCTTGATTAATAAAAATCCTACATTTATCACAGATAACTTTTTCACTTTATTACTTTTATTTTTTATTTATATATTTTATTTTTTATATTAACATTAATTCCCTCGTACGTTCCCATTTTTACTGTAATCATGCCTGATAACGCAGGAATGTTTTCGTAAAATAATCGTGATACACGGTTTCCTTATCGATTATATATGACAAATTTTATGATATAAACTTTCGAATTTTTTTTTTCAATTCTTAATATTCACGTTCTTTTTAAAAGTCAGTCCTTTGTTGGGTCAGTTCACAAAAAAAAAAAAAAAAAAAAAAAAAAAAGAGCTTTCTGTACAAATAAATAAATAAATAAAAATAAAAAATGCTTTCTGTACAGAGAAAGTAAAAAAAAAAAAATGGTTTAAGATATTTTGGTTTTAAATATTTGCCTAAAAACGGAACATTAAAAGACCACCACTATTAGATCCTTGTTAATTACCTTAGGATTTCAAAACGCTATAATTTTAAAACTACCCATCAGAGCGATTTGATATTTTACCAGAGCAATCGTGAGGCAATGAAATTTTGTTTGGTGAGGAAAATAGTAGTCCCAACATTTTCCTATAGATGGCGCTGTCAGGGTAATGTCAGGGAAAACGCCTAAATTTACTCATTAAACACAGGAATGTTGTTAGCAACACAACGGAATAACAGGAACCAATAGACTTCAAGGATTCACTACATTTTTTTTTTTTTTTTAGCAAAAAGGCAATAATACGGTGTTTACAGCGGAAACAGTCATAGTGAAAAGAGAAAAAGAGGAGCTTCATGAAACAAATACTTTACGGATAATTAACGGCACATTTTGGAACTATTTCTTTTTTTCTTTTGCCAAACAAAATTTCATTGCCTCACGATTGCTCCGGTAAAATATAAAATCGCTCTGATGGGCAGTTTTAAAATTATAGCGTTTTGAAATCGTAACTTTAATTATAATCACCCTGTATGTTGTTGTGTAAATTTTAGCGAAAATACACGAAATGCACTGTTTAAATAATTAACAATAGTAAGTAAAGCTAGGAGGGTTTACACACATAGAGGATTGGAGGAAAGGAGCAGTGGGCGAGTATTGCTATTCCAGGAAGTTGTATACAAGACCAAAAGTAGAGTGACGTCTAAAATTTACAAAGTTCAAATTTATTTTTCATTATTAAAGTTCATTATTATACTCACTCATTTTGTTCATTATTAAAGTTCATTGTTTCAATCGTTGAAGATAAAAACTTGGTCAGTATTGACAGATTTGGGGACTTTTTTATTTAATATTCACCACTAAAGTTTAACTGTAACTGTTAGCTAATCACTTCGAAGGTTAATTGTCTACAATATGTATCAAATATCATTTCTCAAAATTATAGGTGACTATTGAATAAAAATATATCAAAATCTGTCAAGACTGAACGTGGTTATTTTGTTTTGTTTTGAAAAATAAATGCTTGAATTTTCATATCATTTACCAGTAATTTCTATAGAATGGCAATAGTTTAAAATATTTTTTAATTAAACGATTTCTTATAAAATAACTGACCTAGACTAACGGTAAGACCAATACTAGTTCTTTATAAATCAAGTAATTATTGAATAAAAGACGGTGAAATTTCTCCTATAGAAACGGGACAGTTTGCGCATTTGCTACTTAGGAGAGATCGCGCATTGATTTCACTAAACTCTATACTGGGACAGATTACGCAGCCTATTGGTAATGACAGGACAATGAGGATGAGTTTGTTAAATGTCTGGAATTGTACAAGGAGACAACTTCGAGAAGTGACTAGACTAGTTTAACCCATTCTAGACGGCGCATATTTTTGGAAACCGTCTCCAGAATCCGAAATTAGACTTTATTCAGAAGTGGCAACAATCGCCAAAAGCTACCTTTCAGTAATATTTGCCTCTTGAATGCCAATGTTAGCCTATGGGGAAATTATCGAAAATTATGTTGTTGTTACAATGTTATCGTACATCTGTTTAGTTTTACAATATTTTCAAGTATTATGCTCAAGTTTTGTACAGTTGTCAGATATTTTAAAAGAAGCGGTAAAACTGCAAATTCCCTTTTTAAGGACTGTGACTGTCTAAATTTCAATAAAATGAAATGAAATAAACTAACGTTAAAGGTTTTTAAATTGAAACAAGAAGATTTCAAACCAACTGAAATTTAGGTTTTGTGTTTTGAATCATTTAGTGCGGAAGATTCTGAGAAAAATAATTTTAATCAATAATATATGGTGGGCAGATTCCGGGCGTAAAAGGGGCGGAACCAGCCTTTTATCATTGAACACACGGTGTGCTACTCGTCTTTTTGGCTTAGAAGTGCAATACACACATATCTCGAATAGGTTATCTAGTGGCAGTTGTCTGTACGAAACAGCACCATTTACAAAAATAAATGCAACGATTGAGAGCAACGATAGATTAGGTGAGCCAACAGAAAACTTTCAAAATGGAAACATAACGTGTTAACTAGTAACTTAAAGTTATTTTGTAATCTCATCTGGTGTTTTTTTTTTTTTTTTTTTTTTAATGATTAAATTGAAATATCCACTCCTAAAACAAAAATATTTGTCTACAAAAACCTTAAAACAATGTTATTTAAGTGCAAGTAATATTATTAACAATTTAATTGTAGCTATAATTAATAGCGATTTCTCCTACCCGTGTGCGCAAACACACCTACCTTATAAGGAGAGATTGCGTAAAATAGTTCTTTTAGTTTTATTACAACTGTTGCTTTAAATTATAGCATAACATTAAAATAGTAGTGAAAATGCATAGATAACAAATTAATTTAAAGTTATTCAGCAACAGTTTAGCATAAAAATTAATATTTGGATTTTTTATATCATTTTGTTGAATTGTGCGCAAATTTTACCAGCATAAAAATATTAAACACAAAACTTGTTAGTAGATATAATAAAATTGTTTTTCCATAAAATTGTTTCTTCATACTTGCCAAACCATCTCATTATGAACCGTACAATTTTTAGTACCCACCTTTTTTTTTCACACCTGTCCCCTTTTAGAGTAATTTTATTCTTATTTAGTCGTAACAAGATTTGGAGAGAATTGCTGTAAAAATAAAGTGGTGTTAAAAAAGGGGCGTTTTTTCAAGGGGCGTTAATAATTGTATGGCTATTAATGAGATGGTTGGCAAGTATGTTTCTTTTAAATAAAACATACAAAAACAAAATCAATAAAATATGTTTTTCAACGTAATCTTTCATTTTACACACACGTCTGTGAATCGAAAGGTTTTTATTTCTTGAAATATAGACTAGCCACTATTTTATCTTGCAAAAAAATAAATAAATAAAAATAAAATAAAATAAAATAAAATTATATATCTGTACTGATAAGTATAAAGGATTTAAGTCCATATTCTTGATTTTTCAGGAGACGAAAAATAAAGTTAAACTAACTAAAAACGAATCAGAAGAATCGATTAGGAAAAAGGGATTAGGTTGATTTATACCCTTTATACCATTCAGTGATTGTCAATCTTCATTTAATAAAGGGAAAAAATTGAATTAAATATTTTATACTAAAGATTAATGCTAAATGTCTGACTTGGATCTTTTTTTACCAATGAATTTTCTCAAAGACTAAATAACATGGATTTAAATCTTTTATACCAATCGATAGAGAATTTTTTTCTGAGTCTGACTATGTACTTAACTCAAAATCGACATTTTTGGACTTAAATCCTTTATACTTATCAGTACAGATATATATACAGGGGTGTTTGTAGCCCCGGAAACTGCCACCAGAATTTTTTAATAGTGGTACTATTGGCAGTTTTCAAGTAAAGTTTTGCAATTAGATATAACCAAAAATACAATTCATAATTACTGGTGGGAAATAAAATAAAAATCCCGGAACGCAAACACCACTGTATATATATATATATATATATATATATATATATATATATATATATATATATATATATATATATATAAGTCAAATAACTTAACAAAAGTGGGAATTATTTTCTCGTGCATTACGAATTTGCACATCGGATATTGACAGAGAAGTCATGATTTTGAATGCAGCCTCGGGGTTCAGCAGCAGTAATGAAGCTGTCAAGCAGCGTATTCGATTCAGCGACGGAGCAATTGTCTGTGCACGCGTACTGCTGAAATTTTGAAACGAATGAGCTCTTCGTACATAGTTTGCGAAATACTGTATGGCGTGCGTATGTTATTTAACTACATAATGTAATTTGAAAGAAAATATTAGTGTAGAAATATTATTCATGAAAATCTAACTAAGTTTTAATTTTGAATTTGAAGACAATTTACAGATGTTTGACAAATATATATTTAATATTTCGATTTGTTCAATATAATTACGATTTTTGTATTTTAAACATAGCAAAATGTTAATTTTCTAAAATTTAGTTTAAAATAATCTAAGTAATTAAAAAATATTAATATTTTAAATTATTACTGTTACTATTAAATATTATAATTAAATTATAACTGTGTTGAAAGTGGTTTTAATATAAATATGTTAACATTTTAAATTATAACTGTTACTATTAATTATTATAACTAAATTATTACTACGTTAAATGCGTTTTTAACATACATGTAGTGTAAAGTCATTCAGATGATTTTGTATTTATCATTATAACTACTAAAATCAATTTTAAAACTATTTTTATCTTTACTTTTTTGTATTCAGTCTAAACAGACTTTACAGTTAACAAAATGTAGGTAAACTGTTTTTATTTTAGAGTTATTTTAAAGTTCACACATGGTGTGAATAACCCCCGTTAAACCGTTTTTGGAAATGATGTTTTTTACAAACTAATATGAACTAAGAAAAAAAAAATAGAAAGAAAGAAAAGAAAAGAAAAGTCACATTGCAGAAAAATTGACTTATAGATTTTTTTATTTATTTAAACTTCAAAACTAATTATTGGAACAAATAAAACTGTCATGTTTGCATAACATTAATGAGATAAAATAATATCTATGTACCTTTTGGAGGGCTGTACATTTTTAATTTAGTAATTCGCTTTATTACACTCTATGAAGCATTTAATAAAAGTCTTTATATATTTTTTGTTTAACTTAATATAATTAACATATATTTTGTACTCTATTATGATTTATTACATCAAATAAGCCCGTTATAATTCAATACATGAAACAAAACTATTTATTTGTTACATCTAAATAATTACTGAATAAAATATTATAGTATTCAGTGCTGAGTAATTCAACTTTTATATGAAATTGCTACTTTAATGCATAATGGCATAGTATTATAAAGTTTTTTTTTTCTTTTTCGCAAACCTGAGAAACTTCATTATGCCACACATCGGAAATATTTTTTTGTAGGTCTTGCAAAGTTGTAAGCTTCAAATTCCGAATCCCATCCTATATAGATTAAACGTTTCCGCTCGAATTGAGACTAGGACTATTTACAGGTCTTGCAAAAAAGACATTCTACGATATTCTTTGCAGGATTCAACTTAAAGTAAAAAAAAAATAAAATATTATTATTATTATTATTATTATTATTACTTATAGAATTATACGTGCTTATGAGGATATATACGTAATTTTAACAATTTGAATCAAATAAACGTACCACAGACGCCGTGTGGCAAGGTGCATTATAATCTTGAAATATTTATTGTGGAAAAGTCTGACGCACCTTCAAAAGAGTTCAGTAGGCACCAACATTGATAATGGATGGGTTTCATATTGGGCTAATTAATCATATATGAGTATTAAAATTTACCTGACTTCAAAAAATATGCAACACGGGTAATATTTCACTATTTTAAGAGTGCAATTTTAGTTAAATCGGTAACCTTTTCGTTGTCCGACTAGCACGTTTCCGCCAATTAAATTTCATTCATGAGAGAAAACCTCTAGAGCCTAAAAATGACTTTACCATTATTATTATCATTATTACATTTATTTATTTATTTATTTTATTTATTTATTTGTCCAATGAAGTATTGTTTTTTTCTTTATCTTCTTTTTTTTTTTTTAATTAATATTGGCTTTTTTGTAGATCCTATGGCTTATAAACCTGCTTGGTTAAATTTTGTTAAACTAGTTTAATAGTCGCTGCACTGATTTTAAAGAAATTGAGTTGCTAAAACCTTTTTCTGAATCTATTTTAAGTTCTGAACATAATACAAATCGATTTTTTAAATATTGTCTTTTTAACTTGAGGCTATCTCGCTTGGATGTACAACGTGGCCGCTTCGAGTCAGATTTCCAGTTTAAGCAGCCAAAAATTTTTATATCTTGCTGAAAATCATCTCGCTAATGATTCGTTAATATTTAATCATTTTTACACTTCAAGCACCAAAATATTTTTGCTTTTCATTAAAATTGATAATTTTTGCGGTGTCGTTAATTGCCTTATTCTTACCATTTTTTGAATATTTTTCAAAATTACAACTTTCTTAACATTTTTTTTTTTTTTAATACTTGTATTAATCCTAATTCGTATGTGGAGGACAATGTAATAAAAACTTTTCAAAAATTTACTTTTTAAATGGAATTAGTATATAGTGATCACTACAAGACTTTCTTCTATACAATTTTGCGCAAATTCAATCAGTACAAATTACGTATTAAATTAATAAAAAATCGATAACTTTGTTTTAAATTAACACAGATCCATGGTTCAACCATCTGTTTTAAAAGTATTGACGAATTCTTTCGAAAGATAATCATACTGAAAATTTACACACACCTCCAAGGCAGTATTTCCCTGGGCAGTACACAGGGGAAGGGGGGAAGCGGTATTCCTACATGCACAATCTTTTTTTCCCAGTTTACTACTGCTATTACCAACAGTTCGTATTAATTTTACTATCACATGTTAAAAATAACACTCATTATGTATATTTATACGAAATTTTGTCCTATACTGCCATGATAAAAATTTAGAAAAAAAAAAAAAAAAAAAAAAAAAAAGAATCAGAGCACCAGATACTGAGCAATTGATTTCCAAATCTAACGAGAACAGTTTAGGTTAGGATCCAACTAAATAACAAGTTTGGTTAAATTTTGTTCATTGGTTTGCGAGATACAGCGTCCACAAAATTTGTGATCTACGCACGCACAGACAGACCGACATTTTTAAAAACAATCAGATCGAGTTCAGAATATCTCAAAACGTGTAAATCCGTCGATAAAAGGAGTTCGAAAATTCTCACGAATACAATACTTTCTTCTTATATGTAAAGAAAAAAGTAAAAGTAGCGGTTGCGAAATGATAAAAGAAAAATATACGAGTGCTGATTTTTTTCTCTCCTTAGTGTGAGTATATTTATATATGCAAATGTATATTAATTAAATGAAAAATATCCCAATTAAAACGGAAATGAAAAAAAAAAAAATTACAAATTTATGCTGTGGAAATTCTGGATAAAACATGTAGGATTCATTTCTTTAAATAATTATTATTAATATACGTATTTAAGCAAATAAAAATATTGAATATAAAACTAGTACAACATTCTGAAATACCAAATCTACAACACTACTACTACAACCGGGACATATGAAAACAAAGCCGAAAATGAAATATTCTTCAAGGTATTCCCTCCCTTTTACACATTCTACCGTAAATCGAAAAAGTCTATATTTCTTGAAATATTGACTAGCCACTATTTTATCTTGCAAGAAAGAATTATCGAACAGAGGTTCGAATTGTTTTCTTGTGAAATACATTTTCGTACATCGGATATTGACAGAGAAGTCCTGATTTTAGAAGTGGCCTCGGGGTTCCGCGGCAGTAATGATGCAGTCAAGCAGCAAATTCGATTCAGCGACGAAATAGGAGAGTGTGCGTGTGTGCTGCTGTAATTTTGGAATGAATGAATTTCTTCACTTCAGTTTGTTGAATATGATATGTAGTGTGTATGTTGTTTATTTACAAGAATGATCTGAAAGGAAATATTTGAGTAGAAATGTTGTTAATGATATTTCAGCTAAGTTTTCTAAAATTTGAAGATGATTTACATCTGTTTAACGCGTGCATATTTATTTTTTCGAATTGTTAAACATAATTACGATTTAAGCATTTTAACGTACTAAATGTTTAACTTTGAAAAATATGATAAACTAGTATGTTGTGGCCATCACAAGACTTTCTTCTATATTTTCCTATACAAATTCACTCAGTAACATTATTGGAAAAAAAAAAAAAAAAAAAAAAAAATCAAAGTTATTTTTTCGTTAAAAGTAAAAAAAAATCGATAACTTTGTTTTAAATTATCACATATTTATAGTTCAACCATTCGTTTTAAAGGTATTGACGAGACGTGGAGAGATGCCCCCAAATGCACAATTTTTTTTTCCTAATTAACTACTACTATTATTAATAATTCGTATTAATTTTACAATCACGGGTTAAGAATAACTCTAATTATGTACATTTATACGAAATTTTGTCCTATAGTGCCATGTTAAAAATTTAGAAAAAATACGATCACAGCGCCTCCTGTTGTGCGATTGATTTCCAAATCTAATCAGCACCAGTTTAAGGCAGGGACCAACTAAATACCAAGTTTGGTTAAATTTTGTTTAAAAAAAATGTTTTTTTTTTAAATTACGATTTTTTTCTGTTTTTTTTTCGCAAAAAGTTAAAAAAAATCTATAACTTTGTTTTAAATTATCACAGATTTATAGTTCAACCATTCGTTCTAAAGGTACTGACGAGACCTTTCGGAAGATACCCATCATGAAAATTTACTCCCCTCGAGGGGGGGACTTCCCCCCCCGCAGGGGGGTTGACGGGGCTTCTACACATACAAAAAAATTTTCCCAGTTGACTATCTCTATTATAAATAATTCTTGTAAATGTCATAATGATTACTAAAAAATAATTCTCTTTATGCACATTTATACAAAATTTAATCCTGTATCACCATGTTAAAAATTTTGAAAAAGCGGGATGGCAACGCAACCTGTAAGACAATTTTTACCAAAAGTTGATATGCACTAATTTATGTCAAAGCGTAACTACATACCAATTTGTATGATATTCTGTGCAGTAGTTCCTGAGATACAGTTTCCACAAAATTTTGTCACACAGACAGACAGACATTTTCTAAAAACGGTCAAATCGTGTTCTACAGCTCTCAAAACGTGTAAATCCATCAAAAACCCGAGGTCGTAAATTTTTACGAATCCAATACTTTCTTCTATTGAATATAGAAGAAAGTAAAAATAGCTTAAATTATTAGAAAATATATTCGTATTATTACTTTTAATATATCCGGAAACGTTGGGTAGTGTTTTGAATATACACGTGATATATAGTTGTTTTTATTGATTTTCTAATTAATACACGTCGATCAAAAGCACTATTGAAATCCTTTTTATCTTTTCTTTTTAGTATCTATGCATTTCATATGAGAGTATGAGTTATATGAGTATCTATGCATTTCATCTACAATTGAGTTAATTCCTTCTTAAAACCTTCTCGGAAGTTCTGTGTTTTCCAATAATAATAGACAGTAATAATAATAATTAAATGTAAACATTCTCGACTAAAAAGAGAACGAAAAAAGAATTTTGAATTTATGCTTGCAAAGACATTACGTACAAAAATAAAACGTATATAAGTAATGCAACACAAAAAAAAAAAAATACGCATACAAAAATATAAAACGGGTGCAATATTTGGAATTTTTTTTTTTTTTTTCAAAATATGCAAATTTGTTATTACAAACAAAATTCGCACTTGGAAAAAATAAATAAATAAATGTAATAACAATAGTAATTATAATAATATAATACTTGTAAACCCTTCAGTAAATTTCGCACTTTATTCCTTTTTCTTATTTACTTTAAGAATTTGAAATTATTGTACCAATTTCACCACCTAATTAAAATTTTAACTTACCAGAAGTTAAATTATTATTAGAACCAAATTCTGTGCAACAGTGAAACCAAAACCATTCAAAGAAAGATTTAAAATAAAATTCATGGTTGACGTCCCAGTTTTCATACTTTCGCTGGGTGTACAGTTTTAATATAGGATCTCCATGACGACTTTCAAGTTTTTGTCGCCATATCAATTTGTGATAATAAGTCGTATTTTGTATACATCTTTAAAGTATTTCTAGATTTAAAATGACGCTTGCAAAGGTTCTGAAGATGCAACTTTTAAAAATATATTTTTCCATAAAATAATCTCATCAGACAAATGTCGTCGTTTTTTCATATTGGACCATTGAGCTGAGTTTACGTACTTAAATATTGTTCATTTATAAATATTTTTTATCATTGCGTATTTTATTAATTACATCATTATCGTACCGTTTCGATAAAAATTAATCGTAACTGGTCCCCGTTAGAGAAATATTATATAGATAAGTCATATATAATGAAAAATAAAATAATTCTGAATTCATGCTCGGTAAAGTTTATAGAAAATGAATAGGGGGGACCTCTTTATATAATTAATAATAATATGTGTATTTAAGCGTACAAAAATACTGAACACAAAAACGAACGAATGAATTTTTTACTTTCTCTTACCCATAAGGTAGATAAAGTATTGTTTTTGGGTCAAATTTTCGAATGCGAGATTTTGTTATATTTACACGTTTTGAGGTCCCCTGAATACGAAAATCATGTTTTTAGCAAATGGTCTGTGTGTGTGTCTGTGTGTGTGTCTGTTATCAGCATATCTCAAAAACAAATTATCGCAGAAAGTTCAAACTTGGTATTCTAAATGTGTATCATATAGGGATGCTACAGTAAGCTTTTCGTTAAGATCAAGCAAATGGTTCGTGTACAGGGACAATCAAGAGAATTCTAATACATTACGTCTATGGGGGAAATTGCAGGTAAGTAGAGTTTAACGTCTATAGACTGCACTAAACCAAATGAAACGAATATATATTTTTTTTAATAGAGATAGTTAACTGGGGAAAAAATTTTGTGTATGTAGGAGCCTCGCCTCCCCCCCTGGGGGGGAAGTCCCCCCTCGAGGAGAGTAAATTTTCATGATGGGTATCTTTCAAAAGAGCTCGCCAATACCTTTAAAACGAATGATTGAACCATCGATCTGCGATAATTTAAAACAAAGTTATGGATTTTTTTTTTTACTTTTAACGAAAAAAAAAAAAAAAAAAAAAAAAAAAAACTTAGAAAAAAATATCGCATTTTTTTTTTTTTTAATATTGAGAATAAAATGGACTTTTTTTTAGATATTTGGTGTTTTCTACTTCTCTAATATGGAAATCGTCTGCATTATCATACAAGATATATTTTTTAAAATTATAATATTAATAAATTATTTTTTTAAAACAGAATTATTTTTTAATAACCGAATTAAATTCTATATAAATGTGGTGCATTAATGAAACGGGGGGTTGAGGGGGGCGGTAGCCCCCCTCACACAGAACTAGCTATCATATAAAACTCTCCAGAAGCCTAATTTGAATTGTTTAACATAGGTTTACAAATCATCGTTATCTTACCTCTTATTCTCCAACCTGTATTTATAGTGTTAAATTTCAGGGTAAGAGAAAGTCGTGTGGGTGACACACCAGATTATTTTATATTGAATTTGTGGAATATTAATTGTCATTCATATGATGTATGTTTATGATTGTATGAATGATCTAAATGGAAGTATTTGAGATGAAATATTATTTCGAAATTTTTCACTGCAAATTGTTTTCAATTTGAGAATGGTTTACAGACGCATTGCTAATATTAATTTGTTATTAAAATGTATTCAACATAATTACGATGTACGCATTTTTAAGGTGATAAAGATTTTTTTTTCATAAAAAAAAAAATTAAGCATTTTATAAAATTATGTTATTTTTTAAATAGTTCATATTTAGTTTGCATGTATATTTCTTAATCGTTTTGTATAAGAACTTATTTTTATGTATCATCCGCTGTATTATCTTTAACCTTTTCACGCACAACGTAGTTACGGTTCTTTAAATGTGACTGCCACCAGAATTTATAAGCAAAAATTAAAATACGAGAAATAGATGATATTTTTCGATATCTCATAAAAGAAATGCCCCCTTCCCTCCCCCCCCCCCAAAAAAAAAAAAAAAAAAAAAAAAAAACGAAATGAAATAATTGCAGTTAGAACTTAATAATTACGTATCGCGGCAAGGGCACCGCGCGTTAAGGGGTTAAAAAGTATCAAACATTAACTTAAACGCTCCCGGACACAGTAGAATTATGACGCTTGCTGTATCCGTTAAGGTTGCAAATCGTTTTTCGATGTGAGTGTGATACATACTCTCAAGATTGATTTTCTGTATAAAGATTTGTATAATAAAATCACAAATGTATTTTTTTTAATGTATTTTCCTTTGAATATTAAGCTGTTGTATATTAAATTAAAAATATATAAGAATTAATTCATTGCTAGATTATTTTTTGAAATGACGTCCTTCCCAAATCAAATTAATTAATTTAATTAAAAAATATTAATTTACTTTTGAACAAGATAAATCTATTTCATTCCACTTTATTTTACTTTAATCTGCATATTATAAGATTTTCTGATTTATTTATGGTTGTCTACTGCAAAATGTTGACGACAATTTTCTTTTGCAGTCGGGAAAAAATTGTCCTAAAAATGTTTTTTTTTTTTTTTTTTTTTTTTTTTTTTTGTCCTGTAAAGTCTGATTTTTAGACTTTCAATGTCCAAAAGTTTACTATAATCATAAAAATGATCCAAACTTTTTCCATAATTCTGACAAATGACTTAAATATTTATTTTTGCAGATGTCTCAATTTATTAATTTACCAGTTTTGTAGCCACATGGATATAATTCTCTATGATTGTGTCTAATAAAACTGTTTTCACTCAATTCCAGTAATTATTTTGTATAATTTATTACATAGTTATATATTGATTTAAATTTGTAAAAAAAAAAAAAAAAAAATCACTTGAAATTGTGCGTTTGCGTTCTTTAGCAACTGTTGTAGACGTTCTTAGAATGGTTTTAACTTAAAATCGTAGCTAGCCATATCCCCATTATTCAAGTTTAGACAATGTTGTCAGTGTTTTCTTGGCCTAATCACGCTTCACAGGATATTTTTTAAAATACAGAATGGTTTCGATACTTACAAACTTAGGTAATCATTTCTCCCTTATTAAGTTTCAAATAATGTTGCCAGTATTTTTTCAGCCCAAATAATCACCGCACAATAATTCTTTAAATGCAAAATGGTTTAAACACATATCTTGTATAGACATTATCCCCTTATTGAAGTTTAAAATAATGTTGTCAGTTTTTTTTTTTTTTTTTTTTAATACAAACACGCTTTCATTAAATACTAAATAATTTCAACACTTAATATTTTGGGTAGTCACATCCCATCTTATTGAAGTTTAAAATAATGCTTAATGAACTTTAAATTAATGTTTAGTTTTGCATTTTTCGTCACTCTTATTTCATCCTCTACAGCTTTTACCTATCAGCTTGTTGAATTAGGAGGTTAAAGTTTTCCTGTTATCCTGCAAAGGCGAGTCGTGGTTCAGAAAACTATGGAAGCGCTGAAGGCTTCCATCGCTTCTATGGACACTTCGCCACTGACATCCTCATACGGTTAGTATACTGATTGTTTGAACATTCTTTCGCACGTTTTCTCTTAACTTTAATTTTAATATTTTTTAACTTGATGGTAAGGAGAAGGGTAAAATGAAAATTGTTTTCATTTCTCTATTTTATGAAAAATAGTTCTCAAATAAATAAATAAATAATAATAATAATAATAATAATAATAATAATAATAAACATTATTTTAATTAAAAAGAGAAGAAGATTTCTATATTTATACTGTGTAACTTCTAGAGAATGTATAAACTATTCACATAATAATTAACTTGTGAATTCAATCCTATTTCAAATGTAAAACACGTTACAAAATTTAGAACCCCTTTGTCTCAGGTCTACAAATCTATTATTACAACCAAAACGCATAAAAACAAAGCAAATAATAAATATTTTTCAAGAAAATCTCCCTTTTTTACACACTTCCATAAATCGAAAATTGTATATTTGTACTAGCAATTACTTTATCTTGCAAATATATATATATATATATATATATATCTAACAGAAGTTGGAATAGTTTTCTCGTAAAATGCGTTTTCCTACATCGGATATTGACAGAGAAGTCGTGATTTTGGAAATGGCCTCGGGGTTCAGCAGCAGTAATGAAGCTGTCAAGCAGCCAATTCGATTCAGCAATGAAACAGGATTGTCCATGTGAGCGCGCAGCTGTAATTTTGGATCGAATAAGTTCTTCACATTCGGTTTGCGTAATACTATGAATCGTGAGTATGCTGTAATACTACTATGAATTATATCAAGGGCAATATTTGAGTAAAAATGTTATTTACGAAATTTTAACTTAGTTGTCATTTTAAATTTGGGTATATTTTACAAATATTTATTTATTATTTCAATTTCATTAATATTTTGATTTATGGACGTTGAAAGCAAAATGTTCTGAAACAGTACATTTTTTAAATTTGACTTTTTTCTTTTTTAAATAATTCGCAAATAAATTGTTTATTTTTGAATTGTATTCAAAGCGCTTAATCACCTTACATAAACAAAAGATTATTTGTTTCTTTTCTTTTTCTTTTTCCTTTAATAAGTACCGACTCGCTCATTCTTTATAAAATTTAATCTAAAAATGATAAAAAAGTATCATCAATATGATGATTTTTAATTTTTTTTTAAGGAAACATGACATAAAGCTAACTGGGTTACTAATAAAAAATATCTGAAAACACTAGTCTAAATAATCAGGAAACATTCAGTCTAGTCCCGTTGGCTATGTGGTCAGAGTACACAATTACGAACCCGAAGGTTGTGAGTTCGATCCTCACCGATGGGAAGTGAATATATATATATATATATATAGGTTTTTACGGATAAAATATACATTTTTTACGGATTTCACAAAATATTTTAAGACAGTGTAAGAAATTAAATGGTAAAATTGGATATTGGCAGGAATTTTCGAAGTGGAACACTATAAATTGGTAACGACGCGAAATATCAGTTTGAAAGAAATAGTCCTGTCGTACTAAAAAATAATTATTATTTATGAAAACCCTGTGTAAATTCTGTCTTATACTAAAATGGTAGATTGTCACACCTGGTAATATTGTTAGCACTTTCGCGACCGCTGACGTAGATTCACGTCATTTGAAAATCTGTAACTCCACCAGTAGGCGTTTCCTTTGCAATTTCTATGTTAATTGTTTCTTAAAAATGTACACAATATTCATATTCGTACAATCAATATACTATGGATACAAATACTTTGATTAGAGAGAGTATGATTATAATGTATATTCATTTGTAATATAAATGCGGATGTAGAAAATTTTGCTCTGAAATTTTGTAACTTGGGAGAATAACGCCCACAGGCGTGCTCTACTGTCAAAAAAAAAAAAAAAAAAAAAAACATGCGGTCGTGAAAGTGTTAACTTATTTCGGAGCACTGTTGGTAGCCGCCTTATTAAAAGTCTACAAAAAATGGGTGCAAAAAGGAGGCAGATACTAACATTACTCAGGAATAAATTACAAATATTACTAGGTACAGATTGTAAATGATCTGAAGAAATATCCAATAAGGTATACGTAAACATTTTATAGGCAATTTTCGTCGAAAAAGCACATTTTTAAATTTTCATACAGGAATAATTTTCAAACATTTAGCTTTAATTATCGTTTCAGTTTTGTTTCTAGAAGTCGATTTTAAATTCTGGTTAGCAAAATTTTGACATATTTAGATTTCAAGTTACGGTTTTTGCTTTTTCTCTATTTCGAATTTTCTGTATATACGGCTTACCGCAAAACCTCCTACTCTCTTAATTCAAAAATTATAAAATTTGGGATACATGTTTAGAGTGTTTTTATCCAGGCTTTGAATTACTTTTAAAAACATATCTTAAAATTTGTTCATTTTCTGGAGTTAAGATATTAGAAATGTGTCGAAAATTTCGAAATATTTTCCTTATAATTACAGTCGGCAGCAAAAGTATCCGAGCACTAGCCAATAATTCCGACATCAAAAAAGTACACTTAAGGCTGTTTCGTTAAATAAATCCTTGTCGAATCATGTTCTTAGATTAGACTGACTAAGAACATCACTCGACAAGGATTTATTTAACAAAGCAGTATTATGCGTACATTTTTTAGACAGGGATTATTGCTAGTGCTCGGATACTTTTGCTGCCGACTGTAGTTTGATAGCATATAACTCCTAAACTATTATACCGAAGCGGGGGATCCATCCTCTCCGTGGAGGATCAAAATTGTGATGACATGTCTCCGGACCATCCTTAGGAGTGCATCCCAGACCGTTGCCAGTTACCCATTGCGCAGCATTAGTGCGACGTTAAACCCAACTAAACAACCAAACAAACAACCTAAACTAACATACACAAATTTATAATAGTAGTTCAATTCCTAAAACATGCTTTTCTCAGTAAAGTGCTTTTTAATCTTTTAGACAAACCATAGATGTTGTTGCTATTTCTTTAATTAAAAAAAGAATAATTTTCAAGCTTTTTTATATATCATAATACTTTCAATACAAATGAAGAATTTCAAAAGAATAAAACTTAAAAAAATGTAAGGGTATTTAAAGAAAAAAAAAACATTTATGGTGTATGTATATATCATAGCTGCCAACCTTTTTAACTTTTAAATCGAATTAACACCAGTATTTTAAAATGGAATATGTTATATATATTTTTGACGATTTATATTACCAAAAACAGCTATAAAAATTTTCCGGTTTGAAGTCTCCCTTGAAAAATGGGAGACTTGGCACCTATGATATATTAGGTCGTTGCAAAAGTTCGTGCGGTTTTTTATTGCTTCATTTCATAAAAATACATCAAATCAAATGACAATTTTTAATCAAAATACTCTCCATTACTTTCTACAACCTTTGCCCATTTTTTGGGTAACAAATGTATACCACGGCGATAGAAGCTCTTGTCTTTCGAGGCAATAAAATGATCCGCGTCCGCACGAACTTCTGCAATGACCTAATATATATATATCTTAAAAGACATCTTTCATTAATTGTGGAAATATTTTTAATTAATAAATCATTTGATAATGGGTAAACGATTTCTAAATAATGACTTTTTGCGTTAAATTTCCTGAATGCACATGTTTCTTTAAACGTGTATAAAAATGTTCTTAAGAAAAATTAATAAAAATTTTGGAGATTTTTTTTTCCAAATGTTTTGTTCGTAGCTTGTTTTAAAATAATATATAAAGTTATAAAATTTCAGCGCTTGCTAACAGAAAACCAGTATCATAAAAATCAATCAACTTGAAAATATATTCACTGCATTCACTATTTGTCCGTGTTTTAGCACAAAAATAAACAACGTGTAAGTTCCAAATAAATACTTTATCGTATCAATAGGAATCCAAAACAAATACTTTATAGTATTTGAGTAAATTCAATAATTTATTTTTCGACGATAAACATGTCATAAAAATATTCTTTTATTTAACTATTTTTACAGAAAGAAACTGCTTAGATTTACCAAAATAATATATTTAAAAAGTTAGATTTTCTACCGAAATTGTTGTTGTTTTTATTAATAAAACGATGTTTTTTTTTTTTTTTTCGGTATATCTATCTGATTTGCACATTGACAGAAAGACAGATGCTTTTTGTTTTGGAATTTGATATGAAGTTATTTCAAATGATAGTCCATGCACATTTCATTCTCATCATGTAACTTTATCATTATATGCTAAAACAAAAATCTAAAAATTAACTTTTATGGAGTTAAACGATTAGTTTATGCAAAACTTCCGAGTTTTTTTTATGTTCAAACGTTGGGTAACAGTGAAGAAAATTCCATTAGGTAAATATATTTTTCTGTCATCGGTATTACTTTGAACTGTTAGAAAATATTCTCAGGTTAAGATTATATATATATATATATATATATATATATATATATATATATTAGATGCTAATAGATTAAAACGACTGTCTGTATTTACATATTTATATATTTATTTACCTAAAAAACTTTTTTTCATTAATTCGAAATAAGAAGCACAAATTTAATACAAAGTTGTTTCATTAGTGATTGGTGAAAATATAAACTGAATAAATAATTAGATTTAGAATTAATCTCAAAATATCATTGAATATAATTCAGTACAAAGGAATAGAATATAATTAAAGTACCTGAATTTTACGATTGGTTAACAGTTTCAACGTTGAAAAAAATAACGGTAGTTTTTACAGCAGAATGTGCTGGTACCCATTTTGCTAACATAGTCTGCTGTTAAATAAGGTAATTTATAGCGGAAACATCTATAAAAGAGTCTCTCTCTCACACATTTTGCCAGTATACTCTGCTGTTAAATGTGGTAATTTACAGAGATGCCGACATTTTAATTTATTCCGAAGCATTTTTAGTCCCGCCTTTAAATCATACCACTTTTGTTGTTGTTGTTGTTGTTATTTTATCTTAGTTATATATCGGAGAAAAATTTTTAAAAGTGGTGCAAATTAAAAGCGGGGTAAAAATGCTCCGGAATAAATTAAAATGTTGGCAACTATGAATTTACAACGGAAACATCTGTAAAAGAGTCTCTCTCCCACCCATTGGACGACTTGACCTTCTGTCGTCATTCGACGTCATGGTGAAATTTAACCTATAGGAGTCTTAATTTACCCCACAAATAAAGGACTATAGCCAATCATAGAGCAGCTTTTCCCCACAAACAAAAGGAAACTCCGCCTCGTTCTAGTCGTCCTTTTCCAGCATACTATGCTGTTAAATAAAGCAATTTACAATGGAAACATCTATAAAGGAATTTCCCTGTCACCCATTTTGCCAGCATACTCTGCTGTTAAAAAGGTAATTTACAACGGAAACATCTGTAAAAGAGTCCCTCTCTCACCCATTCTGCCAGCATACTCTGCTATTAAATAAAGTAATTTACAACGGAAACATCTGTAAAAGCCCTCTTAAACTGGATGCCTGTTGCGTGGCTCGAAAACCTGGCAACCGATCAAGCGGTAGACAGCGCCACCTGGTACAGATTGCGCGACTTTTTTATTCAACAGCCACCAAAAATTTTTAAAAGTGGGATTTGATATACAAAAAAGGCAAATGAAGTCGAAGAAATGTCGATTACATGTATCATATATCAGTTCTTAAAATTATTGGTGACGGTTAAATAAAAAAGTCGCGCAATCTGTACCAGGTGGCGCTGTATACCGCTTGAACTGTTGCCAAGTTTCCGAGCCACGCGACCGGCCTGTAGTTTAGGAGGTTATGGTAACAGAGTTTCTCTTTCACCCGTCATACTCTGCTGTTAAATAAGGTAATTTACAACGGAAACATCTATAAAAGAGTCTTTCTCTCACCCATTTTGCCAGCATACTCTGCTGTTAAATAAGGTAATTTACAACGGAAACATACGTAAAAAGTCTCTTTTTACATGTGTATCCGTTGTAAATCACTTTTTAACAGCAGGTGTGATGGCACCTTTTTTCGCCAGCCCATTTTGTTGTAAAAAGTACCGTTATTGATTTTACAGTGAACAAAGCTGTTTATTGGTAATGGTCGAAAAATACAACCCAATGATTTAAATTTTATTTTCTTTGCCTTTGACATTTCTGACTGATGCATAGAGATTGACAAGGCAAAGTAACCTCCCAGAGCCTTAAAACATAAGAGTTACAATAATAAAGAAATTGTTAATTTAATATACAATAATTTCTTTAAAAGCAATTATCTGCTTTTGTGCTTAAAAATAATATCAGAAGCTTTAAGGATTCTTCAGATGATTATGTAAAGCATCTCAGTTATTGCTTTTAACAGACAACGTATTAACCCAATGTAAGAATATAAAAATACCATGAACATGGTTTTTGACTTGGAGGTGTCGCTCTACGGTCTTTTTTTGCACATTAAGGCATCCACGACCTAATGTTGATCCAAAACTACTACTAACATCCATGCCTGAACCAAGATTCGAACTCAGCACTTCGTAACTAGAGGTAAGTGCGCTAACCGTTGAGCTACCAGATGGGCTAGTGGGCATAGTAATACATAAACGTACAGATTAAGTTTTGAAATATAAACACATACATAACTTTGTATGTATGAAATCCGACAACAAATTCTCAAAATAAAATTCAAGCTTCAATTTTAATTTACGCATTCATAAAATTAAAATATAATAATATTTAAAATTAAATAGAAATATAGTATATAAATAAGAAATAAACTGTAGTATAGAGCATTTTTTGTTACAAAATTTATTTTATGATATATCCAATTTTATTTATTAACATCTATATGAAGAAGAAAAAAGAAAGGTCGTGTTACAATGAAACTTTCTAAGCTTAAGACATGACAAGAACATAAAAGAAGATATAATACCAGTAGCACTAAAGGGCGGGGTAGAACTGCAAGTATCATATGTTAGAGGATGACCTTTAAATGCAATTCCTACATTAATCTTATTGAAACATCTTACGGAATATGTTAGGCATTAGGTATTTTGAAGAGTAAAGTTATTTTGTAAAATAAGAAAAGATAGATGTGAAAGGGTAAATGAAATCTCTTTGTAACTTTGTATTTATTCTTTAATACTGTTTTTATTATACTTCTACACACTTGTGTATTTTATATATAAGTTTTGAAAATTATTTTTCTGTAATGTATCATAGGTAGTATTGTATAAAATAAATTAGTAAATTTATTTTAGATTATACCATACTTGCCAACCATCTCATTAATAACCGTACAATTGTTAACACCCCCTGAAAAAACGCCCCTTTAATCACACCACTATATTTTTAGAGTTATTCTCTCCAAATGTTGTTACGATTAAATAAGACTAAAATTACTCTAAAAAATTATTGGTGTGAAAAAGAAGGCGGGTACTAAAAATTGTACGGTTCACAATGAGATGGTTGGCAAGTATGTTATACTTATCTGATCTAAGTTATCTTGTTCATGTATGTGAAAGATATACATACATCAGGTGGACCAAAAGATACAGAAAAAAAAAATTAAAGAAAAAATACATTGATCATAGTTCAGTGAAACCCTATCCGGATTTCACTGAAATGGGCAGAAAAACGGGAGATTATATATATATGAGAGAAATACATTAGTTACATTTTTAATCAACAGTTGGTTCTGTAGTTGCAGTATCTTTTCACATTTTAAACAGATCCGCCTTCTCAAATGGCGCCGTATTGCCATTATTGATTAATCTGACTTTGAGGTATTGATTTCAGATATGAGCGATTATTAAAAAAATTATCAGCGATTATTTATTAGTAAATTTATTTTAGATTATACTTATCTGATCTAAGTTATCACGTTCAAGTATGTGAAAGATATACATATATCAGGTGAACAAAAAACTAGAGAAAGAAAAAAATATATTTAAAGAAAAAATATATTGATCATATTTAATTTAGAAATTTATTTATTAACCATGAAAGTTCATTTCAGAAAATATATTGATCATAGTTCAATGAAACACTATCCGGATTTCACTGAAATGTGCAGAAAAACATGATTTTTTTTTTTTTTATATATGTATTAGAGAAATACATTAGTTACATTTTTAATCAACAGTTGGTTTTGTAGTCGCAGTATCTTTTCACATTTATACAGATCGGCCTTCTCAAATGGCGCCTTATTGTCATTATTGATTAACCTGACTTTGATGTATTGCATTTGTTTTCAAATATCAGCGATTATTTAAGTTAATCAGTTACTGATTATTACTGTTGTTAATAGTTCTAGGAGAAAAAAACAACAACAACATGACATTGTTAAAAGATAAAACACTGTTAATTAAGCTGTATAATGAGAATTCTCAATGTGTAACTTCTGATCGCCATTCTCATGAATGACGGTCTTCACAATGAACGTTTGTCGTCTTAGTTGCGTTGTGCATTTCCCCACTATAAAAAAATGATTTTAGAATTAAAGAGCTGTTTGATGGAGAAAAATCAAACGAATTTAGTAACAGACTTTTATTTAAAAAAAAAAAAAAAAAAAAAAAATCCATGTCTTTCTGCGCAATTCTGTGAAAACTGTATAATGCTATATATATGACACTTTTTGAATAATATATATATATATATATATATATATATTGTGACTTTTAGATCTCCCGGTCAACTAAATGTTACAAGATTGTAGAGTGTAAGAGAAACATAATATCAAACGTCAAAATTATTCATAGGATCAAAATAGACATAACTAGGAATATTTAAAATATGTATTAAATCATCCTCAATGCTCACGCCATAATGAAACACAAATATACATATTCGGCAATAAAGGACAGAATAAAAATTAAATTGACAGTAAAAGGAATTGTGCATCCACAACGGAAATTTTCACAAAAAAAAATAATCAGTGATAAATTTTGAAAAAATTTTGAAAAAAAAAAATGTTCTCTCTCTCTCTGTGCATTAAATGTATTATCTATGCGGAGATTTATTTAAATGTAACTGATTTATAAAATAATAAAACTTTGACTAGGGGTTAAACCAATACAATGCAATAAATTTACAGAAACGTTAAAAATACCAAAGTGACAAATAAAATTAACATACTGCAGTTTCGGTTGCGTAAAGCATACCGTCATCAGAGCGGAAATACGAGAGAGAGAACTAAATTTTCTCCTAAATATAACGTAAAAGTGCATTTCAAAGCCGGCATAACCAGCCAATAGATTTGTGTAGCTGTGGGGGGAGGGGGAGGTCCACTAATAGGGGACTATCGATAATTCAATATGCAGATTTTATTTTTTATTTTAGAATGTTTACCGTTGATTTAAAATTATTTTATTGGATATGTAACTGATCTTCTTTCTAAAAATTCAAATTTTAAAAATTAAGCTATCACAAACAGGGATAACATTGAATTTTATCAAAATTTCGTATATCTTTTAAAAAATGAACCTAAAATGAAAACAAAACAATAATAATAATAATAATAATAAATACCGGATAAATAATTACACTGTGAAATGAATATATATATATATATTTTTCTTAGAATAACTGCGCCTCTTTTGAGAGGAGGAGGTATTATTTCTAAAAACTTTTTGCAAACTTGAAATGACAGTTTATTTAATTTTATGTATTTCTAAAAGGAATTTTAATTTATTTTCACGAACATAAACCTTTTTTTTAAATCGAAATGATAGCCTTACAACTTTTTCAGAGCTGCCAACTTTTCAATTTATTCTGTACAATTGTTAGTACATCTTTTTTTTTTTTTTTAAATACCATAGGTCGTACTATTTCTTTCAGACAGCGTCTGAACCTTAACAAATAATTTGTAAACAATCTTTCCAAACATTTTTTTTTTTTTTTTACTTAAATATATAAAGTGAAAAGCTTATCATTGTATTTGCGTGATTTTTCCTCCGAATTAATAAATTTTATCAAAAGTTGGTACATTTATTAATGAGGACAAAAGCTAGCTAACTTTTTAGATCTATTGGATAATTGAACTAAAAGGTATTAAATAAAACTACATTTCAACTTTACAATAATAAAAAAATATATTTAAATAATAATAATAATAATAAATAATTATGTTTCTTTTTTATGTAAAAAGAAAGAATGAACGTGCAAACGTTTTTTTTTTTTTTTTTTTTTTTTTTAATAATTAAAATAAAATTCAGGGAAAACGTGTTGAATAGATAGAAAAACTTCAGTACAGAACCCCTTGGCGAAATTTGAAATTTGGCACCGAAGTAGCTCGAACGTTTCTCATAAAAATGACACCAAAGATTTAAAAGCCACCAAGGGGATTCTATGCCAAAGCCATACCAAAGAAATTTTAAGAAATGAATATAGTAACCGATACTTGGGAATGAAACGGAGTTACGGCATGGCTCTATATGTACAAATAGATTATAATATGTTCTGTCGAACTAAATTAAATTCTGTTTTGTGCAAATTTTATATCTATTACTTAGAAAACAAAAGTAGGTTTAGGATTTAAGTTTTTTTTTTTTTTTTTTTTTTTTTGGTCATACCACGTTTTTAGAAGAATACGTTTGTTAATATTTGTTAATATTTAGCCGTAAATACATAATGGAAATTATTATACAAAGAATTTTTTGCGAAGGTCAAAAATAAATAAATAAATAATAATAATAATGATAATAATAATAATAATAAAAAGGACTCAGTAACATTGATACGAAAGAAATTAAAATTTAAAAGATCTTATGTTCAACTGTCTTTCAATAAACTAATGAAAAAAAAATCTGGAGTGACTCCACTCGACTTTCCGAACATTGAGTAATTAACAGTTTTGTAGATAAAGCAAAGAAAGAGGAGTTGTTAAACAAACAAAAGAGAAAAAACCATAATAGAGTGTTTGAGTATTTTTCTCTATATATTACACGATGTTTTATTTAACGCTACTGAACATTGAGCCCATAGATCCTAATGACAAAGAATTTTTCGCTGTGTCCCTGTAAAAACCTATAAATGCTAGATTCACCAAAATGCTTATAGTTAGTGCAACAGTGATTTATAATACTCATATAAATTTTCAGCTCAATTGAATAAGGCGTTTAGATGTTATCGTACTTTAAAAAATTTGGTCCCATAGGCCATAATGATAAAGAATTTTGCTTTGTGTCCCTGTAAAATACTGTATGTTCTAGATTCACCAAAATCCATACAGTTGGTGCAACTGTGACCTATAACACGTGTACAAATTTTTTGCTCAGATTAATAAGGCGTTTAGACGCTATCACACTTTTAAAAATTTGGCCCCATAGGCATAATGATAAAGAATTTTTCTTTGTGTCCCTGTAAAAAAACTATAAGTGCTAGATTCTCCAAAATCTATACAGATTGAGTATATGTGACCTATAATATGTGTATAAATTTTTTGCTCAATTGAATAAGGCGTTTAGATGCTATAGCACTTTTAAGATTTTGCTCCCATAGGCCATAATGATAAAGAATTTTTCTTTGTGTCCCTGTAAAAAAATTATAAGTGCTAGATTCACCAAAATATATAGGGTTCGTACTATGGTGACTTACAATATACGTACCAAATTTCAGGTTATTCGAACAAAGCGTTTAGACGCTAGCGTGTTCACTCACAGACATACACACACACATACACACATACATACACACATACATACACACACACATACATACATCATCGCAAAAATAGTGAAAACGGAGTCATTGGACCTCGAAACGTATAGAAACATCAAAATCTCAAATTCGGATTTTTGACATGATTACAATACTTTCCTCACTATAGTGTTCGAAAAGTAAAAATGTAAAACGGATATCCCAAGTAGTATTTGTTTATTTATTTATATTTGATTTATTTTGGTACGAAAATGAAATATTTTTATTAGGACATATTTTAATTACTTGTTTAAAGTTTAAAATTTTCATTTAATAAGCAGCTTAGTTTCTAGAAAATGTAACTCATTTTTTGTATAAGGGGTTACAAATGAAATATTTTCTACGCTACGTTTCCATTATTTTACATCTAACTCATTACTTTTACTAAATCTGTCTTATTGTACAGTTAAAATCCATTTGAATGGTTGTACGGCTATTCTTCCACAAATCTATGAACCCCAAAACACACGAAAGGTACGAAAACATGCGAAATGACCAGAGGATTCTAAATTGACCCTATGAATTAAAATTTTCCAATTGTTATCAACTTTTTTTTTTTTTTTTTCAAAATAGGTACAAAAATTGCAATATTTTTTTATTTTATTTTATTTATTTATTTATTTATTTATTTACATATTTCAAATCTACATATATTTTAGAGTTAAAATATACTTTTTTTTCGTGTAAAAGAGTTTTATTTATTTATTTATTTATTTTTTATATAGAATAAGCTCATAAAAAATGGTTGCCGGAAAATAGAAATTGAAGAATAATCATACAAAAGCAAAATTTTGATAATTAATCTTTGATAAATTATGATTTATTTTATAAAAACGCCAAAAAGCGTACAGATTAGTATCTGTAATTATTATCAAGTGCTATATAGGAATCAAAGTTGTCAATATTTATATTTAAAATAAGATTTGTTACCGTTACTTTTTAATAGAAATCTCTTATGTGCATTTTAGAATATTTAAAATCTAGTAGATCACTGTTGTAAAATTCTGATATAATTTTTTTTTCCGGAAATCCTTAAGATTTGGCACCTATGAAGATTTAATGCATGATTTACAAAAGCTAAGAAAAAATTATAAAGAATTTATAAAGAATGTGTTTTAATGATTTTAGACTCATCCCATTATTTAAAGGCAAATTCTGTCAATTGCATATGTTTAGAATTCCCTGATAAAACTAATGTTGCTTTTAATCCGCCAGTACACGGGTTGGGTCTATGAGACCCATTTTAGTTACTAGAATGCAACGTAAGAGAAACATTTTATATATTCCGTGACCAAAAAAAAAAAAAAGTACAATAAACGTAAAATTTTATGCTTCGTATTTTTATTGTGCCATTTTATTTTGTGGGTGTTATATTGTAACCCTTCAAATATTGAAAGAAAATTGTGTCTTCCTTACCCGTGCACTGGCGGGTTAATTTAAAGCTGAAATTCTACAATTTATTATAGAATACTTCATGTAAAAATCTAATTCGTTTGGCGGAAAGAAAGATAAAATAAAATGAATAAAAAGTAAATACAGTTCTAAAAATCATTTATTTTGATTAGAATTGAAAAAAAAATATATATATATATATATACATATATATATATATATATATATGGCAAAAGTTCAATTCTTGATATAATAAATTTGGGAAGAATATGTCACCTCCAAACAACTTGACATATTTCACTTATAACACAAAAGAAAAAAAAAAAGAAAAGTAGAATTTCTAATCAATTGTTTCTGCTATTCTATTTTTCGCTGTTTTATGTTAAGAACTTCTTTCAACGGAAAATACTATTGAAAACATATGCATTTGATCGATACAAAACCGGGAATATCAAAATTTCTTGGTGGTGTAATGTTAGTCAAGTGTTTTCTTGACATTATTTTGGCAAGCAAGATAGAGCGGGGATAGTTGCAATGAAATGTCAAGTGGAAACAAACGGAAACAAGACCAGAAATTTATCGAAAACTCAAATATTTTAAAAATGTTCCAATTTTATATCCAATCATTTAAAGATATTTTTATTAATAATTTGTAGTACTGAAATTAATTATTTAAAATACACAATTAAACGAAATACAATAGATAACTTTAACTAATACTCAATATGTCAGAAAGAAATGGAATTTTTCGAGACAAAAGCTCTTTTTGCATTGTTCAGTGAATTACGTTAACAATTCTATAACAATAAAAGCATTTTAAATAGTAATTGTGTTATTCAAGTAGAGGGAATTATTATGTAAATAAAAAGAAAATTCAAAATAGAATTAAGTAAGTTAAAAGATATATTAAATTAGAAACAAATAAATCACAAAATTTCTTTCATTATATTTTATGAAAACGATGTTCCAAACACGATTTTTGATAAATTATTGTTTAATTTTAATACATATAAAAACCAGTAAGCAAATTTAAATTTATGTTATATGCAATCCCTGGTTGCTAAATGGTGAAACATGAATACCCCCAATCTTCAGTCTAGAAATTCTTGCTATATTGACACAAATGTATTTTTATATACAATTGCAAATATGTACGTATATACAATTTATTAAAGAAATGAACTTATATTTCAAAAAATGCATCTCACATATTTTACCTTGATGGTTCAGTGGCAAAGCTAAACAATTAAAAAAATTTAAATAATAATAATAATAATAATAATAAATACGTGTCTGGTTCACGTGAGAGTTAAAGGTTGGCTGAGTGAGTAAAAAGAAAAACAGGAGTGCTTTATTGCATGCCAATATGATGTTAATGAAATGTTTTTATAGAATATTGATGGAAAACAAAACAAAAAGGCTAGTTACGAAGAAATTATTATGTAAATAACAAGAAAAATCAATAAAATTAGATAAGTTAAAAGATATTTTAAATTAGAAACAAATAAGTCACAAAATTTGTTTTATAATATTTTATAAAAACTATGTTCCAAACACGACTTTGCATAAATGTTTGAGAAATTAAGTTTAAGAAATGAAGCTTTAATTTAAGGGAGGGGGGGGGGGTTAATTATATTTCATATACATTATTATTATTATTATTAGAAACATTAAATATATTATTTTTTATTTATTTATTTATTTATTATTTATTTATTTATTTATTTTTTATTTAACAGGTACTTCAAAATAAAATTTTAATATTAATTTATGTTTTCATAACAGGTGACGATTTTTCTGATTTTTTCATACCAGAAATTCTTAAGAAAATTTCTTCTCTACTTAAAGATCAAAATTCTGCAATTAAATACGATGAATTATTACGACGTGTGAAAAACTGGCATCTACAGCATTCATATTCCCTTCTGCATCGTTTGCAATGCTTTTTGCAAAAAATTTTAGTATAAAAATTTCATGTATTTTAGTAATAGTTTTCATTGTTTACATTAATAAAAATTTCTCTTAAAATTTCTTTTTAGCTGAAAAGCGTAAAAGATGGAGCAGCAATGTTATATGCAAGAAAAATATGAAAATACATTAAAATTAATCAATAATTTAATTTTTATCATTCAGCATTAAATGTGTGACTTTAAATAACGGGTATTTATTTGAAGTGCTGTATAAAGTAAATAAACAATGCATTATTACCCAAATCACTTGTACTCAAAGTTTTAGAATAAAATACAATTTTATTAGATTTTTAAAAATATTTTTTTAATGTATATATTTTTATGAATGTTTTCTTTTAATAGTGCATACATTGATAATTTAAAGTGTTATATATATATATATAAATCATCCATTGAAATAGCTGTATTTTTTCATTTAAAAAATAGAATAAAAGAAAAGCTAAATATTAGAAACAAAGTACACTTGACGTGGAAATTTTTATGAATAAAATAGAAACATAAATGGAATATTCTTATTAATAAAAAATGGCATCTAGAAATCGTATCGCAATTTCAGAATTGTTACATAATGGGAAATAATAAATATATATATATAATCAAAATTTTCAACTGTTCTTCTTAAGAATATATCTTTCACCGCGACATCTTGTCAAGAACATATGCATATGCAGCGACTGATCGATTTAAGGCTAGAGATATATAATTTCGATGTGGTGGTAAAAACAATTAAGTGTTTTTTAGACATATAACTGACACAGGAAGAACATGGGTAACTGCGTCAGAGGAAAGAAATGTCAAGTTGAAACGAAAAATATTAAACTAAAAAATGATAATGAGAAATTTGAAAACATTCTCCTGCTATTTTCAATTTTACGATTAACAACACAAATATTGATCTAAAATTTTAATTTGATAATTTTGGCTGAAATTTATGTTTTTTAGTATGCTTAAAAAAAGAAGCTAAAGCCATTTTTTTTTTCTTTATCACGTAGATTTTTGTGAATACAGGGTGTCTACTGATACAGTTTCTTTCGTGATTCTTCCATCAGTTTAATTATACGGTAGTTTTTATGGTATATTTTTTCCATGTTTAATTATAATTAACTACAAAATACCGAAAATGAAGAAACTGTGCCGGTAGACACCCTCCATTGGCAAAAATCTATACGTGATAGAGAAAAACTGGCTTCGTTTTCGGTTTCAGCATACCAAAAAAACGTATGTATCAGCAAAAATTATCAAATGAGATTTTGCCATCATTACATATGTACACCTGTGTAATACATCATTTTTCTACAATAGTATAATTTCTTAATAAAAAAAAAAAAAAAAAAAAAATCGTAAATTTTATTAAACAAAAAACTTCTGTTAAAAATTATACAAGGGAAATATTAAATTAATTGTTTTTATTAGTACAAAAAATGATAGATTTTAAATAGATTTTAAAACTATACTTTAAAAGAAAATATACTTTAAATAAATTAACAGCAAAAAACTATATTATATTTTAAATAATTTTGATTTAACCCTTTCAGGGGCAAGCAATTGTTCTCCATTTAAAATCAAGAGCCACCAGGAATCCCCAACATTATTAAAGGACAAGAAATAAATGAAGTTATTCGTCTAAGTAATAAAAGAAAAATTTCATAAAAATTTTCCAGGGACAGTTTATGTAATTTTGAATTAAAATGTGTCGTTGCACTATGAAAGTCCCGCCCTTTAAAGTGTTAAATGCTTAATGTTATTTCATTAATAATGTAATATTCACTTCTTTAGAAATGTGATACATTAGCGTAAGAATGATACATTATGCATTATATTATTACAGAACTATTCAAAAATAAGATCATCAAAGGTATTTGTTAAGGTTAAGAGAATGAGTTAAGGTGTAAATATTAGATTTTCATACACACACACACGCAATACATATTTTTAATACAAAAACAATATGGCTACATTAATTATTAAGACCTTGAATAAGGTTTCGCTGTTTTTTTTTTTTCTGGCCAATGTTTTTGCTTCTGGATCATTTTTCATGCTTTCATACGTTTCGAAACTATTGCTCATCTACTTATATTGATTTTTCACGTTCAGATAGCGACTGACATGAGTCTTCATTAATTAATTCCTCGAATTCTTCGTCTTCAAACTTTTTCGGTGCGCCAAAGTGTTCTCTATCTCGGTGATCAAAATCATTATTTTTCAAACCTCGAAACTAGTCTCTGCATGTCGTTTCCGACAGAGCATACTCACCGTAAGTCTCAACAAGAATTCCATGTGCTTGAGCTGTAACTGTCTTTTGAATAAAATTATGCAATAAAATTCCACGCAAATACACTTTACTTGGAACAAAACTCGACATTTTTTAAACTAAGAAAATAATCTGGTGTGTCACTCACACGACTTTCTCTTACCCTGAAATTTAATACTATAAATACAGGTTGGAGAATAAGAGGTAAGATAACGATGATTTGTAAACCTATGTTAAACAATTCAAATTAGGCTTCCGAAGAGTTTTATATGATAATTAATTCTGTGTGAGGGGGGCTACTGCCCCCCTCAACCCCCCATTTCATTAATGCACCTAGATTTATATAAAATTTAATTCGGTTATTAAAAAATAATTGTGTTTTTAAAAAATAATTTATTAAAATTATTATTTAAAAAAATTATCTTTTATGATAATGCAGACGATTTCCATATTAGAGAAGTAGTATAACACTAAATATCCAAAAAAAGTCCATTTTATTCTAAAAAAAAAAAAAAAAAAAAAAAAAAAACGAATTTTTTTTTTTTTTTTTTTTTTTTTTTTTTGTTAAAAGTGAAAAAAATCGATAACTTTGCTTTAAATTATCGCAGATCGTTAGTTCAACCATTCGTTTTAAAGGTATTGGTGAGCTCTTTTGAAAGATACCCATCATGAAAACTTACTCCTCTCGTGGGGGGACTTCCGCCCCAGGGGGGAGGCGGGACTCCTACATACACAAAATTTTTTTCCCAGTTGACTATCTCTATTACAAAAAATATATATTTGTTTCATTTGGTTTAGTGCAGTCTATAGACGTTAAACTCTACTTACCTGCAATTTCCCCCATAGACGTAATGTATTAGAATTCTCTTGATTGTCCCTGTACACGAACCATTTGCTTGATCTTAACGAAAAGTTACTGTAGCATCTATATATGATACACATTTAGAATACCAAGTTTGAACTTTCTGCCATAATTTGTTTTTGAGATATGCTGATAACAGACAGACACACACACACACACACAGACACACAGACACACACACAGACATACACACAGACCATTTGCTAAAAACATGATTTTCTTATTCAGGGGACCTCAAAACGTGTAAATATAACAAAATCTCGCATTCGAAAATTTGACCCAAAAACAATACTCTCTCTACCTTATGGGTAAGAGAAAGTAAAAAACGAAACGTTGTTAACACTCTGGCGAACCAATATAATCTGAAGCGATTCAAGCTTACCGACAGTAGTTCTTTATAGATGCGTTACGAAATTTCATCCACCTAGTCCTAGTAATGCCATCTGTTGGGAAATAGCGAGAACGTATTCAAAGTCTTAATATAATATTTAATTTCTGTATATTTTTTCAATTTTACTTTACCTATATAAAGAAATTATTGTTTTTGGAATATATTTTTAAAATTGAGTTGTTATTATATTTACATATTTCCTTCAAATTAAAATTCAAAATTTTAGCAATTAGTCTAAGTGTGTGTCTGTTTATTTGCAAAATATCTGGCTGTTTTTGTGTGTGTCTGCCTGAATATGCTATCACCATACCTCGAGAACAGATAGTAGGGTGAAGTCCGGCGCTGTAATTTAAAATTGTTTGGTGGTAAGGTTCTAATAAAGGAAAATTTGGATACAAGAAATTTTATATAGTAATTTTTTTAAATAGCTATCAACGGTTAGTCAAGTCTTAAATAAAGTGATTTTAAAAGCAAAGGTATTAAAATTTCTCTTTTTGAGAGCCCTGCTTGAATTTTTTTTTTTTTTTTTTTTTTTTTTTTTTTTTGAAATTGAGTAAATAGTCCGAGCACAGTGATAAAATGATTATTCAAAAGCATTATGTCTAAAGATAAATTTTTCGTAGATACAATTTAGTATCTTTAAAGCTAATGTAATTGATTACATACAAAATGTAATTGACGTACATTTTTCATATATACAAAAGCATGTTTCGCATAATTAGAAAACGTTTTTATTCCTTTTTCATGACCACTGAAGAAAAACAAAGTTCAGTGTACACACACAAAAAAAAAAAAAAATGCTACACTAATAAAAATTGGGTTGCCACAATAATTTTTTTTTAATGTGTTCAAATAGAAATTTTGTTTAGGTTAACAAAATATTTATTATTTTTTTGTAATTTTAACAAAAGAAAATTTGTTTTTCTTACAAAAAACTATTTATTAATTACATAAATATAAACATCACACTAAAATTAACCAACAAAAAAAAAAAATGTTTATGTAATCAATGACAAAAAATTTTGTTGGAATTTCGAAAATTTGTTAACAAAACTGATTTTTAATTTCTAACATAAATTTTGTTCAAAACAAGAAAATAATCTCAACAAAATACATTTTGTAATTTTAAGCAAATCGCTGGTTAAAGCATTACTATTTTACCAAAATGAAATTTATATATCCTTTTTTATATCTTCAAAAGAATATTTCATCTAGAATCTGGCATAATAAGCATTTAAATTTCTGTTACAAAGCTAACAAAAAATCTAGTATATTCGTGCTATGTTTGAAAATGTCTTGAAGAGTAATTCAAGTTGTGTCATTCTTTTGTTTTATGTCTGCCGTAGAAATTTCAGAATATCGTTTCTTGCATGCATAATTTATAAATTATATACTCAAAATTAAAAATAAGTGATGCTTTGTGTTGGAATATGAAAAGGTATAAAGTATAAACAACGTTAAAAGCGCACAAATGAAGGAAAATTGTCAACAAGTATAAGAGTATAGAAAACCTTCTCATTTTATAAAAGAATGTGCTTAGTATAATTATACGGCCGTTTCGGAACTTCCAAAAGCTCCTTCCTCAGTACTAGTGGAAAATAAATTTAAAACATGATAAAATGTAAAAGAATTCAGAAACAGAAAATTAAGAAATTAATATTCTTGAACTTACCAAGCAAGCATGGTCAAAAACTTGGGCCAAAAAAGGCAAGTTGTTCAGGCACATCGAACTTCGATAAAATTTGGTTACAATTTACTTAAATTGTCCATATTTCCATTTCTACCCTTCTTTTGAAATGGTTTCTGTACTACGCTTTCTACTGCTCCCCACTTCATCTACGTCACTTTGAGTATTGTATCTATATCAGTGGCATTTTACACAATTTGCTTTTCTAGCCTAGGTGTTGGACTAAGTTTGCTTGGTCTGTGGTTATAATTTTTTTAATTTCAGTTTCATAATTCTTCCACTTTTTTTTTTAATCATGTTTTGAACTCATTTTCCACTAGTACAGAGAAAAGAACTTGTGGAAGTTCCGAAACACCCGTGTATTTACTTGTTAATAATTTTCCTTCATTTGTGCACTTGTATCGTTGTTTTTTACTTTACTTGAAATGCTCAAAAATAATCGAATAAGCTTCAAACAGACAATTCTTTGAATAATAATAATAATAATAATAATAATAATAATAAATATTTAAAAACAGTCTTAACTGTTTTAAACATATAAATATAACATGCAAACGGGAGGGAGGTGCGTTGACTCTCACTGAAGTATATGTCAAATAATAGTGTTTTGAACTACTATTTTGAATGATTTCTTGAAGAAAAAACATTACATGTGTTTGTGTAAAAGGTAAATGATGAGGATTTATATATCTAAATGCGCATATTTAGAGGTCAAATTCAAACTTGGAAAAGTTTAATTTTTATCAAATCACTTTTTGGCTAACACTACATTTGATTGAATTTACATCTAAATGAGTATTATTGATTTAAGACGGAAGCATAAAAATGGCTACTCAGATTATATTAAAAATTAATGTGTAACCAATGTTCTTACTTCCGGGAAAATTCATTGGAAATTAAAATAATTACAGAAACACCTATCCTGCTTCATGTTCAGTTTAATGATTTGTTTTGAAGTTTGAAAAAAACTTTAGAAAACAAAATTATTGAGAAAAAGCTTTTATAAATTTAAACAAAAGCTATCAAAGATTACTGCAAAATTGTAAAATCCAGTTTGTAAATTTAACTAATTAAAACCGCATCATTTTTAGCATTTTTTTAACTTGAAATTTGGTTTCATAACATTTATCACTTAGAAAATATTATGTAACTAACATCTAGAATCTAAATTGCGGTTCTAGAAAAAAAAAATCCACCTCATTCGTATAAATTCTAGTTCCCTGCCCTTGAAAGCAAGTTCAGGAAACCCCTATTACAATTCTAGTGCGTTTGCCTATTTTCTCGATGGCAAATTTATTTAAAAATCTCTGCAAATAAATGCGAATACAAGCGGGTTTCAGCAACTATACATAATATTGGTTTATTATCCAATTCTAGAAAATCAAGCAAGAATTTCACGCAATGCAAAAGATTCAAAATATTCAGAACATTGTTTCACCATCTAGAAATATGTAGACTAGAAATTCTCGATCATTTCGTGTATTCAGTTTATTGGCGTGTCTTATGCGCATAGCTCGGAAATCCATATTACCAGTTAAAGGATTTAGAAAACGACCACTTATTTGTTCTAGATGAAGGCAATATATTTTTTTCTAAGTGATTGAATGGCCACTTATTTTAAGAGCTAAATTTCTATTGCATGGTAGGCAGCCCTCGTAATAAGATTACATAGTATACAACCTTTATAAGCACATGTCTCCTCAGAACATCCTCAAGATACATATTTAAAGAAACTTAATTATTTTTAATTGTTTCTATTTTCTTAATTTTTCTCAACTCTTATCCCCCTAAACGATACAAAAAGTGACTATATATTATAAGATATGTATCGCATCTAAAATATAAACTGAGGGGGAAAAAATATATATGTATATATACCGCCTTCATCTAGAACGAATAAGTGGTCATTTTCTAAATCCCTAAACTAGAAATATAGATTTCCGAACTATGCGTATAAGGCACGCCAATAAGCTGAATAGACGAAATGATCGAGAATTTCTAGTCCATTTATAACTAGATGGTGGAACAATACTCTGAATATTCTGCATACTCTGAATCCTTTGTATTTCGAGAAATTATCGATTGATTTCCTAGAATTGGGCCATACGTCAAGATTATGGTTGCTGAAATTCGCCTCTTGTGCTCACATTTATTTGCAGAGATTTTTAAATAATTTTGACCTCGATAATATAGGCAAACGCTCTAGAATTCTAATAGGGGTTTCCAGAACTCGCTTTTAAAGGAGACTAGAATTTATAAGGATGACATGGAACTATTTTTTTAGATACACAGTTTAGATTCTAGATGCCAGTTATAGAATTTTTTAAAAGAGTAGTTTTTTAATGTTATTACAGCGTTAAATAATAGTACATACATTAATTAACACAAGATTAATGTTTTTAAATATAGGTTTCTTAAAGAATGCAATTAAAAATAGCCTAGCAGTTATTTTAAAATGTGCGAAGCTACATAATATATTTTTAAATAATATCATTGTATAGGTCTTCAAACGTTTTTGAAGCTTTTGCAAATTTTTAAATATTAAATTTATATTTATTGGGTTCCAAATTTTGGAAATAATTAGTTATTTATAATTCTTCCAGTGAATTCGTTTTTATCCAATGCTTTTAAGTTTTGCATGACAGTTAATCAATTTATTTGTCACAAACCTAAGCAATCATTTTTAAACCCAGAAATTATCACCTTTAAAGGACTCTTAAATTCAATTGCATGGTTAAAATTGGTGATGATTTAAAATTCTTAAAATTTGTTGGGTATAACTCATGACACAATTAAGACATGAAACATTGAATGTATAGATGTAATTAGTTACATCATAGCTGCCAATTATTCCGCATTTTGACCACCGGTATTTCTTTATAGAAATATTTAACTTATTTAATCAAAAAATAACTGATGTAAAAAAAAAAATAAATAAAATAAAAAAAAACCTAGTACCTAAAATATGGAGCAATTTGCAGCTATGGTTATTGGCAAAAAACACATATAGTTAAAAAGATGAATTATAAAATAATTTAGAATTTGCATGGAGAGTTTTAAAATTAGGCATTATTCTGTATTACTTCTCTTATAAAAGAAAATTTTCCAGTTCTAAATTTACTTTTTATCCTTTACAGCGCACTATAGGCCTAAAAATTTATAGATTTCCTAGCAATACTTGATTTAAAAATCGGTAGAATGTAAAACCTAAATAATTCCTCTGAACGTCCGTTGTCCCCTGAAACACAATATTTATTGTTTAAAGCTTACTTACTAATAAAATATTGCAGTCTTTGTATTTTCTAATTTCTTCTCGGTCTACTTTTCAGTTAGAATACTCTGAATACTTTCATAGACTTCAAAACTGAAACAACAAAATATGAAGTACGTAATCTCTCAAAATAAAATAATCTTTATACCTCTGAGGTAAAAGTTTAAAATACTAAACTAGGGAACAAGGCCGGAAATTTTCGTCCTATGAATTTCCGACATTTGCCACACTCCCAAAAGAGGACTGGAAATCAGAGCGGAATTGTTTCCAAAGGAAGCAGGTTTTGGACATCGGATATTGACAACGGTGACAACTTTTTTTAGAATATAACCTGGGGGTAATAGAATAAAATAAATAAAAGCTATTTCATTTTTTTCACATCCTATACATTTTACAATAGGTTTATAAGTATTATCTATACTGTTACGTTGTAGTTTTAGGAACTAGAATAAATCGAAAAACCATAGTAGTTTATTTTTCAGTTTTTATTTTATTTATTTATTTTTATCTCTCTTACCACTACAGGATAGAGAAAATATTGCTTTATGGTCATGTTTATAAAATTAAGTTTTTAACATAACTACACGATTTTAAGTTATCTGAATCCTAAAGATTTTAAGGGAATGAATATCAGTAGAAAATAGAAAATCAGTATCATGAGGGAATATTACTTGGAATTTTTATAGAAAAAAAATTTGCCTTGTGTACCGCCCTAACAAAAGTATTCAAATACATGAAACTTTTAAGTACATTTTAATATCTTTAGACTGAATTAAACAGAATTAAAGCAGAATACTTATTTTATCTGTACAAAAGAATGCATTTTTAGCATATGGTACACTGTTAAAAAAAAAAAAAAAAAAACCTAAGATTACGAGAAAAGCCCGGCAGCAGAGATTCCAGACAAAGCCCGTAAAAAAAAAAAAAAATGTTTTTTTTCGGGCTTAATTTTTACGGGCTTTGTCTGGAATCTTTGCTGCCTGGCTTTCCCCGTAATTTTACATGATTTTTTTTTTTTTTTTTTTTTTTTTTTTTTTTTACAGTGTATGAAATGTATTTATATGTTGGGCTTACAAGGCAGCCGAAAAATGTATGGATATATTACTTGGAAATTGCTAGAAATGCATTTAAATTTGTGTTATGATATTAAAAAAAAAAATTTACGTGCTTTGTCTGGAATCTCTGCTGCCTGGCTTTTTCTGTAATTTTACATGATTTTTTTTTTCAGTGTATGAAATGTATTTATATGTTGGACTTACAAGGCAGCCCAAAAATGTATGGATATATTACTTGGAAACCGCTTAAAATGCATTTAAATTTGTGTTATGAAATCTAAAATAAAATTTTACGGGTTTTGTCTGGAATCTCTGCTGCCTGGCTTTTTCTGTAATTTTACATGATTTTTTTTTCAGTGTATGAAATGTATTTATATGTTGGGTTTACAAGGCAGCCCAAAAATATATAAATATGTTACTTGGAAACTGCTTGAAATGCATTTAAATTTGCGTTATAATATTTTAAAACTAAGTTCAATTTATGCACAGTATGTCATGTATGTACAGTTTATACTTAATGTACAATACCACGCAAAATTTCAACGAATAATCTAGGGGACTATTCAGTGAATAATTTTAAATGATTTTTTAAAAAAAAGCAAATTTTAGGGGCGCAATTGTTTCCCTCCTGAAACGCATGGAAAATAAATCTGTTTCGAAAACACTTTTAAACTATTTTTAAAATGTTCAAATGCATTCTACTGTGTTATACATCTTAAAAGTGTAATAACATATTTTTATAAGATTTCATGTTAAGAAATAGTACCGTCAATGTCACACTAAATGTTTTAAGAGGAAAACTCGTTGTACTCCAAAAACTTTATATTAGTTTTAATCCTTTAAATACTGATCTTAGATATACATAGGCGTAGCCAGCTTTCCGAGCGGGGGGGTGCCCAAATTTTAAACTAAAAGTTACAATATGAATACATTATGAACATAGTGCGCATATGTATGCATGTGTGCGTTTTAACACATGTATAAAAGTTACACAAGTTAACACATGTACATTTTAACATATAAATTCAGTAACTTTCTTTTAGAATAAATAACACGACATGGCACAGAACAGAAATATCAATATTTATACAACTTTAAAAATGCCAATGTAAAAAAATTTTAAATGCAGACTGCAGTTTCGGTAGCGTAAATCGGTGCATTTGGCTTCCTTTGAAATATCATTTGATAAAGTTTGGACTTTCAGAGAAGTGCCGCTATCCGTCTAACAGAAAAGGAACAGAAGTTTGACAATTGATTAAAACAAGGAAAGAATATTGCATAAAAAATATTAAACGGTGTCGAATATTTGGTTTCAGTACGAAACCAATGAACATTAAAAGGTTAAGTAAAAATCTTAAGCCTTAATTTATAAACGAAAACCTAAAAACTAAACTACGGTAAAACTATACTATGGAACTTAAATTGCGCACACAAAGTGATAAAGCAGAATTATAATGATATGTTTACTTTATTTATAATCTCATTTCATTTCTTTTATTTTACCAGTTTCAAATTATAAACCTATATATATATACATATATATATATGTATATTGGGTTGGCAACTATGTTACCGCCGTTTTATAAATTTTAACTTTACACTGGAATCTAGGGCCCTCCGTGGCCGAGTGGTAATATCACCCCACTGCTAATCGCCTTCGAGCGTAGGAGAGCGGGTTCGATTCCCGCGCTGGCCCTGGGTGTTTTTCTTCAATTCTTCGTACTGTAATTCTGTCATGTGCTATCTGTAATTATCTGACGAAGATTTACAAGCGGACTACGTATCAAGCATACAAATCTGATGTATATGTTATCAATAAACTGGAATCTATCTTTTGTTTTTTTGTTCGATTTAAAGACCTAAACTCCATGCTGTAGATTGGTTCCTAAAATGTAACCAAAAAAAAAAAAAAAAACATAGATTCTGGTGTCAAGTTAAAATTTTAAAATCGGCGGGAACTTAGTTGCCAACTCAATATATATATATATATATATATTAATTAATATATTTATATATATATGAAATTAATACAATCTTGTAGCTACTTTTTTTAAATTATTATTTTATTCGTTCCCATATTCCTGAATAACATTTATTTTCTATATTTTAAAACATTGTTGTAGTTGTGATATTAGTTTCAAACAGAATAGTACAAATGGGTATTGTGATCGCTGTAAAATTAAAGTGATACTTATTAATAAGATTGTAATAAACTGTTGTGTGTACCATAATATAAAAATGTGATGTGTGTAAAAGTCGCAAAAAATAAAATCAGCATTAAATTAATGTATCGAATTGGGGAAAGTGTAGAAACACGCCACAGACCGGACCAAGCGCTGACCATTAGCCAAATAAATTTAAGAATTACCACTGTACATAAGAATTCCGTGAAAAATTGCATAAAGTAAAATGAAAACATTAAAAGGGACACATACCAATAAAATTGCACTGAAAATCCCCGCAAAGTAAATGTATCAAAATGGAGGACAGATAAAAAGCTAGTGAGGTGTCTCACTATCCGACCGTGCACTGGCCATCAGCCGAAAATATTGTTTAGCAACCACCACAATTCAAAATTGCATACATAATCGAATCCAGAAACATTCATTCATAAAATAGCACGAAAAATCATTATGACATAATGTCGGAAATTTTCTACTCACACAAATAAACGCTTTTGCTATTTAAAAAATTAAAAGACTAAATAATGGAGCATATTTAGTGCATACCTTTCTTTGATGTTTGTATTTTCTGTGTTGTCTTGAGCTTCCTCTTCAAACTCTCTCTTTTTCTTTGGTTGGAATAATTATCAAACCCTTCACATTTTTGCACATGATTCCAGAACAGTTTTTCTAGTCATTCAATACAGCTTTAATAGAATTATACACCACCTTCTCCAGATCCAGGATTTTCAGGAAAGGGAAAATTGTTTTATAAAATCGCAAGAGAAGAAGGAATCCGAATAAATATTTACACTGTAGCCTAATTTTTAGTAATTTTCTTTCTTTATTAATTACAAATACAAAATCGTCTGTTCATAAATACATAATTTATTTTCAGCAATAAATCGTTTGTCAAAGTTCAAAAGTAATGCAAACGATTATAAAACGTTTTATTATTATTAAATTTGGGTGACAGCTTTTAAATAAGGTAAAAAAATTAAATAAATAAATAAAATGTGGCATTTAGTCACAAAAATAAGATATTTTATACTTGACCGACCATTTCTGAGGTACTTTAAAAAAGCTGAAAATTGTTTTAGAAACAATTTTGTTTGGCACGTATTTTTGTGAAGGGAAGCATGTCTATTGCATCCTTCAAAACCCTCTGTTTGATTACTCTACCTGCATTCTTAAAACATTTAAGGCTTAAATTAAAAATATTTTTTAAATGATTCAAAGAACTTTCCCCCACAGTAAATTTTTCAAGAAAAGTCTGCTTATGATATGATTTACAATACTAATTTGAACTTTCCAGTGTTGTCTTTTTTTTAAAATAGCAAATAAGACAGGCCGACGAAGAAATTTTTTTCTTCAGGTTGATATGTTTTTCTGGTATATTTTTGGATGCTGTTTAAGGAAAACCTATTTAAAAACTTCCCTCATGTACAGTTTTGAAAAAAAAAAAAAAAGAATTGTTTGAGTTTAAAGCTCCATTTTTTTCGACTCCCATCTAAATTATTTCCATGAAAATTTGGGTGATGTGAGTGAAGAATAATGAGAGCTGTTTCATCAAGACATCAAAGAAATGGAAAGCAGGTATCTGAGACGATACATTTTTAACATGTTAGCAGAATATTGTTGCATGTTGCATAGAGAATTCCCCCCCCCCACACACACACACACATACACAAGACCCTCAAGCCTTGCACAAGGTAAAATGCTCTAAAGGGAGATGAGATTCGATGTGAAGAAATACATTTAAAAGATAATGTGTAAGTAATAGCCTATTTCAATGCATTTTTTATATAAATTGTTTCGAATTTGTTAGAACTTCTAGACGAATTCTTCCGATTTTCATCCTTACTTTGTGAAAATTTCTTACGTGATAGGAAAAAAAAATAATCATTTCTGAATTAAGATTACAAAACACATTAGAGACACCCAACGCAGTACGTAAAAAATTTGAAAAGTACGATTTCGCAGACCAGTGTAGTCGGAAAAAATTTACCCGCTAAATTATTATGATACCAGACATGCATTCAAATCAACAATTACTAAAAACATTATTTTTGTATTCAAAGAACTTCAAAACCTGAAATTATCGCAAATATTTAGTTTCGAAAATACTTTCTATAACTCATGGTAAGGGAAAGTAATTATCATTTTTAAATGTTTTTACTGGATGCAATATAATTTGGTATGAATGCTTTTAATCGAACCTAACTTTTCTTACAATCTTTTATACGAAAATCATTTTGTATCAATAGAATATGTTAGTTTCATTATGTTTAGTTCACTTTAAAAATGTTGTTGATATGTACCAACTAGAAATTTTGTACTTAAACAATAATGTATTTGAACTCTCTGCATGTCATAGTATACGGATCATTATGACATAAATTGAATACGATTTTTAGACTTTTTGCCATTATCTGCTTTTGAGTTATGCCCATGCAGACTAACCACAAGATCCTATACAATTGAGCGGACCTCAAGACATACTATTGTAAAAACTATTTCATATTCAAAAATTGGACCGCAAAACATTACATTCTCCAACATGTATGGGTAAGAGAAAGTTAAAAAAAAAAAAAAAATGCTCAATTAAAAGAAATGACAAAAAAACTTGACTCTCTGTTAAGACCACGGGTTTGAATAATCTAAATCATTTTATCGCCTCTTTTCCTGCTTTTCCTTGAAGAAAAAACAAACTACTAATTTCATTTTATTTTATTTTTTTTTGTTTACCAAGAAAAATTACTTTGCAAATTTTTGTAAGAAATGTGCAAGTAAATTTGGAATTATGAACAATTTAGATTATTCTTTTAAGTATATTTTACCACCATGTTTAAGAAATTGTCTTTCTATTGCATAGAATCGTTGGTATTAGTAATTTTTTTTTTTTTTTTTTTTTTTTTTTTTAACCTTCAAATCTTTTTTTTTTTCTTTCTGTTTTCAATATGTTTTTGTTAAATGTACTGAATGTGTGTGCATGAGTGGGGGGGGGGGGGTGCCCGGGCACCCAGGGCACCCCCCCTGGCTACGCGCATGATATATATTGCAAATTTCAAGGAGTTTAAAAAAGAAAAATAGAAAGTTTTGTAAAATTAATTGAAATTTTTAAGACACATTAATTCAAGATTTAAAAAAAATATATATATATTTTTACAGCCTCCGTATGAAAAATTTTCTTTCAGTGAAATACATCTCATTTCAATCATGAAATTATGCGTGAAATTTTGGTATTAGAACCCAGTGTTACTCTAAAGGTGTTATCTTGCAGTCTCTAAGATATTCCGCTGATAACTACAGATCTACAAAGATTTCAGGCCGTGAAGAAGAAAACCAATAATTTGTAGTAAGGAAACTTTATTTAAGCATAATCATCTTTGCATGGGAATGAATTATTTCATAGTATCTTAAAAAAACAATTTACAACAGTCTTAAAGACATTCAGAGGGTTAGATGAGAGAGAGAGGGTGTTTGTAATACGTGCTAGTCGTACAGTGGATGGGGATCGAAGTCCAGTGATGCCAGATGGTAGAAAATTATTTCCCTAAACAGGTCTTCAAATTTCCCTAAACCAGAGTTTTTTTTAGAAAAAAATCCCCAACTTAATTTCTACTAAAAAGGGAAAATAATTTTTTTTTCAAAAAATATATCAAGCAGATTTATGTGGATTTAAGCTCTGATGTTTTTCCCAAATGAAGGCAATTTTGGAAAAAAATCCCCAAATAACAATAAAGCTATTGAAAATCCCTGGTCGTAGAGCTAAACAATGACAGAAAGTTGAAGAACTCCCCAGATTTGTCCCCAAAAATTTTAGAATTTCCCAAAAAAGTCCCCACAAACATTCGGTCCCCAACATTGTCCCCAGAAGCCTCAAAAATCCCCAAAATGGGGACAAAATCACCAATCTGGCATCACTGTCGAAGTCTGTCTTTCACTTAAAGATAGCCACAAGCAGACTGTCCGAAATACGTCAAGAGTTAGAAAAATATCGCCAATTTGTAGCCAAAAATATCCTTTTGTCTCTCGAATAATTTAATGCAAATATTTTGATTTTAGATAGTTCGTTATAGAAATTCATGCCAAACATCGCGCCATAAAAATCGTCTGCGTAAGAGAGACGGAAAGGCTATGAATTCTTGCCACATCCTGTCATTAAGAAATATAAATTACCCTTTAATGATATTACAAGGGAAATTTATTGCTTAATTTAGTTCTAATAAATAAACTTACGCAATTTAAAAGAAGTAAATTTAATTTATGAATACACAACGGTTGATAGATGAAAATAATATATTTTTTATATTATATTTTATTAATTTGTTTAGCATTGGAAGAATAAGAAATCTGAAAGAGAATTATTTAATAAAAGACATTTATATTACTCGGAATACATTATTAATTTTAAAGAATACGTTTTGTTCTCAGCAGATTTATTTAATAGATTTACAGATAAACTATTATTAGAATTAAGATATTTATTTATAGAGAGACAAATGTGATTAAATATAAAAGATAATTTAGAATTTCATTAGATATTTTAATAGACATTTAATTTATTGAAAATATAGTAATTAATTATTACATTTATTTAAAACTGTAATTAAAACTCATATATGTGAAGGAACACATTCACAGTTGCTAGACTTTTTTATTCAACTATTACCAATAATTTTGAGAAGTGATATTTGATATACATAACAGACAGTTAATCCTCGAAGTGATTAGGCAACCATTACAGTTTAAATTTAGTGGTGGGTATTGAATAGAAATTGAATATAGTCCCCAAATCTGTCAATACTGTTCGTACCAACCATTTTTTAATGCCTCAATGCAAGTTTTCCTATTACGAAAGAGAAACTGTCAGATTCTGTTTCTGCGATCTTACACAAATTACAAGTAAAAACGGAATTAATATAAATAAAATAATACATTTTCAGTTTAATATGTGGCTAATTATTCAGTATTTATCTTTGTGAATTTTATTTGTTATTTTATTCTATTTTTTGCATGAGTTTCTCATAACGTTTAAGTCTATAAAGCATAAATATAAGGCTTTGAAAGTTCTTTTTTTTTTTTTTTTTTAAGTTTGTTATAAGTGTATGAAGTTTAAATATAATTTTAAAAATATTTTAAAGAGAAGCCTTTGATTTTTTTTTTTTTTTTTTTTTTTTTTTTTAATCAGTTCTATAAATTTCTACACAATTTTTTTCACAGTTTATTTTTACGATTATTATTATTTATTTATTTATTTGTATTACATCTAAAATCAAAATTTAAGGAATTAAAGCCGAGGTCAGGTTTTTCAAACGCTCTGTATATGCTGTAGAAAAGAAGAAAACAAAATTTACGGCATCATTCACGTATTTCAGCTTGTTAATTACAAATTTACTGATTATATATGTTGCAATGGTAAAATAAAAATAAATAAATAAATAAAAAATCTATCTGTATACATATATTCGAAAGTGCTAAATTTCAAAGACATTTTTTTTTTTTTCAAATTTATATTTATTTTAACAAAAAGATTCTTTTAAATATTTTGAAAATATATATATATATATATATATATATATATATTTCTTTTGTCGATTAAAATTTAGGTTTTATCGTTAAAAATCACAATTGTAACGTTTTCTTTACAATAATTAAATGACACTTGTAACATTTTCTTTGTCCAACGTTTTTAGCCTGAAAAACATCGGATGTGATAAAGGAAAAACAATTCTTTTCCTTTAATCCTATAATTTGTTCAACCTTTTCCTCTTGAACTCGGAAAAATAAAATGTATGTTTGGTAGATATTCATTCGAGAACTGTGCTAACTTATTCGAGTGACATCTGGCAACACCCGTATCTCGCGTTCCGTTGGCTGATTCGTTCCCATAGCAACCGCGTCATCAGATTCGCCGGCCTTCCGTTACCTGTGAGCATGGTTCTTGTAACAGGAGAATAGAACTATTACAACTCTGTACACTCTCTTTGTTTTATTCGATTTTGCCTTTCTGCTGGAACTAAATCGTTTGGAGTGGATAAGCATGCTGAATTGCTAAGCTCTTTTGTGACCACCGAAGAGAAGAATTCTTTAACGGTCAGTTACTCGAACCCAAAGGGATTCAGGTTGTAATTCGGGTCTTCTATCAAACGCTTCGGTACAAAGACTTGGTAAAAGTAGGCCTTAAAATCGCTTTTTTAATTAAATGAAATAGAATTCTTTGATGGAACTTGTGATATAATATTACACGATTTCTTTTCTGTAATATACATGATTAAAATGTTAAAACAATTATTTTATCTATCTATCTATCTATCTATCTATCTATCTATCTATCTATATATATGTATATATATATGATTACATGATAATACCAACACCACAAAAATAAAACTGATTGTAACACAGTATAAAAGCTAGCACAGAAATTTTACGATTCATTTTTAGTTCCAATTAAAAGACAAAACCAATTTAAATTACTGCAATCAGAAGTGCTGCAATCAGAATTTTCAGCAATCTAAAACTCAAAACATGCATTTGCAAGATAGGAGCAAAAAACAGAAAAGAACTTGATAATAATCGGAAGTTATCACAACTTTCGTAATGCATGCATTAACTTCCAATTCCATGTTCGTATGAAACGTGATAACATCGATTCATCTTTAAAAGTACTTTTGCTTTTATTTCCTTTAAATTTCGATGCGTGTACGAAATTCAAATAAGATGATGCATTACTAAAGTCTCAAATTTCAAGTAGACTACCGTACATACATTTTTAAAATACAAAATATTTCTAAAACAGTCTTCGATCGCTTTATGATTCATTTTTTTTTTTTTTTTTTATTAACGTGATATTTTACATATATTCATAATTCCCGCTTAGTTTTAAATTCTTATCGATAATTCATGAGTTTAGAATTTGATTATAAAACATTATCTCATAAAACATGCATTGGAATTATCAGAAATACTGTTTTTGAAAGTGAAAAGGCAAGAGAATATTTGCGTATAGAATATTCAATTTTCAAAATTGCATTAAATAATAATGTTCAGGGAATATTATGTCTCGAATATTAAATGATATGGTGGACTATTATTCGTACTTACTACGGTTAATTTATCGCATATAAATAAGGAAACAAAATATTAATATATTATCCTTATTATTTCGTAAATAAATTAATGCTATTTATATTTTATTTGTACACGAGAATGGTACTCAATTACGTCGAGATATTGTCTATAATACTCTGTGACTGATTTAGACTAAAAACTTAACATGTTGCTTAAATTAATACTTGTTTATACTAGTATTTTTGTTTTAACCTTTCACATGCTTATCTTTGTAGTTTGAACGCACTTAAGTAGTATTTTAACCAGAAAGTTAAGGGGAGACGCAAATGGAATATTAAATACGTTAATCAATTGAATTGAGAGCTCAATATTTAATTTATCAGGGGTAATAGAATAATACTTGAGTACGATTTCTTTATTCGAACTTTAAAATAATTGGAAAAGCTTAAATTGGGTATTAAAGAATATATAGTTGTGTCTGCGGTACATAATTCAGATACTGAATGATTTAGTCCTATAAATTATGGAAATAATAGAATAAAAGGAATTTATTAAAGTCATTTATTTTATATTAAATAACTAGTTAGTTCTAGGGGAGTAAGGCAACCGTTGAAAAATGATCATTTCATTTTATCTATTTCTCACTTGAAGCAATTCATTTGCTATCAAGCCCGCGCGAAATTTTCGCACTTTTTTTATCTCTTCGTTACCTTTAAAAATTTTAAAATTATTATAATTATTTTATAGACGTCATTTTTTCATATGCATGAGTAAATTTAATATATATATATATATATTTTTTTTTTCCTTTCTTTCTTTCTTTTCTTCTTTTTTTTTTTTTTTTTTTCACGTGAAAGCATTTTTATTTTATACTTAAAAAAAAAAAAAAAAAAAAAAAAAAAAAAATGGCAACAATTAAAAATTTAAATGTCTATTCTAAAGCTATGTCTATTTTCATATTTTAATTAATTTTTAAAAATCTGATCAAAAATTTGTTACAAATTAGATACCAAATGAAAGGGGCGAATTTTCTGAATCCGTCGGATTAAACAGCTTATCGATAGGACCATTAGATTTTTTTTTAAATTAACCCAAGTATGAAAATTATGTGGCAACTTGCGTTCACACACAGACACAGTAAATTTCTTAGCTTTTTTTAAGCATGGCAGAGTCAGACAGTAAGTGATGAGCGTAATTTTATATGCTGATTTTTTAAATAACTTAACCCTTTGCGGCGCAAGACAATTCGGATCTATTAAATTATACTGCCACCGGAATTCATGAACTAAATTAAACTAAAAGAAATTTTAAATTTTAAGGTTAAAAAAAACGGCCTTTTCTGATATGTTATAAACGTAAATTTTTGATAAACAATTCCTGGGATGAATTTTTGTAGCTGGATCTTAAATTTTGCGTCCCCGCAGCGAGGACAGCGCACGTTAAGGGGTTAAACAGAAATTCTTCTTGAAAACATTTTCTGGAAATTATTACATAATTATTTCAATAATATTTTATTATCATTATTATTATAATTATTTTAATATGGTGGCTTGTTACATATTAGAATCGTTTATTTAGTGTCTTGAAATAATTACGAGTAAGTTCAAATAGTTTTGTTGTTTTATTACTTTCCAGGCATATATAAGTAAAGAAAGTATTGTAATCATGTCAAAAACCCGACTTTGATATTTTGATGTTTCTACACGTTTCCAGATTCACTGAGTTCATTTTTGCTATTTTTATGGTGATGTATGCATGGGAGTGAACACGATAGCGTCTAAACCCTTTGTTCGAATGAGTTTTGAAAATTGATACGTATGTTGTAAGTCATCATAGCGCATCATCATAGCGCGAACTCTATCGATTTTATTGAATATAGCACTTACACTGTTTCTACAGTAACACAAAGAAAATATCTTTATTATTATGGTCTATGGGCCTAAATTTTCCAAGTACGACAGCGTCTAAATGCCTTGAGCATTTATACACATGTTATAAGTCACCACCGCACAGATTGTATAGATTTTAATGAATCTAGCACATATAGACTTTTTACAAAGAAAAAGTCCTCATCATTATAGACAATGGGGTTAAATTCTTTAAATTACGATAGCGTCTAAACGCCTAATCGGATTGAGCTGAAAATTTATACACATGTTACAGTCATCGTTGCAGAAACTGCGTAGATTTTGGTGAATATAGCACTTATACAGTCGGCAGAAAAAGTATCCAAGCACTAGCAATAATCTCTGTATAAAAAAAAAAGTACACTTTATACAATTTTGTTAAATAAATCCTTGTCGAGTCATATTCTTAGTCAGTTTAAGAAATTGATTCGAAAAGGATTTATTTAATAAAACAGTTAAATGTACGTTAAATTCTTTAAAGTGAAATTCCGTTAATAACTATATGACTCATATATATATATATATTTACAGAGACACAAAAAAGTCCTCATCTTTATGACCTATGAGATTAATTTTTTTAAAGTGTGATAGCGTCTAAATGCCTAATCCGATTGAGCTGAAAATTTATACACATGCTATAGTCTTCGTTGCACAAACTGCGTAGATTTTGGTGAATGCGTAGATTTGGTGAAACTTATAGTTTTTTAACACGGACACAACAAACAAATCTTTATCATTATGTCCTATGGGCTGAAATTCTTTAAAGTGCGATTGCGTCTAAACGCCTTATCGGATTGAGCTGAAAATTTATATAGTGTTGTATATCACCATCACACAAACTGTACGAAATTTGGACAATCTACCCTTACAGATTTTTTTACAGGAACACAAAGAAAAATTCTTTATCACTGTGGCGCTTATGGGCTCAAATTATTTAAAATACGATAGCGTCTAAACGCCTCATCTGATTGAACTGGAAATTTATATACTTGTTATTGGTCACCGTCACACGAACTGTATATTTTTTGTGAGTCTACCCAGCAAAACGTATACTGATGGGCTCGTTATGGCCTACCGCCGGCATCCTGTACTTGCCATCAGTTGCTGGTTGTCCCACTTAACTCCAGCAGTGGGCCGTTTATGGCTGCCAGCAGTATTGAAGGCCTAAAGAAAAATGGTCGGTGGCCCAGAAGTGGCATAAACACAGTTGGCCTTATGCAGGCTATCACTATAAGGCCAACATCATGTTTTTCATGTTGTGGCCACAAATTGTTAGGCCATAATCAATTTGTATGCCTAGAGGGCGCTGTGATTTATTTACTGTTGATTTGAAATTCGCTCGCCGTCTGCCATTTCATACGAAGTTTGTTCATTATTGTAGTCTGCAGGTGTAGCTGCGAGCCTCAAAGATATTAAATCATGAAAAAAGAATATATGAGTAAGTAATTCATTTATTAATTTGATTTTCTATTATTTTTTAAATACTATTTGTTAAAAGTGTTTGAATCTAAAGCCATTTTTATGATAAAAGGATTTCTAGAAAGTTAATATTCAGTTGATCCGTTTTAAGTAAGTTATGATAGTCGTTAACTTTCTTGTTACATTTTAATTATTTTAATTATTAATTTAATAAAAATAATAAAATAAAAATTATGGTCTTAATTTATATATTTATATTAAATGGATGGTAGAAAGTTATTATAATAATAATAAATATTTATAATTAATGTTTTATTTTTATTTTTTCTTCCTTAAGTGTAATTAAGAAGAAAGCATTAGATTCGGGAAATTTTTCGGCATCCGGTTTTCGATAGATTTTACACGTTTTGTGTTGTTCTGATAAACTTAATTTGAAAAATTGTCTATCTGTCTCTCGGTGTGTGCACAGAAATTTATGAGAGTGCTAGTAGTCCAAAAATTTTACTTCTTCTACTTTTTTTTTTTTTTTTTTTTTTTTTTTTAATGTACAAACATTGCTTCCTCCACCCTGAGGGAGAAGTATACCAGATTAAGTAAATTTGGATTAAGTAAATTTCCAATATGGGTATCCTTGAAAAGAATTTGTCAATATCTTTGAAACGAACGGTTGAATTATATATCTGTGATATTTTTAAGCAAATTTATTGATTTTTTTTTTTTTTTTTTTTTTTTTTTTTTTTCCTTTTTGACAGAAACTAGTATGTTGCAGCACCACAAAACTTTCTTTTATATTTTTTATTATGAAAATTCGCGTTGTGCAGATAATTTGATAAGATTATTTTCTCGAATGCATGCAAACGATTTTCATCTTAGAACAATGTTTCTCAATATCGGGAAAAAAAAAAAAAAAAAAATGTGCCAACATCTTAAAAAATGCCTTTTTTATTTAATTGAATATAATTTATAACTTTGTTTTAATTTACCACAAATTTGGTTCAGTTATTTATTTAAAAGGTACTGACGAGTTCTTTTGAAAAATACAATCATTGGAAATTTAGTCCCTCGCGGGAAAAGACGAGCGATTCCTCAACTTCTACAAAAAGAAAAAAAAAATCCTGGTTGGTTGTTCATTACTTAAATATTTATTTTTTAATTCATTTTAAAAATTAAAAAAATAATTATCATTAGTACATTTATATGAAATTTCCTCCTATACTGCGTCCTACTGAAAATTTACGAAGAAGTAGAAATATAGAGCTATGTATTGAGTGAATGATCCACAAATGTAATCGGGAAAGATTTTAATCATGGCCTGACCATATTAAGTTTGGTTAAATTTTGTCCATTGGTTCGTGAGATACAGCGTCTACAATTTTTTTTATGCACCTTCACAGAGAGAAACTTTCTAAAAATAGTCAGATTATGTTCTGGAATCTCAAAACATGAAAATACATCGAAAACCGGAAGTCGAAATTTTTCTTCCTATACATATAAGAAAGTAAAATACTTAAAAATGTAAATAAAATTATTTTCTCAAATTTTGGTATAAAATTGATTTTCTTTCGAAATTTAGTACAGTATGCTTCTTTGAAAAGAAAATCAAATCGACTGCCTTCATCGCCGGAAATAATTTTAATAATATGTAATTTCTATAAACCATTATAAACAGAAAAAAAAAGTGGTAACCATAACAAACTATTTATTTATAATAATAATAATAATAATAATTATTATTATTTTAATTCAAGTAAGAAAAATAATTTCACTTTTACGAAACTGAAATAGTTCTCCCATCAATTTTCCGTAACGGATAAGAATATTTTTATGCACCGCTAATAAATGAATCACAAATATTTATTTTATTATTTTTAATTGGAAACATTTTTTACTGCATCTTTAAAATCTATATTTTTAACGTTGTATAAAAAATTTTACGTGCGCTGATAAGAAATTTCTCCTAGACTGTAATGTATCAATTTTTATTTTTTATGAATTTTTATACTCGAACCATTTGTGCTACCTGTACAACTTTTAATCACAAGCTTCCTACTATAAATTTGGAAAACCTGTAATAACATATATGAGTTTTATGGAATTCTAAAAATATTTTTAAAAAGGAAATTAGCGGATACATGAACAGAGGTCTAAGCAATTTTATATTTTGTTGAAAAATGTAAAAAACACACCCCAAAATATATTTGAAATAAAATTATACATTATATTAACAAGTGAAATTATTTTTCTTGAATTTTTCCACGCATAAGAAATACTAGACACACGTGCACACTTATATCTCTGACAACACGTTAAATCAGAAAACCAGCTGTACTTAAAAAAAACATGTAACTGATAGTTGCCGCATCAGCGTTTATTTGGGTTGGCTATTGGGCAGGAAGGAGATTTGTTTATCAAGTTGAAGAGAAACAGCGTTCACAAAATAAAGGAGAAAAAATGTAGAAGAAAAGTCAATTCATCAATTATTACTTTCTCTCACCCATAAGGTAGAGAAAGTATTGTTTATGGGTCAAATTTTCGAACGCGAGATTTTGTTATATTTACACGTTTTGAGGTCCCTTGAATACGAAAATCATGTTTTTAGCAAATAGTCTGTGTGTATGTCTGTGTGTATGTCTGTGTGTCTGTGTGTCTGTGTGTGTGTCTGTCTGTTATCAGTATATCTAAAGAACAAATAGTAGCAGACAACTGATAAAAGTCGTGCAGATTATTATTATTATTATTATTATTATTATTTTAAAATGGGTCGATTTGTCTGAACTTATTTTACTGTTGTCGGAGTTATTCAAATTTTATTTTCTAATAATTTTCTTAATAATTGCGAAATCCCGCAATTGGGAAGAAATTTTGTAGCCTGAAACATTCTTACACATCCATTTATTCTACTTTTTATACATTAAAAAATAGATATGAAAATAGGAATTTGAAAATAATTTATAACTTTGCTTTAAATTTCCACAAATTTAATTCAGTCATTTACTTGAAAGTTATTGATAAGTTTCTTTTGAAAAATACCAGCATTGCAAATTTATCCCCTCATGGGGAAGGGCGAGCGATATTTCAACTTATACAAAAAAAATTTCCTGGTTTGTTGTTAGTTATTTAAATATTTATTTTTTAATTCATAATAAAAATTAAAAAAATAATTATCATTTATTTGAAATCATTTATGTAAAATTTCTTCCTATACTGTGTCATATTGAAAATTACCAAGAAGTAGATATATAGAGCCATGTGTTGAGTGAATGATCCACAAATGTAATCGGGAACGATTTTAATCAAGTTCGGTTAAATAACAAATTTGGTTAAATTTCGTCCATTGGCTCATGAGATACAGCGTCCATAATTTTTTTTATACACACTTACAGAGTGAAACTTTCTAAAAATGGTCAAATCGTGTTCAGGAATCTCAAAACCCTCCATCACAGAAAATAATTTTCAGAAATAATAATTTTAATATGTAATTTCTATAAACTATTATAAGAAAAGAAAAAAAAAAGTGGTAGCCATAACAAACTGTGTTATTCTATTTATTTATTTATTATTATTATTTAAATGCAAGTGAGAAAAATAATTTCACTTTTATGAAACTGAAATACTTTCCCCCTCAATTTCCCGTAACGTATAAGAATATTTTTGAGCATCACTATTAAATGAACCACAAATATTTATTTTATCATTTTTGATCGGAACCATTTCTTATTGCATCTATAAAATTTATGTTGATCTGTATTTTAGCGTTGTATAGAGATTTTTACGTGCGCTGATAAGAAGTTTCTCTTAAACTGAATGTATCCAAATTATTTTATGAATTGTATTCCCTAATGAAAATAAATTGGCACAGGTCAAATGCTGAATATTCGCTTTAAGTTCAAATAACGTCATCTGTATAAAACTGCAAAATCATCTTTAGGTATCGCACGTCGGAAAATTATTCACTCAAGGACATTGAAGAGAGTTGGGGAGGGGGGTAAAGATCCCATTGGACTATCAACAACACGAAAAAGTTCTTTGTGGCGGCCTGGTGACAGCTGTGATAATTAATTCTAAATAGCCGATTACATTTCTCAGTGATAATTTCTGTGGTTTCAAATGTGCGACATTGAAGATAAACACAGAGAGAAAAAAAGAAAGCTTGATCATCTGCCTGCTATTTTAAAAAGGGGAAAAAAAAAAAAAGAAATTATCAATTGGGTACCATTCGATGTAGGGGAAAAGAAAAATATTCAAGATTTTCTGGATACTTGAGAGTTATAATAAAAAAGCACCACAGAATTGGTGTTTAAAAGTAATAAGAGTAAACACCATAAAATGTAAGACCTCGCAACAATCGTTTCGGATGGAAAGAAAACATGATCCTTCATCAAGCAAACGAAGTAGGCACGAGTGCGGCAAACAAAGCGTAAGCGTTGCTGCCTGCGTTTTGTTTGCAAAATTTTATGGTGTTTATTCAAAGTATTGTACATGTTACTTGAGAGTATACTCCAATTTCTTAAGAAATCGCACCCTCGGGCGGCGTAAGCTAGTTATTAACTAAAAGGGAGTTCGGAATGGAGATGTCCGTTTTTTTTTTTTTATTGCCGTAAATCAGAAAGTGACCTAAAATCCGGAAAGGCCATGGTCCGGACGATTCCGGATTTCAGATTTTGTACTGTAGTAATAAATAGAAAAAATTGTAAATAAACATAATCATTGCCTCCCCCCGCCCTCCCCCCCCCAAAAAATGCATCAATTCTTTTAGGTTGAAATAATAACACATCCCTTCATGAGTTTAACAAAAAGCACGATTGCAGCAAATTACTTTTGCTGCACTCGAGCCCACTTTGTTTCGCCTGATGAAGAGTCTTCGTGCTATTTCAACCGGAAAGAATTGCTGCAATTTTTTATTTTTATTTTATTTTATTTTTATTTTTATGGTGTTTTTTACAATGCTCTCTTTATAACAATTTTTGTTTCAATATTTTATAATTTTCACATGTAAAGTTACATTTATTTATATCAAATAGCGTAACAAAGTTAAACATATTGAAATTTGAACACTTAAAAAAAAAAAAAAAAAAAAAAACATAATCTCCTTTATCCCAAAAAATGTAATATAGAGAAATATTTGCACTGAAAAAAAAAAATTAAACTTTTATCATAAGGAAAATGGATCAACTGAATATTTCCTATGTGCTGCACTAGAGATCCTGAATTTACAACCATAGTGTATGAATCAAATACTTGTAAATAGTATTTAAAAATGAATATGTACAAAATCAAATTAAATATTGGATGCATAGAAAAAACTGGCTGCTACTTCATCAGAAAAAAGAGTGAGAGAGAAAAAAAAAAAAAGAAAAGAAAAGAAAGAAAGAAAAAGAAAAAAACACTAATAAAATTAAAGGTATCACCAATAAAATAAATATACTAGCTATAACTAAATCACTGCTGGCCTATTAACGGCCTTCTTCACTTACCGTCTCCGGAAGTCCGAGGCAATGTTATTCTATGGGAAATTTTCTTTACAAATAACTTATTAACTAATACATATTTTTAAATTCTGTTTTCACATTCAGAAAATTCCCAACTGTTAAATTGATGGACCTTTTTTAAAAATGTTTTTTTTAAATTTTTAATATTTTATTTTGAATTTGCAAGATGAAAAATTTCACATATTGAAAAATCGTATTTTGCAGCTTCAAAATAAAATTTTAAAAAATATTTTTTTAAAAAAGGTCCGTCAATTTAACAGTTGGGAATTTTCAGAATATGAAAACAGAATTTAAAAATATGTATTAGTTAATAAGTTATTTGCAAAGAAAATTTCCCATAGAATAACATTGGCTTCGGCTTCCGGCGACGGTGAGTGAAGCGTGCCTTTAATGGGAAAATATAAAGGACCAATGAAGATTGCCTGCAGTAATATATTTTTTTATGTTTGCCACAGCTGGCCCACTGCAGGCTGCCAGCAATAACATAGAAAGATTATGTTTGCCACCAGGTAGTCCAATAGTGGCCCACTAACAATTTCCAACCTAATGTCGGTTACCAACAGTGGCCCATTACCTATTTTCCTCATACTGCTAGCTGCCAGCAGCGATCCATTCACTGGCCCACTAACTTATTTTTAACTTACTGCAGGCTGCCAACAGTGGATCGATTTAATATGGCCTACTGACGGCCGGCGTAACATATTCCCTGCGGCACCGTAACTTTTGCCACCGACGGCCCAGCTGCAGCTACTGTTGGTAACCAGCACTTGGCCTCGTGTTGGCCGTCATCTGTGGTTTTGCTGGGTAGTAGTTTTAGAATTTTACAGGACACAACAGAAATTTTTTTATCATTATGATTTATAGGATCAAATTTCTTGAAGGGAAATAGCGTTAAATCAAACAACATACCCTATTATAATTTTCTCTTTATTTAACAACTTCTCTTACTTCAATTTATTTATACAATAGTTAATTACCTAATGTTCGGAAAGTCGAGTGGAATCACTCCAGATTTGTTTTTATTACTTCAAAAAATTTTAAATGTAATTTCTTCCATTAGAAACTCAATTCTCAGATTTTAAATGATTAGTTTAAAAAATGTTTGTAAACTTCATAATTTAAGGGAGGGGGGGGGGGGGGAATTAGAACAATTTGATAAAAACATATTAAATACTCTAACATTTAGTACTAAAGGTTAAGGAGAGTATAACCTGGATTTTTGGCGCTATCTCTCGCATAGTACTAAAATTCTGAAAATCGAGTGGATATGACGTGTATCAATTTTGTGCTTTTAGATTAAAACATTCACATCTGGATATATTAACCCAATTGCTAGCCCTAACGCGGAAAATATATTATATTTGACAGTAAAACCAAACATAATACATTTGACAATATTGCTAAATTTAGGGAGTTTTTTTTTTATTCAGTATCCACCACTAAATTTTAACTGTAAAGGTTGTGTAATCACTTTGGAGGGTTTTTTTTTTTTTTTTTTTTCTTTCATTATGTATGCCAAATATCACTCTGCAAAATTATTGGTGGTAACTGAATTAAAGAGTCCATAAATTTAGCACTATTGTTTAGAGCGATAAGTATATAATGGTCCTTCCTAGTTGCTTGATAGGTATATTTTATCGTGACTAAGTCCCGTGAAATAAACTATATTTATATTTGGAAAAACTAACACCTTCCTTTAATTTTAATAAGCATTATGTGTAACTTTTAGTCGCATGCAAGTTCAAAGATATTTTAAAGATAGTAACAACAGGATTTCAGAAGTCGTCTGTTACTTTGTCTTTATTCTTACCTTTATTTCCTGTATTTTTCCAATGGCAGTATTCACAATATATAATTAAATTATAAATTAAGAATTTTTTTAAATTAATTTTTTAACATCAATTTAATATAAGTGTACGAATAAAGCAATATATGAACAAAAACGGTAGATAATTAAAAAAAAAGTAAATTTATTTTTTAAAAACAATTTTCTAAAATAAACAAAATTATATACGAGCAAGTACTGGAATTGAATATAAACACTTAAATAAATAAATTGGTCGAGTTTGAATAAAATTTGAGAAAAAAATAGAGAAAAAGTTTAGTTATGAGAACACTTATTACATGGTAATTGAAAGAAACAAAACAGTATTTGGATATCGATTTATTCAATAATAAATAAATAAATAAAAGTAATTAATTTTAAAATAATTGATATTATTCACTTTATAGAGTTGCTACGTCCTCGCTTTTTACTGACTTTCATCATAATTTTAATTCAGTAATTTTTAACTTAATTCATCGTGGAACCATCTTTGTCCCTGCCTAGATTCTAATTGATATTTTATACCATTTCATAGCTGTCAATATTTTAATTTATTCCGGAGTACTTTTAGCTCCGCCTTTATTTCGCACCACTTTATTTATAGAAATTTTTTCTTCAATATATAACTACTATAAAATAAGAAGAAAATACTTTTAAAAAATAAGTGGTACGAAATAAAGGCGGGATAAAAATACTCCGAAATAAATTAAAATATTGGGAGCTATGACATTTTAGAACCCACCACTTTTTCTACACCACCAAGTTTTTAGTGTAATTTTTTTTCAAAATGTAATTATGATTATAAAAGAAGAAATACACTCTTAAAAAAAAAAAAAAAAGCAGTACTGATAATACTACTGAATAGTGCTTAGAATGTTGGCAAGAGTGTCATATTAATGAAAATCAACATAACAGAGCTGCCCACCTAATCCGTAGGGTTGTTAGAACCGCCCCTTTTTCAACACCACTTAATTTTTAGAGTAATTCGCTTCAAATGTATTCAGAATGAATTAAGTAGGAAAATTATCTAATAAATAAATAAATAAATAAAAATAATATAAAATTGCAAACCCGTGTAAGTGATATAAATAGAAGGGTCATTCCAAGAAATCTCAAACTTGTCACAAAACTTATTAATTTTAGGAAATTAAACAGTATATTTTGCTTTAATATATCTCTCTACATTATATTCTAAGCAATAGCAAAAACAATTCTATTATTTACAGTCATTTGCAAAAGTTTAAGACCAGAAGCCGATTTTCAATATTTTAACACATTGCATCATTTGCGCAGATTATTACGTAATCTCATGTGCTGATTGCATCAGACGCATTCCACTGCCATAAATAAAGGTGACCAGCACGTTTATCGCCAGTTTTTTATTGGATTTTGTCGTAGACAGTGCTGTTGTGTAATTATTGTAATGGGTAAAAAACCTTCACTTAGTGTTACTAAAAGGTCAGAAATATTGACCCTGCATAAAATTTAGTTTTCTGAACGTCAAATAAGTTTGAGGGTAAATGTGAGCAAAACAGCTGTGTTTCAAACTATTAGTAAATTTAAAATTTTGGGAAAATTTGTGAACTTTAACACTTTCGTGATCGCTGATGTAGATTCGCGTCATTTGGAAATCTGTAACTCCGCCAGTGGGCCTTTCCTTTTCAATTTGTATGTTGCTATCTTTGTTAAGAATATTCCCTATATTCGTATTTGTACAATCAAAATTCTTTGTTTACAAATACTTTCCTTACAAAGAGTATAATTATTATGTATATTCATTTATAGTATAAATATGTATAAAGAAAATCTTGTTCTGGAAAAATGCTGTTTGAAAGAATAACGCCCACAGGTGGAACATACTATCGAGAAGATAAAAACATGCGGTCGAGAAAGTATTAAGAGAAGCGGTCGCCCTAGAAAAACGAGCGCACGAGATGATCATGTGATAAGAAGGATGGTCGTACGAGATCCAAAAACCTCCTGCAATACGATTAGACATTTTCTGGCTACAAAAGGCACCAACGCCAGTTTGAGTTATGTTTCAAGCATAGATATACTAATAAGACATAGATTGATCAGCAAGAGGAAAAAAGTGATACCTTTTTTTTCGGGAAAAGTCACTCTAATGGCTGTCTTTCCCCGAATAAATTACACACAGAAATACACACGGATAATTTAGTAAATAAAATTTACGAATAATTTATTTACTAAAGATGAATGAAAAACTCCAGATACAGTTTCAAACTCATTTTTATTTTTATTCTTTTTTTCAATACTCTCTAATGGCTGATTTTAGAACTTTTTTTCGGCATCAAAATTTTTTGCTCGATAGCATGGGGATGATAGATCTATATATATTACTATATCTATGATTTCAAGACGTTTGTTCAAAGATTATGGTTTATCATCCCATAGACTTGCAAAGGAAACATCGACTTACTCCAAGTATGGAAAAAAAAAAACTGTCTGACTTTCGCCAGACAATATCAGAATTGGACAGTACAGCAGTGGAGTAGGGTCTTATTTTCGGATGAGTCAAGTGTGCAGCAATTTTCTGCACGTGCTACAAGTGTTCGCCGCCGAAAGGGAAAAAATATGATGAGAGATATACGATTCAAACTGTGAAACATACTCCAAGCCAAATGATATGTGGTGAAAGTCTGTGTCCGGTACTGCTAGTCTGTAATTTGTGCCACCAAAAACCACTATGAACGTAATTACAGAAAATCAAAGTGCTTGACTGGCCAGGTAACAGCCCAGATTTGAATCCAATAGAGAATTTGTGGTATATTATTAAAAATAAAGTCACCGAAAAGCAACCATCCACTGCTATGGCACTTGTTGAAGCAATAAAGCATCGCTGGTACACAGACATTTCTAAAGCTTATTGCAAAAGTTTCTTATTTATAGCATGCCTAAAAGGATTACAGAAGTTATTAAAAACAAAGGAGATCCTACAAAATACTAACTTTAATTACAGCAAATAACCATGTACAGTCTATTTTGAAATTTTATATGTAAAATATGTAAGTTATTTTTGCGGAATTCAAATCTGATTTTTCTATGGGTGGTCTTAAACTTTTACAAATTAGTGTAAATTTCTAAAATTATTTTCTAAAATTTAATAATGGTTGTAATTTTCATGAAATGACCCACTAGATAATCTTTATCATACATGGGAGAGAGAGAGAGAAAAAAAAAGTAGAATTGAAAGAATTAATCAGTTCTGGAGTTTTAAAATACAAGAGAAAATTTGATTTATTCGTGAGCTCATTAAAATAATTTAAATAAATCGTCTGAGATGTTATTAAAAAAACTCTATAACTTTGTTTACAAAATAACCATTTCAAAGTAAATATCTTTATTACTAAAACAGAGACAGAATTAAAAAGAGACAAATTCAATTTATTCTTTTCTTTTAAGCACTATCATGTTAACACTAACAAGAAATCATTTTATGGCGTCTTTAAACCACGGAGAAACATAAAACCTGTTTTCCATCACAAAGAAACGACTCTTTCAGAATATTAATTACCCCATGTCTCTTTTGTTATCGAGATTAGAACACGAACGGGGAAATGAGCACCTCCTTGGTTTTCTTCATTCAGAAGCAAAGGTTAACTTGAACCGTCGTCGCTAAAATCTTTCTCTCTCTCTCTGGAATGATGAAAAAAGGAATTTACTCTGTTGCTTACTTGGGCAAGATAACAGACAAACACAATGCGATTAGCAGTGGATAATGGAGATTATTGTTAGTTTTTAATTATTAGAAAGGCCCAGAGTCTAGAATAATGTCTTGGAATGAATTGTATTAGTGAATAGTGAAAACATGTAAAGTATAAACTAAATTTAGATTTTTTTTTTTTTTTTTTTTTCTGAAACCTTTGGGAAATGATGGTATTTAAGAATTAAGATTACTTGTAACTAAACGTAACTAATCAATCTATAGTAATGAGATTGTATATGATTATTTAATTATTTTATTTATTGAAATATGAAATCAGTTCAACCACTTCATTAGATTTTTTTAAAAAAGTAGTTTCACTCTCCAAAGAATAAATGATACTAGAAAAATTTTTTCGATACTAGAAAAATTCACTTGTTTCCTACGCAAACATATCGTTATTAGATGCACATAATTTGTACAAAGGAAAAAAGAAAAAGAAGAGATGTTATTGTTAAAATAAAACTAGCCAGACCCCTCTAAAGCCTTTTCTGCATATCAGATTTCGATAAAAATTAATTATATATTCAAATACATTTTTTTTAGGTCTGATGCATACTTGCCAACTATCTCATTAATAACCGTACAGTTGCTAACGCTCCCTGAAAAAACGCCTCTTTTCTCACACCACTATATTTTTAGAGTAATTCTCTTGAAATGTTGTTTCGATTAAATAAGACTAAAATTACTCTAAAAAATTATTGGTGTGTAAAAAAAGGCGGGTACTAAAAATTGTACGGTTCATAATGAGATGGTTGGCAAGTATGCTGATGTGAATTTACTATAAAAAGTTCAGCGCAATATTTTCACCTAGTAATATGCAAACTAATTTTTTTTTTTTTTTATTGAGTATTCTTTCCCATGGTCTGTATAAAGGTATACAGGGTAATTCTACGGTCATGGTACAAATTAGAAGAAGAGGTAGAGAACATCACAAGAATTGATAAACGTATAGGCACCTATGGGTGCAAACGTCTTATTAACCCTTTAAAAACCAGATATTTTTAGTGATTTTTAACACTAAAATCCAGATATTGGCGTGACTCTCGAATCTTGCATTTTATTTTATTTTTTTAAACAGTTTTTAAATGTTGATGTTTACATAAACAAATATACTCCTGATAGCAATTTAAAGTTTTTGAAACTTTTTTTTTATCGTATAAATGTAGTCAAAAGCTTTTCAAAACCTAGCTGCCAACCTAATCCAGAGAATTGTTAGTATCGCCCCTTTTTCCACACAAATCTTTTTTTAGAGAAATTTTCTTCTTAATTCATCGTAAATACATTTGAAGAGGTTTACTCTAAAAATTAAGTGATGTGGAAAAAGAGGAGGTACTAATCGGTTGGAAGCTCTGCTTTTAGTAATATGGTTTAAAAGCTTCTGACAAGGCATAAAACAGGGTTACTAGATGACAAAATCTAAGATATATTTTAAGGTTTTTTATGTGCGGTCTTTCTAAAGCAAAGAACGGAAAAGTAGTATTTAAGGATTTTATATATAGGCTTGCAAAAATTATGAACGTAAAGGTTGTTGAAAGCCTTTTCACAAAGAATTTTTCTTGTTAAACTTGTAAAATCTGTGACATGTGGTATACATCGAAAACCTTTATAGAACCATAGCCTCCTAAACTAGATGCCTGTCGCGTGGCTCGGAAACTTGACAACAGTTGAAGCACCACCTTCTACAGATTGCGTGACTTTTTTATTCAACAGCCACCATTTTTTTTTTTTTTTTTTTTAATGGGATATGATATGCATAAAAGTCGAATAGAATCAAAGAAACATCGATTATATATATCATATATCACTTCTTAAAATTATTGATGACAGTTGAATAAAAAAGTTGCGCTATCTGTACCAGATGGCGCTGTCTACTACTTCAACTGTTGCCAAGTTTCCGAGCCACGTGATAGGCATCTTGCTTAGGAGGCTATGATAGAACAATCCTTTAAAATGTGAGAAGGACAATTTACACACCCAGGAAGCACAAAGATATTGGCCAATATAAAAATATAACATTGGAAAATATAAAATGAACCCCCTCTTAAAGATATTCACAGATATTCTGTTCTGATACCTGACAATATTTCCAATATTTCCTGATATTAATAAATATCACTTTTTGATGTATCAAACATGACGCATGCTCAAAAATAAGATGGATTATTTTTACAATGTTGACAGATATCTCTCAATATCCAAAAAAGGACATTGCTGTCGACAAATATCGCAGAATATTGTTAAAATAATATCATTTTTATGACATTGGTTAATATTAACAAATGTTAAAAAGAAAGTGTTAAAAAATTATACTTTTTAAAAAAATATTATTCTATGTAAATTTATTTTTCAAAATGTTATTTTTGGATAATAATAGTCGTAAGTACAGAAAATAATCCTTTTAAATGCGTTTTTATATTAAACTTTTAAATTACGTCGTCAATATTGATAGATATTGTGAGTTTGATGTATGACATTCAGTGACATTCAAAATGTCGTCCTTTATTTGTAGGACATTGACCAATATTTTTGTGCTACCTGGGGAAGCTTACGTGCTATCTGGGACTTAAAAAATATTCTGTTTATCGATGTACAGTCGGGGAAAAAAAAAAAAAAAAAACGCAACACCCGGTGTAATTTCGTTATTTATTGACGCAGGAACATCTAATAGACATAATTCAACAGGAAATTAAATGCACTTTCTGAAAATGTCGTCGAAGTTTGAATTAGGGGTCATCTACATATTGAAATGATCGCCAATTTTTCAATAGCAACACCCAATTCTGACTTCATATTCGAATTTCTGAGAGTCTGGCAGTGCGGAAAAGCATACTGTTTGTATACTTTACCTTTAGTATTTATAGAGTTATAATCAAAAATGTGTTAGGGGGTTATCTCTAAATGTTGAAAAATAAAATTAAGATCCTATAAGAAATAAATAACATTTTAATGTTTTACACCGGAAATCTTTCAGGAAGAAAAGAATTATATAAATTAATAAAAGCATTTACATTTTCCAGTTTCTTAATTAACTATAATTCAGGTTCTTAGATTTGTATATACTTCATTACTTTTTTAGGTAATTTTAGGTCTATTTAAACACATTACACTTGCGATTGGTCCAGCCAGTAGTCTTTGAAAAAAGTGCAATATTTTTCAAGTAAAACTGCCCATTATGGCTGTACTGATCACCAATAAAGCTTAAATTTTCTTTTGTAGGTGTAACATAATATACGAAATGAAATGATATATATATATATATATATATATATATATACAACAACGCATAAACTAAATCTTTTCGGATAAAATATTGTAAGGGTTCATGAAGTAAATATTAAACAATTTTAATCGCATTTACCAGTTTTGGGTCAGTTGAACTCTTTGGAACTGTACGATTCGTTTTATAATTTCTATGAAAATATAATTTCTTAATTAATCCTTTCGTGACTGCTAACATAGATTCACGCTATTTGAAAATCTGTAATTCTGTCAGTGGGCGTTTCTTTTGTAATTTGTGTGTTACTTATTTCTTAAGTGTGTACCCATTGTTCATATTTTTGCAATAAAATATACTATGAATAGAAATATATTGATTAGAAAGAATATAATTATAATGTATATCCATTTGTAATATAATTGTGAACACAGATTTTTTTTTTTTTTTTTTTTTTTTTTTTTTTTTTTTTGAAATATTAAGTCTATTTTTCTATTTAAAACATTAAACCCCGCCTATTTAGTTATTTTTTTTCTTCTAGTGTTCGTTTAAAAGATTCAAAATTTATCACCAGTAATCGATGATGTAAATACCACCTGTGCATATTTTTGTCAAGATAAAATAAGGGGTTTAACACGAATACTCGATGTCACATTTACTTTTCTTTTCTTTTCTCTATTGTTTTGTTTTGAAGAACGATGAAGGCGGGGCTTCTTGAAAACAGGAATTCTTGATGACTAATGACTAAAAATTATCATTTTTGTTTCATTTCTTTGCGTTTGACGTTGTTGTTATATAATTTGACCCGTAAGTAAAAAATAAAAATATTTTGTTTAATTTTCTTTGTTATTTTTTAAGATTTGATTCGTTATCTCATGCAAAACTTTATAAGAGACGGCCCCCTAAACCACTCGAAAAGAAAGATTTATTTATATCTCGAAAACTAATAACTGGAACAAGCTGCAAATTTGCACACCCATATTTTTCACCAGTATGATTCATTTTATGTAAAAATTAATATAGGTCATAATTCATAATTTTTGTTAATATGAATTTATTAATATTTTTCAGAATTAAAAATATTTTTCAGAATCACAAGTAATGATGGATTATGTTTGGGTTTCTTCACTGTATCTTGTAAAAAATGAAAAATAAATAAAAAAATAAAAATAAAAAATAAATAAAAAAAATATATATATATATACCGATCAAGTTATTTTTTGTGAAGTTATTAATAAAAGTTTGAAATATGAATTTAACATTAGCACCTTCAAATTTTGAACGCTTATAACTCTGTGAAAAAATAAGTAAAATATACAACCAATATACTTTTTCGCGTTGTCGCGATCCCAGGAATTCAAATATAAAATAAAAATGGGGCATTACCATTGAAAAAATCAAAGTTGGTGCGCGTTTTAATATGTAGACGACCCCAATTCAAAATTTCACTTCATTTTCTGAAACTACTCACAATTCCCCGTCGAGTGATACCTATTACATTTTTCTACATCGATTAGTAACGAAGTTACGTTGAGTGTTGCGTTTTTTTTTTCCCCGACTGTACTTTATAGCGCTGGTTGCATTAATCACATTCTGTAGGATTTTGCGAAATAACGTAGCATACAAGATTTTATAATTTACACAGTAGGTGGAGTTATTTGGATTTTATTGCTAGAAAATAACCAAAAACATCCAAAAATAAATTCAAAAACTGGCGTACAGACAATAGCAAGAAATTAAAACTTCTTCACACACCATAAATTTTAAATCAGCACAACCGGTTTCGAAAGGACGTAGATTCAACAGATTTTGTAAACTTAGACGTAAACGTGTAAAATTTCTTAACCATCTGAGATTTCTTCAAAAATGTAAATATAACAAAGTTATTCCTAATTTTATTAAATTGTAGTGTTCTGTTCCTGTAACTGGTAGAGTATCTAAAGCCTTATTTCGCTCCAAATTTATTCTCTTAAATGCTTGTATTCAAGATTTTCGTCAACGTATCGCCAAAATTGAGGAAGAGCTTTATGAGCTTCATCTCTTCCTTGGAAAAAACTTCAATGATTTTGCTGTTTCGGAAAATGATAATTATTTATCCTTACATTCACTTAATTCTGCTCATCAGCGTAATTTAGATTCTAAGTTTTCTGTTTTGTGTAAAAACCAAAAATCCTCTCGTAAAATTAACAAAATTCCTGAAGAAAATTACATTGTTAATCTGTCTTCACATAACTTAACTGCCCAACAAAATAAAGTGTTAGAACTCGGTTTAAATTTTTCCCAATCTTGTAAACCTTCAATTTCTAAATTAATTGCTTCCATTGAGGCTTCTTTAAAATATAGTAAAATATCTACCTCTCAAAAAGAATCTCTGCGCCATATTCTTGCTGATTGCATTTCTTCCAATAATTCCAATTATAAATCTAATCTTTCTAAATCTGAAAGTGTTGCTCTTAAGGGCCCTCTTCACTCAGCATTTCCTTTTCTAAAATCCAATGTTATCCTATGTAAAACTTTCTTTGCACTTAAAACAGTGACATATTAATTGATTGAGATGCGGTTTTTTTTATTGGATTACTCTCATTTCGTAAACTGACGCAGCTTTTGTAGATTTTATGAAAAAATAACAGTTGTTTTTTAAGAAAGCTGTTTTATTGCAATATTTGGGTTGATGCATTAAATGGCTTATAAAAAACTCTTTCAATTTTTTAAAACAGAATTAAAAAAGCTGCGTCAATCTCAAAGAGTTTAATTCAATGCGGAAAAAAATCCTGTATTTTAATAAAATTTTAAATCAATTAAATTTGCAAAGAAAGTCCAAAAATTTTACAAATTTGTGCCGATTTTCCTCTTTGACACACCCTTTATCTGGCTACGCCTCTCCTTCGTGGTTTCGAAGAAAAGATGTTTACATTTCTGTGATGAAGATACGTCTAGGCGTTGTGGTTTTTTATTCAGTTATTTTTTTTTTTTTTTAATATTATTATTATTATTATAGATTTCACCTGTATTACGGATGTGAGTAGCATAACAATTTAGAAGACAATCGTTCAGAGACTTATTTATAGGACATATATGATCACATTTTATTTTAAATAGTTTTTCATTGCGCGTAATACTAATATTATATGAATACTTTGTACATAAATCTGATATTTTACTGATAATGCCACGATTGACAATATACAAAATTTTTTTTTAACAAGTTATATAAAACTTTTTACTAAATTAAGCAGATTTTCAATAATAAATTTTATTTTAAAGTATATAATCTGGTGTGGCACCCACACGACTTTTTATTACCCTACATTTAAATTTTATAAAGAGAAATTCAGATTGAGGAATAAAATATCAAGTACTGTATAAAATTCTATAGTAAAAAGAATTTAAGCTAGCTTTACGAATAATTTAATTTGACAAATAATTTTCTGTGGGAAGGGCGGAGGGGAGCACCACCCTTCTCAACCCACATTTGAAACTAATATCTACATTTCTATAGAATTCACGACTAATATTAAATTTAAAATTATGTTCAACAATAACTTTCAATCACATTTATTGACAACTTTAATCCGTATCACTCGTTGAAACTTATCAATATTGATCAAACTGTTCAAGTATGAATTTGATATGAACTTTAAAATATAACGCTTGAGTTCCCTGCCGGTATTTAGTTTTTAAAGTTACACTGATAACAGACTCACAAAGAACAACTGTTAAAAACTTTGTTTAATTATTCACGGAATCTCAAAATACGTAGTTATTTAAAATAATCTGGTGTGTCACTCACACGACTTTCTCTTACCCTGAAATTTAATACTATAAATACAGGTTGCAGATTAATAGGTAAGATAACGAGTACTGTTATGTAAACCTATGTTAAACAATTCATATTAAGCTTCTGAAGAGTTTTATATGATAATTAGTTCTGTGTGAGAGGGGCGGTAGCCCCCCTCAACCCCCCGTTTCATTAATGCACCTACATTTATATAGAATTTTATTTGGTTATTAAAAAATAATTTATTAAAATTATTATTTAAAAAAATTGTCTTTTATGATAAGGCAGACGATTTCCATATTAGAGAAGTAGAATAACACCAAATATCCAAAAAAGTCCATTTTATTCTCAAAAAAAAAAAAAAAAAAAAAAGCTTTTTTTTTTCGTTAAAAGTAAAAAAATCGATAACTTTGTTTTAAATTATCGCAGATCGATGGTTCAACCATTCGTTTTAAAGGTATTGGCGAGCTCTTTTGAAAGATACCCATCATGAAAATTTACTCCCCCCCAGGGGGGAGGCGAGGCTCCTACATACACAATTATTTTCCCCAGTTAACTGTCTCTATTACAAAATACATATATTTGTTTCATTTGGTTTAGTGCAGTCTATAGACGTTAAACTCTATTTTCCTGCAATTTCCCCCATAGACGTAATGTATTAGAATTATCTTGATTGTCCCTGTACACGAACCATTTGCTTGATATTAACGAAAAGCTTAGTGTAGCATCCCTATATGATACACATTTAGAATACCAAGTTTGAACTTTCTGCCATAATTTGTTTTTGAGATATGCTGATGACAGACAGACACACAGACCATTTGCTAAAAACATGATTTTCGTATTCAGGGGACCTCAAAACGTGTAAATATAACAAAATCTCGCGTTCGAAAATTTGACCCAAAAACAATAGTTTCTCTACCTTATGGGTAAGAGAAAGTAAAAAAAAAAAAAAAACAAGACTTCAAATTAAACTAAATATTTTATTTACTCTTAGGTATGAAGAATTAATTTACATTCCTGAGCAAAATAAGTTGTATTAATATTGAAGTCTAGGAATTGAGTGAAACAAATATTTTTAAGGACATAAGCAAGTTGATTTTATAACTGAAGAAACTAAAACTAATTAAAGTTTGCAAGAAATGGGAGTCAAGTGTTTATGAAATTATTTATAAACGACGAAATCACACTATTATTTTCAAAGATTTTGCGCTCTTATTTTCACGCCTAACATAAAAGCACAGCTGAAATTTTAAGTATGGTACCTGAACATGAACGCTGTTTCTATGCGTTCTTTTAGAATTACAGTAACTGGATATCAAGCTGTGTATCGATATTAATAAAATCAGACTTTTCTCTGTAAATTTATCAGGGGAAAAAAAAAAAAAAAAAAAAAAAGCGATATCTTCACTTTCCACACACCATAAAATTCGAAAATTTCTTCAGAAAATTTTGTCTGTGTGTGTGTCATCGTGTCTGTATGTCTGTAACGCTATTATTGTCCGGGTATCACGTGAGAATGGCTGGATGGAATTCAACGGCGCTTGGCAGAAATTTAGGTCTTTACGCAACTAAAATCTGCCAACTTTTTCGAAATTCCCTCCCCAGTTATCGCCGGGATGGGGGGAACAAAAGTTAAAAACATGTTTGTAAGCATAACACCGCTCCAAATTACTTCACTGTAAAGAAATTGAACATATAAAGAATAGACATGAGTATAAATAAAACGTTATCTGCAATTTAGAAATTTTCGATTATTAACCCTTTCAGCCGCAGTGTTCCCGCTGATGGAACACCTAATTTTAATTCTCAAGTGCAAAAACTCATCCCGTAAATTTTTTAGCAAAAATTTACGTTTATAACATATTAGAAAAGGCCCTTTTTTTTAACCTGAAAATTTAAAATTTCTTTTATTTAAATTTTGTTCGTAAATTCCGGTGGCGAGAAATTTCGCAATTTCCGAATTTTTTAAAGAACTCTACAAAAAAAAAAAAAATGGAACAAAGATGTTAAAAAAAGCTACGAGACTTCCTTAGAAAATTTCCAAAAACACATTTTTTTTTTTTTCCTAATTTCCGATGTTTTTGTGAGGAGGGGGTTACGAAGGGTCAAAATCGAGACAACCCTTTTAGCGCTAAATTTTTCCTGAGAAATCTATGGAAGCTGCGGTCACGAATTTCGGTGCTCGGATTATATGTATCTATCCGACACCTAAAGTAATGGGATTTATTGGAATAAATAAAACATTGCGATTTAGGAAATTTCGATTTTTAAGGGAAAGGAAGAGGGAAATCAACTTTTGGCGGAAAATTGTTCAAATTCCAGATTTTTAGTAAAATTTTAACAAAAATGGAAAAAAGATGTTGAAAACAGCCATGGGTCTTCTTTAAGACATTTTCAAAACACATTTTTTTTTTTTTTTTTTTAAGGGGGGGGGGGGGATAGGTATGTGTTACAAAGGGCAAATTCGAGTCACCACTTTTAGCGCTAAATTTGTCCTGCGAAATTTATGAGATCTGTGGTCAGGGTCAGAAAGTTTGATGCTTGGATTGCTTATATATGTATCCGACCCCTAAAGTAACGGAATTTATCGAAATCTCCCCCCCTTTCACCCTGGGGGGTAGGAAGCAAAAAAAAAAAAAGTTTGTAAGCATAACTCGGCCCCAAATTACTTCACGCTGAAGAAATTGCACATGAGGAAACAAGATTTGAGTATAAATAAAACATTATGTACGATTTTGTAATTCTTGACAGGAGGGAGGAAAGAAATCGTTTTTTGGGGGAAAATTTCAGAAATTCCGGATTTTTTAGTAGAGCTCTACTGAAATGGTACAAATGTATTGAAAAAAGCTATGTGTCTTATTTAGGATATTTCCAAAAACACATTTTCTTTCTTTGTGTGTGTGTAAAATTTTCGATTTTTTTTTTTTTTTTTTTTTTTTTTGGGGGGGGGGGGAGGCGTTACGACGGAGCTTATTCGAGACCCTCCCTTTTAGCGCTAAATTTGTCTTGGGAAATCCACGGGATTAATGGTCGCTAAATTTGGCGCGTAAATTTTTTATATGTATCCGACACTTATTGTAACGGGATTTTACAAAATTCCTCCTTTACCCTACCACCCAGGGGGGGGGGGGACAAGAAACACGTGTAAAATCTCGTTTTTCCTTTTGAATTTGCTTTAAATTATCTTAGATTGGCGAATTTTGATGTATGGATGTGGATCAAGTGTACGCATTATTTACTTTGGTGGGATTTCACATAATTTCGAACTTACCCGCTGGGGAAGCGATAAGAAGTGGGTAAGTCGCTGCCGAAGGCAGTGTGGACCCGGACTTCTCACGTTGCAAGCGGAAAAACCTCTACCGAACACATCGGAAATTTTAACGTAGGTTATTAACAATGATATGGGATTTTGACAACTTATTTAAGTATAGTGCCCAGTGAAGTGGGCAAAGCCTGCTAGTTTATAATGAAACTAATTTTAAAGTTACGTAATAACACATACACACATACACAAAAATAAATAAATAAATAATAATAATAATAGAGTTTTTCCGCATCTTATTAGATATGTTTATCTAATTTAAAATAAAGGGATGTGTGTTATAGATACAAGAAATCTGTGTTATAGATACAAGACTTCATTCGTCTTTCGAACACTAACTAATTAACGGTTCTACAAATCAATTAAAGCAAGACAAATAAACAAAAAAGTAAATTATGATAGCTTGTTTGAGTTTTATCGCCAAATAGAATGTTGTTTAATATAATGCTGAAGAAGCCGCCATTTGGTTTCAAAATGGCGGCTACAAATTACTAATGGGCTTAAGGATATTTAAGTGATAAATCCATTTTTCAACTTTGGTTTGAACGGATTAAGTATTTCAAAAGTTACCACGATAACAAATTTTCAAGTGGCCGCCACTTGAAAACAGTATAATAGAGGAAGTTGCCCATAAAAATATTTTCTTTTGTTAAATTTCATTGTTACAGAATTCGCCGATATAACTACTGAAAGTGAAAGCCTAAAAAGGGCTGAATATAGAATAAAATACTTCGTCGGGTCGGGCTACGTTATTAAAATACATATAAATAGACTGGCAGGCTACGCCCGCTTCGCTGGTCACTATTTTTAAATGAATCATTATAATTAATGAATTCTCAAAATTGCATTAATTTTTATCATGTGGGAAAAAAAAAAAAAAAAAAAAACTGATCTGGAAAAATGTCGCACCGGGTCCCCGAGCGTAGACCCGTGCACGATTGCATATATATGAGCTCCCTAATAATTTTACAAATTCGAAAATATCCGCAATCGATTTGAAAGTATCAAAAACCTCTATGCACCACTTTTGAACGATCTATCTCTATTTTTATTTTTTTTGCCCCTCCGCTTCCACCTCCCTTCCCGCCCCTCCCAATAATTTTAAAAATTCAAAAATATCCGCAATCGATTTGTAGGTATCGAAAACCTCGATGTACCAATTTTGAATGATCTTGATTGATATATTTTTTTTTTGCCCCTCTGCCGCCCACCCTTCCCGGCCCTTGTAATAACTTTACACTTTCGAAAATATCCCCATTCGATTTGCAGACCTCTAAAACCTATCTGTACCAATTTTGAATGGCCTAACTGTATTTCTATTTGTTTTTGCCCCATAGCCCCCCCTTACCACCCCACCCCTACCCGCCCCTCCTAATAATTTTACAAATTCAAAAATATCCGCAATCGATTTGTAAGTATCGAAAACCTCTACGTACCAATTTTCAAAGACCTGACACTATTTTTATTTTTTTGCACCCCCCTCCCCTCCCCCTTCTTGCCCCTCCTAATAACGTTACACAATCGAAATTATCCCCATTCGACTTGCAGGCCTCTTAAACCTATCTGTACCAATTTTGAACGGCCTAACTGTATTTCTATTTGTTTTTGCCCCATAACCCCCCCTTACCACCCCACCCCTACCCGCCCCTCCTAATAATTTTACAAATTCAAAAATATCCGCAATCGATTTGTAAGTATCGAAAACCTCTACGTACCAATTTTGAACGATCTGACACTATTTTTATTTTTTTGCCCCCCCGCCTCCCCTCCCCCCCTTCTTGCCCCTCCTAATATCTTTACACAATCGAAAATATCCCCATTCGACTTGCAGGCCTCTTAAACCTATCTGTACCAATTTTGAACGGCCTAACTGTATTTCTATTTGTTTTTGCCCCATAGCCCCCTTTTACCGCCCCACCCCCTAATCGCCCCTCCTAATAATTTTACAAATTCAAAAATATCCGCAATCGATTTGTAAGTATCGAAAACCTCTACGTACCAATTTTGAACGACCTGACACAATTTTTATTTTTTTTGCCCCCCCCCCTCCCCTCCCCGCTTCTTACCTCTCCTAATAACTTTACACAATCGAAAATATCCCAATTCGACTTGCAGGCCTTTAAAACCTATTTGTACCAATTTTGAACGGCTTAACTGTACTTCTATTTGTTTTTGCTCCATAGCTCCCCCCCTTGCTGCCCCACCTGGGGGCTGAATTTCTAAAATTCCAGAAATTGGTTTTTAGATAGTTGCATTAGCTATATTTTAGAGCAAAAATTTCACGTATATCTATTTTTTTTGTTTGAGATATATAGGATTATGCGAAATCACGTTTTACGCATGTGAAATCACGTTTTGCCCCCCCCCCTGCCCCCTTGGGGACCGAATTTGAAAAATTCCAGAAACCGATTTTTAGACATTTGTATTAGCTATATTTAAAAGCAAAAATTTTAGGGATATCTGTTTTTTTGCTTGAGATATGAAGGATTTTGTGAAATTACGTTTTGCCCCCCCCCTCCCGCCATATCAGAAAAGTAGTATAACAGTAAATATCCAAAAAAAAAAAGTCTATTTTATTCTCAAAAAAAAAAAAAATAATAATAATAATAATAATAATAATGTTAATAATTACGATTTTTTTTTTTTCAAAGTTCTTTTTTGTTAAAAGTTTAAAAAAAAAAAATATCAATAACTTTGTTTCACATTATCACAGATCTATAGTTCAACCATTCGTTTTAAAGGTATTGACGAGACCTTCCGAAAGATACCCATCTTGAAAATTTACTTCGCCTGGGGGAGGGCGACGCCCCCACAAGCACAATTTCCCCCCCTAGTTAACAACTACTTTTATCAATAATTCATATTAGTTTTACAGTCAAAAGTTAAAAATAACTCATTATTTACATTTATACGAAATTTTGTCCTATACTGCCATGTTAAAAATTTAGAAAAAATGCTATCACAGTGCCACCTATTGGGCGATTGATCCCTAAATCTAATCAGCACCAGTTTATGTCAGGGCCCAACTAAATACCAAGTTTGGTTAAATTTCGTTCATTGGTTCGTGAGATACAGCCTCCAAAAATTCGTGACACACACACACACAGAGAGAGAGAGACAGACATTTTCTAAAAACTATCAAATCATGTTCAGCACATCCCAAAACGTGCAAATCCATCGAAAACCGGAGTTCGAAAATTTTCACGAATCCAATACTTTCTCTATATTACATATAGAAGAAAGTCCCCCCCCCCCCGGGAGGGATAAATTTTCAAGATGGATATCTTTCGAAAGATCTCGTCAATACCTTTGAAACGAATGGTTGAATTGTAGATCTATGATAATTTAAAACAAAGTTATCGGTTTTCTTTTTTTTTTTTTTTTTTGTTACTTTTAACGAAAAAAAAAAAAAATCGTAATTTTTTATTATTATTATTTATTTTTTTTTATTGAGAATAAATGGAACTACTTCTCTAATATGGAAATCGTCTGCATTATCATGGAAGAAATTTTTTTTTTATAATAATTTTAATAAATTATTTTTACTGAGGGAATTTGTATAGGAAAATATAGAAGAAAGTAATGTGGTGGCCACAACATACTAGTTTAGTTAAATTAATTATATCAGACTTCAAGTATAATTATAAAGTATATATATATATATATATTTAATTTCACTATTACGTAATTCGCCGGTATAACTAAAGAAAGCCTGAACAGGGCTGAAAATAGTATAAAGTACTTGGTCGGATCGAGCTACGCTATTAAAATACATATAAATAGATTAGAATAAATGAGGAAAGTTATTTGATGTCATGTGAAAATGGAAAAGAAAAAGAAAAGAAAAAAAGAAACACAAAAATAAAAAAAGAAAGAAAGAATCAAAACAAAACAAAACTTCGGCGAAACCGCAATAAGGAGTAGCTGATTTTTGATCTATTCTTCCAAAAAGCCAATGATTCGTCAGTGAATCTGTCAATCTTCTCCACCTCCTGTCAAAACCACGTGGGACACTTTTTATCTTCTTTCAGCCGGCATCGGAATTTTTTTCAAGTGAAGAGGGCCGTTAAGGAACTTAAATCTAATCAAAATCTTGTCATTACTAAAGCTGATAAAGGTGGCCAGATTGTTCTCATGGACAAAACTGATTATGTTGATAAAGTTAATTCTCTTTTATCTGAAGGACCTTATACTGAAATTAAAAAAGACCAAACTAAATCTCTTCTAAGCTCTGTTCAAAAAGCTGTTAAAAATTCCACCGTTCTTCATGACAATACCAAATTCTCAGTTTCCCCTTCTTCAGCAATTTGTGCTCGTTTTTATGCTTTACCTAAAGTTCATAAAAATAATGTTCCCCTCAGACCTATTGTTTCGAATATTGGTACTGCTACTTATCCCCTCTCTAAATTTTTAGCTTCTATTTTTTCTCCTTTATGCAGCACTAATAGTCATACTATAAAAAATTCCTATGATTTTGTTATGAAGTTAAATAATTTGAATCCTGTAAATTGCTCTATGTTATCTCTTGATGTGAAGTCTTTATTTACTAACGTCCCCACTGAAGGTGCGCTTAATTGTTTAGAAAAAAGGTTACGCGAATTTCATTATTCTGACATTGAAATCAAAGAATTTGTCAATCTAACTAAACTCTGTGTTTCCCAAACTACTTTTGAATTTAATAACAAATTTTATAAACAGTGTGATGGTTTAAGAATGGGTAATCCTTTATCTCCTATTCTTGCCGATATGTATATGCATTATTTTGAGGAAAAATTATTAAAGATGTTAAATTTAAAATGCTGGTTACGTTACGTAGATGACACTTTCATTCTTGTTGAAAATCCGTTTGATGTTTCTGCCATTCTTAATATTGCTAATGCTATTGATCCCCATATTCAGTTTACCTTCGAGTTAGAAAATTGTAATCAACTTCCCTTTCTTGATGTTTTAGTTACTAGGTACGATTCCTCTTTTAAAACCTCTGTGTACAGGAAACCTTTCTCTGTTACTAACCCTCCCCATGCTCTCTCTAATCATCCGGCTAAACAAAAAATTGGCACCTTTTACACTTACGTGTATCGTGTCCTTAAAATTTGTTCTGATACTTCTTCTCTTAAAGAAGAACTGAATGATTTAAAGTCTGTTGCTATTAAAAGAGGTTTCAGACCCTCTATAATTGATAAAGCTCTCAAAAAGTTCAGTAGGCCAACTTATAATTCTACTCTTTCCATTGATGATAAAATTAAACCTGATAATCTTGTTGTCCTACCTTTTTATCCCCCCTTAAGTTTTAAATTAGCCAAAATTTTGAAGCGTTTCAATTTTCACGTTATTTTTAAACCTTTCAATAAATTCCAATTCCCTTCAACCAAATCCCCTGTTCCTGAGCTTCAAAAATGGGGTATCTATAATGTCCCTTGTAATAACTGTTATTTATCTTATATTGGTCAAACTAAAAGAAATCTTGAATGTCGTTTACGTGAACATTCTCGGTATGTTGTTAATCAAGAAATTTCTAAATCTTCTATAGCGAAGCACAGTTGGGAATTTGATCATAGTTTTAATTTTAAGAGTGCCAAAATTATCTTTCATGCCAAACGCGTTTCCGAACTGGATTTTTTGGAAAATTTAGCTATTTACCTTAATCGTGATAAAATTGTCAATGAAAAATCTGATTCTACTTTGCTGTCTACAGCCTGGAAAAAATTGTTTAATTCAATTAAATAATTTCCTTTATTAGTTATATTAAAATAATTCTAATTAAAATAAAAAAAAATAATAATTAATGGATAAATTTTATTAAATTTACTTTTTAGTTTAATATTATTGAAAAAAAGAAAAAATAATAATAATTGTTTACTCCTTTCCTCCCTCCTCTTTTTGTGGTGTGTGTACGTGTGTTCCTCTCTGATTGGTCCTGCCCTGCATGTTGCTTCCTATTGGTTGTTTGTGTTGCTCCTCCCCCTCTGGTTTTTTCCTGCTTTCATTCTTGCTTTTGCCTCCAAGGCAGTTGCACGTGTTTGCACCTGATGAAGAAAGGCTACGTCCTTTCGAAACCGGTTGTGCTGATTTAAAATTTATGGTGCGTGAAGAAGTTTTAATTTCTTGCAAAAACATCCAGTTCTTAAAGGATTAAAATGGCGTTTACAGTTCTCAGTGCTTGTGATGTTCTCCAACTCTCCTGCAAGTTTTCACATGACCGTAGACCCTGTATGAATGTTTCATAAAAATCCGAAAATAAAACCGCCACAAGCTGGCAGAATTCCCAACTTTTATAATTTATTCAAGAGGATTTTTAGCCCCGCCTCTTTTTCATACCGGAAATTTTGAAAAATGATTTTCTTCTTATTTAATCGTTGTCACATATTAAAGAGAAATAATCTACAAAATTTCTGGTGAGAAAAGAAGGCGGGGCTAAAAATGCTCGTGAATAAATTATAAAAGTTGGGAACTCTGCAAGCAGGGTCAAATAAAAGTGTTGCCAAATTTAGGCACCGTTTTATTCAACTATCTCCAATAATTTTGAGTAGTGGTATTTAATGTACATAATGGAAGAATAACCTTTGAAGTGATTTGGCAACCACTACAGTTAAAATTTAGTGATGAATATTCAATAAAAAAGTCTCTAATATTGGCAACACTGCAATTAAAATGTAGATATATAAAAAATTATCACGTAGATATATTTAAAAACAATTTACGATAGATATTCTTTAACTTAACTATTGTTTGTCTGGTGATTTGTGGCTTACAAAGAGTATGAAGATCGTACGTAAAATAAATACAAAATTAAAAAGTGCGCATAAAACTTTGTTTACGAAAGGCATGAAAGAACCAATGTTTGCATGTGTATAGAATGCGGACAATGGAATTGTATGCAAAATTAATAATTTCGATTAAACACTTTACATAATTTTATATTTTAGCTAACATAATAAAAATAATAATAACAATAATAACAATAAAAATAATGATAATAATTTTAATGATTCAGTTATATATATTTCTAGAATTATTTTGGAAACCATACCTTTTCAACATATAAATGCAAAATTTAACATTGTATATCGCTAAGTTGCCTATTTCTAATCTATTCAAAAAGTCTAACCATTTGAAACATAGCATGCCATTTATAAAGTAAATTTTTAAAGAAAATATTATTGACTGTTACAAACTCTTAATATTGCAGTTAATACAAATTGTTTGAGAATTTCTCAACAGATGGCGATACTATGTTATGTGTCCATGGTAAAGTTTATTTTATCAAGAAAAAAGATTTAGGCATAAATTTATGAAACACAAAGCGTTTATATTTACGCCCTTTATCAGAAATGGGATGCAGCTTTTACTTAAAACAAATTTAACAATTGTTTTCTGGGATCTTTTTTAAGGACCTTTTCGGAGATGAGAAATTTGCACCTTATTTACTACCACTATTTTTATTCAAAAATCTCTATCCTGTTTAATCTCGATATTTTACTATGAATGTACTAGGGTAGGTGCTCCAGTGATTGGAATGCTCGAGTAATTGACATCTATCCCGAAATAATTAATAAATAAGAAAAATAATAAAATCATATATTTTACATATAAGAATTTTAACATTTTATGTCAAACACTGGACCATAGGGTGCTAATAACTGGTAAAATGAATAACTAGCAGTGTCAAACACTGGAACATAGGGTGTCAATTACTGAAACATTGAGTGGGTGTCAAGTAAAAATTCATAAAAAAAAAAAAAAAATGATTGTTATCAAATGTATATATTTTAACATATATGTGGTTCTGTATGTCTTTCATGCCATATGTACTAACTTAAGTTTTCTAAAAATATTTTCTGATGACTAGAACATTAAAAACATCAGAGATTGCTCTAAACGTGTCAATCACTGGTGCACTTACCCTATAAAAATTTCTGTAAGGAAATACTACCAGTAAAAATTATGTCTACCGGAAAAGTTTTCCGTTTGAATTATAATACTGACATAGGAAATTTATGCTGGATAATATTTACGATATTGCTGGGTAACTTTTAAGATGACTATTGGTAAAGTACCATTGTGAGATTGATACTGTAGAAGGTCTCCACAGTTTGTTTGAAATTAAGCTGGATCCAGCAAAGTATTAAGTTGGGATGGTTAAATCGATTTGACGCCAGTGACTCGGCGAAAGTTTAGGTCGGATTAATTTTGTGTCGACATGGTGCTGCAACGAACGAATTAAGTTGCGAGAGGTAGATGAATTGAAAGCGATTTTAAAAGTTTGATTGAAATGAAGAGAAAGGAAGTTGGTAGAAAGTAGTATAAGATGGAGATGGTTTTCGTGAAAGGTGTGGAGGAGTGAAGTCTTGTCCGACTAAGATAACGGCTAAGTAGTAGAGTGTGGAGAAAGTTATATTTCAGTAGTTGAGATTAAGTGGTGCTTAAGTTAAGCAGGTTGATGGAGTGTTGTTATGCTTAAGTGCGAGAATTTGTGAAGGGAAACTGATTCGGCCGGGAATCTCCGAATCAGTCGCAAAGTCACAGTATCTACGTAAAGGAGTACATTCGTCTAAACTTCCACTATTCTGGGGTGAGATGTTTCAAATTATCTAAATTAGTCATTGTATGTTTACTTGATAAAGTATTTAAATACGCTGACTGAGCTACCGCAATTCCAGATCGTCCTCCCACTAATCTGGTTGAATAAACTCTTGGTTTTATTTTTATATATGAGTCTCTGTGCTAATTTCATATCTAATACTTAAGTAGTTAAATTAACAAAGTTATTCATTGAGTTAAGATGGGGTCTGCGTCAACGCAAACCTCACACCATATAAATATTTTAAAATAAAAATTTTCGTGTCAATTTATTAATTCAAAAGAGCAGAACTTTCTGGTGGCAATAAGACGGATTTTTTCATCCCTAAAAGTGCCATTTAAAAAAAAAAAATAAATAAAAAAAAAAAAAGTTTGAGAATACGACCCCCTGTGTTTCAAAATTATTTTCAAATTTCATTTTTGATTTTAAAATATCGTTGAAATCGTAGTTCTTATTGATATAAAGCTAAAATGTTAACTTTTTTTTTTTTTTTTTTGGATCAGAATAGACATTATTTTGAAATCTAATATTTCAAGTCTAATAAGAAAAGCTTTTCGGTATTCTTTTCGATAATGTATTTTAAGTTAATAATATGTACTAATCCTATTTCATGTGAATGCGGAAACTTACCGAGTTTAAATTGCATACGCTCATGTTACTTATGGCACTTAGGAAACGTAATTTGATATTTTCTTTTCACTAAGGCAAAATTATCCTTAGAACTATAAATCTATTCTAAAATTATTCTCGTATTTTAAAATGCATCCGGTTAATGGCTTTTAAAATAGTTTTCTTCGCATAATATTACATGAAAACGTACATATCTTTGAAAGTTACATAGAAAATAAATTTTCTTTTGAGCATTTCTGTTTAATTTTTTAAATATAATATTTTAGTTTGTATAAATAAATAAATAAATAAATATATATATAAAGATAAATTGATACAAAATGCATATTTCTTCATATACATATAAAAAGGGAAAAAGGCATGGCTCCTAACATGACTAATTTATTTTACAGATTTATTAGCAAACCCCGCTTTTTCCAACCATATGCATTCTTGCCAACATTCTAATTAATATTCCGTTGTTCTGTAGTCCCCGCCTTTTTTACCACGACGGTCTTTTTTTAGAGTATTTTTAATCGTAATTAAATTTGGAGAAAACTAAAAAGAAACTGGTGTGGAAAAAGGGGCGGTACTAACAATTTTTATTAAAATCACACAATCAACTGATTGGAAGAAAATCATATTTATTGAAATTTTATTTTTCCGACTGAGTGAAAATAATGCCTGGACCGGGAGTGGAACCCCGGATCTTTGACTTACAAGGTCATGGCTCTACCAATTGACCTATCCAGGCTGACAAGCGGTCGGCATTACTCACTCAGACAATCTTTAGGCAGAAACATCTGGTTTATCATGTAGATAGTTCGACAGAAATAAGCCGCAGGTAATGGAAACACCATTAAACAATGAGAGAAAAAAATAAAATTTTTATTAAAATCACACAATCAACTGATTCTGCCTAAAGGTTGTCTGAGTGAGTAATGCCGACCGGCTGTCGGCCTTGATAGCTCAATTGGTAGAGCCTTGACCTTGTAAGTCAAATATCCGGGGTTCGACTCCCGGTTCAGGCATTATTTTCACTCAGTCGGAAACATAAAATTTCAATAAATATGATTTTCTTCCAATCAGTTGATTGTGTGATTTTAATAAAAATTGTATTTCTTTCTCCCATTGTTTAATGGCGTTTTCCATTACCTGCGGCTTATTTCTATCAAGCTATCTACATGATATACCAGATGTTTCTGCCTAAAGATTGTCTGAGTGAGTAATGCCGACCGGTTGTCCGCCTGGATAGCTCAATTTGTAGACCCTTGACCTTGTAAGTCAAAGATCCGGGGTTCGACTCCCGGTTCAGGCATTATTTTCACTCAGTCGGAAAAATAAAATTTCAATAAATATGGTACTAACAATACTACGGGATATTAATTTGTATGTTAGCAGATATGCATATACATAATTGCCAACATTTTAATTTAATCCAGATTTGTTTTAGCCCCTCCTTTATTTCGCACCAGTTTATTTTTAGAATAAATTTCTTCAATATATAATTACGATAAAATAAGAAATATTACACAAAATAAGTGGTATGAAATAAAGGCGGGGCTAAACATTATCCAGAATAAATTAAAATTTTTGCAACTCTGCATATGTTTGAAAGAGTAATTTTATTCTTATTTAATTTTAATTATATAATGAAGAAAACTGCTTTACAATAAAAGTGGTAGGGAAATTTGCTGTTACTAACAATACTAGAGTATACACGTGCTAGCTGGCATAGATTTTGAGGTTTATTTATAATAATAATTATTATTACTTTGCAATACTTAGAGAAATTCGGGTGAATGCAAGTCAAGCCTTAATACTGGCCTCACGATGCTCCTAAAATTTTAGTTCTTGTATTTTATTTATAGTGTTACATACTACTATCGTTAAAAAGAAATACATCATGACCATCATCATCACGGGGCTTCTGGGAGTACCTACGACGGTCGAGACCGTCGCTTAACTCCACCTGAGAAGAAAAGAAAAACAGGAACTGGACTTGCATGATCTAGATCTAGATGATCGGGACCATGAGCAGAGTGAGTTCGCACGGAACTCGGGCGTGATGATTTGATGCTTGACGGAGGAGAGAAACAGAGCAGTGCCGATCTGGAAGCGGTGGTTTTAGATGTAGAAAACGAGCAGGAGGGGAAAATCCTAGCACTAAACACAAGGCACGACTTAGACTACCTGGAGACCCGGGGCTAGCTCATTCTGGGGGAACCCCTTGCAGTGGCATAAGAGGTATTTAGGTTGCAGAATTTCTGTTTATGCCTATTGGGGGGGGGGGGGGGGGGGCTCTTCCAGAAGGGGGGCCCAGGGCATGGCGCTAGTCGGGGCCTAACTAAACACGCATTTTTTTTTTAATGAAATAAACTAGGATAGCCTAACAAGACTGTTAAGCAATCAGAATAAAAATAATAACAATAAAACAAATTTGGAATAGAGCCTAACTAGACTTCTTGAATGTTTTAATGCTAAAATATTGTGAATATATATATATATATATATTAGAACAGCGGAGACACTATAATAAAATGAGCGCAAAATTTTGGGAAAGCTATGAGGGCTGGTTAACAGTGTTGCTAGATCTGGCTGATTTTTAATTCAGCATTCACCAATAATTTTGAGAAGTGATATATGATATACATAATAGACTATCAATATTCGAAGGAATTTGCAAAACGTTCCAATTAAAAATTATTGGTGATTATTAGTTTTCGAGTTGTTTATGATTAGTTTCCGAGAAAAAATTATTTGTTTTACTAAAATATTTTGTTTTAATAATAGGGTTGGTGCTCCAGCGATTGGCATGCTCCAGTAAATGACATCTATCCCGAAATAATTAAGAAATAAGAAAAATAATAAAATCATATATTTTAGATATAAGAATTTTAACATTTTATGTCAAACACTGGACCATAGGGTGCTAATAACTGGTAAAATAAATAACTAGCAGTGTCAAACACTGCAACATAGGGGGCCAATTACTGATAAAATGAAAAACTGGCAGTGTCAATTACTGGAACATAGAGTGGGTGTCAAATAAAAATTCATAAATAATAATAATAATAATAATTGTTATTAAATGTATATATTTTAACATATATGCGGTTCTGAATGTCTTTCATACCATATGTACTAACTTAAGATTTCTAAAAATATTTTATCATGACTAGAACATTAAAAACATCAGAAATTACTCTAAAAGTGTCAATCACTGGTGCAATTACCCTGCTTAACCAAAATTTTCTTCTTAAATATATGAACAAATGAATTCTCCAAGAAAAATAAATCCTTCTTATCATTTATTATTACTACCTATGTTTATTCAAACAGAAATAACTCTGTGTTCGAAATCATTTACGAATTCAGGAGTTGCGAGCTTGTATACTTAAACAGATAAGATAAATTTTTGCCAGTTTTACTTTGGTTGTACAAAATTCAATCCTATTCGCCTGGTCATCTCCATTTTTTCTCTTCTAACCAATAGTGGACACGCGAATCTCATTGTCATCTGTTTCATCTCACGGTTTCATCTCTCAAATCATTTCAGTTTGTGTGTGGCAAAAGTGTTTATAAATCTTAATTTTGACCTAAAAAATTAAAGTTTTACACTTTTTGACTGCAATATAGCGTCGGTTATCCGAAGTAATGTGGACCGAGAGTACCTCGGATAATCGAAAATTCGAATAAAACGGGTTCTATCGTAATTCGGAGGAAAAAAATATGGCAAGTTTAAAATGGATGATAACGTAGTCAATGAAGTAAAATAATACATACATTACATATTTAAATGTAGTCAGCTAAAAAATGCAACACAATACATACATATGTATATTACAAAATGCAGTGATATATAGTAAAATTTGTCAAAGTTATGTACGCCACTTGACGAAAGCTACGCCTCCTCCGGGGCGTGGCCTTTTCGAGACTACCTGCGTTAACCCGGAACTCGGTTAATTGGGGCTCGGATAACTTCGGTTCTACTGTTCTTCGTAAAGTGATTTTTAACTATGATGAAAAGATACATAACATGAAGAAGGGTATAATTGTACTTAAAAGAGGGACATATTTAATATAAACATTAAGAAAGAAAAAACACTAAAATTCAAATAGATTCTTTTAAGTGAATGATATGAAACATTGTTAGTGGTAACGGCATTATTATTTTTTGTCGATAATTTTTGCTCACTTTCTTTCATTTTTACCGAAATCAAGTTAAATGAATAATTTATAATATTTTAAATTATTTCAAACATTCTACATTATGAAATTCACTATATATTTGCTATTTTTTCTAAACAAGAAGATAATCACACTAAATTATTTCAGTGTTACAAACTTATAAAATTATGACATAGATTTCCTTTTTCTCAATTTTAATTATGAAAATTATAACACTAAATTGGAATTTTTATTAAATTTTCAACAAAATAAAGGAAATATTAAAAATCTAAAAAAAAAAAAAAAAAAAAAAGTTTATTATGTTATTTTTATAAGGCTTTTATGAATAATTATTTAATCAATATTTAAATGATATTCAAGTTACATTAAATTTTGTAAATTCGAATATTTACTTACAATACGAAAGGATAAAAGCGTTACATCAGTGTAACTAACGTCGTTTTGAACGCATTAAGATATTTGATATTTTGAAGAACGGTATTTTATGTTTCGTTTTAAGTTCTAAAGACCGGCTTCTTTCATTCTGCAATAAAACTATTGACACCAATTTTGTAGACTACATTAAACATACTCACTCAGATGTCAAATAACAAAAATTAAATTAAATAAAATTTCTAGAACATGTAAAAAAACGGTTTAGAAAATGTAAGATAAACCTTTGACACTAAGTTTAAAAATATCAAAGAGAAGTTTAGATCAATCAAAATTTCGGAGGTAACTGTGAAAAACATACCACTCTGATTAACCAAGATTTAACCTACGAAATCATTTCTTTTGAAATGATAGATTTGTTGTTTTTTGTTTGTTTTATTGAAAATACATACATCAGACTCGTATGCTTGATTCGAATTCTTCTTGTAAAATTTCGTCGAGACGTAGCCTCCTAAACTAGATGCCTGTCGCGTAGCTCGGAAACTTGGCAACAGTTGAAGCGGTAGACAGCGCCACCTGGTACAGATTGCGCGACTTTTTTATTCAAATGTCACCAATAATTTTAAGAAGTGATATATGATACATATAATTGACGTTTCTTCGATTCTATTCGCCTTTCATGCGGATCATATTCCACTTTTAAAAATGTTTGGTGGCTGTTGAATAAAGAAGTCCTTTTGTCATTCAAAGTCTGTACCAGGTGGCGCTGTCTACCGCTTCAACTGTTGGAAAGTTTCCGAGCCACGACAGGCATCCAGTTTAGGAGGCTATGGTCGAGATAAGAACAAATGGTACATAACAGGTTTACAATACGAAGAATCGGAAAAAATACCCAGAACCAGCTCAAATATTAAACCGACTCTCTTAAACTCGAAGGTAATTAGCAGTGTAGTGACATAACTACTCCACCATGGAGAACCCAAATGACATTTTAAAACAAATAAACTATCTGAATAAACAAAACATTTAAATATTTATGATATAAATTGCTATCAACATTTAAACATTTATTCCAAGATCCAAATTTAATATTCTTGCTTGATTTTTTTTTTTCCTTAATGAATCTCTTGCGCGTGTAAATAGTTTTTATTAAAATGAAGATTAACTTACAAAATTTGATGTTTTTGTAAAAATACGCAAAGCTGATTCATGTTCCACTTCCATCCTAATTTGTCGTATTGTTTTTTATTGGTTTATTGTTTTGACAGTGAACCATAACGCAAAAATATAAAGTGAATACACGGATCGGCCACTTTATTATGATAATTCACACTGTTCGCACTGGTTTCCAACTTCCATAGCCACTGCGAAATAAGGCTACAGCACACAGGGCACTCAGAGAGTTATTTTGAGAAGATTTTCGGTTAAGATTTGGTGCAGTTTGCTCATAATTGCCAAATTTTGCACTTTTTATCTAACAAAATATTGTAATAGATTTTTTTTTTTATTTTTTATTTACCTATCAGAAATATACATCAAAAAAAGACTAGTAAAATTTTCCGCCATCTAAAAAATAATAAAGTTGACAACTATGGAATTGCTGTACTATTATTCTTCTATTTTCAGTTATAATTCGGGAGATTCTTCGTTCAGCGTAATCTTTTATTACTCGGAGACAACTACAATTCGCCCATTCACCCACAGTCTTTTGCTTAACAGTTATGTCTTGATACACTTTTACTACAACTGCCATGAGCATTTAGGAAATTCCGCAGATTAATTAATAGTTGTTCCCTGCATCCGAGCTCTTAAGTGTCACTCCAACGTTCAAAGTTCTTCAAATCACGTTTTCTTCCAACGTATTCACAAATAATTCGTTTGTTTTGGGAACTTACCTCCTTTTTTCATACTACCCTAGCTACAGCGCCTAGAATACAAAGTGTGGGAAGCGACCAGCAAATCAGTGCCTTAAAAACTATGCCTCTCAAAAAAGTCAGTGCAATCGAGTTTATTGTTTGGAAAACGCCCTATTGGCTAATTATGTGCTTAGATCACGTGATTGAACAGACGAAACTGGGAAAAGCCAACCAGCTCTTCGATTTGAACAAAAAAATCGATCGCAGCGCCATCTGGAAAACTTAATGTTTTTAACAGTATTTTAAGCATTCGATCATAAGCCCTTGCCACACTGTATATCCTAGGTGCTGTACCTTAGCGTTTTAGCGACAGCACTGTGATGCAGTAATTTATTTCCTTAAAATCCGCAAATGGTTATAATAAAGTTGCCGCTTAGTGTTAGATAGACCTGCTAACTATGCTAGTTTATCCGCAATGGTATTAGGCCCCGCCCTTTTTTTTTACACCAGAATAGCTGTAGAGTAATATTTAGCAATATGTTCTCATGATTAAATAAGAACACTATTTCTCTACAACTATTCTGGTGTGAAAAAAAGGCGGGGCTTAATACCATTATGGATAAACTAGCATAGTTTGCAGGTCTAGTGTTAGGTCGGTGATTCAGTGTACGATGTGATCTTTTGAATACAAAACTTAATTCCTGATTTCCGAGTTTCTTGGTTTCTTAGACATTCAAAAGAATATGCAGCATCAAGGTTATGAAGCTGATAGCTCCTGCACTTTAAAACATCGTTTAATAAATGTAAGCTTTACCACATTTGCAATTTTATATCTACTACTTCATTTGGCTACTCAAGATACGATAACATGTTTTTGATTTGTCTTAATTTGATGTAAACTTAAACTCCGTCAACTTTACGAATGCATAAAAATGAACTGAATGGCTGGCATCTAAATAATTATAATAAAACTAATTATATATATAGATATGCAAAGTGCTGTTTCCCGTAACTTTCTCCACCACTATTTATGTACAGCAATATTTTTGTAAGATGTTTATATGATTTGATGATATACATATAACTATATCAAAGACAGTGGTGGAGAAATTTTCGGTCAGTGACATATGTTATAATTATCATATTATATTTTTCATAATAACCTTTAATCCATTTTTTTAGAAATATATAAATCATCCAATTTATGTTATGCAATAAACTTTTGTTCCTAAAACCATTTACGATACATATATATATATATTTCAGAATTGAATTCATGTTTAATTCTAATTGATTAAAATTTTTATAATCGATTAACTTTAGTTGTACAATTTACCTAAAATAATAAATAAAAATACCATCAGACTTATTTATAAATCATTTAAATTTATTCTAAAAAGTATACGATAATGTCGAAAAAAATAATAAAACCTACTGTGACAGAGGGTGTGTAGAAAAGAGAACTTCACTTACCTAGAAAAGAAAAAAAAAAGAAAAATGAATTAATAATAATATATAAGTTATATCACATGATATAGCACTGCATGGAGAAGTGCATTTAATTATTTTCAAATAATGAACATTTTGTTCAATATCTAAAGAAGTGCATAAAGACTTACTAAGAACTTCAAGGATTTAAATAACATATTACTGTTTATATATTTCAGGGAAAGTTTTATCCCGAAGGCAAAAAAGGGATAAGTAACAAGTTAAAGAAAATTTATCCTTAGGCATCACCTTGTAAAATCTTCTGCACTAAACGTTTTGAAACTATGCCATAGTGTTACGAAGCTTCTTTTAATTATTTATTTATACTGTATAATGATGGTACATGTATTTATAGAGATGTGAAGTTTTCTTTAACAACAACGAAAACGTTTTGTAAGATTTTTTTTTTTTTTTTCATTTGTTTGCAACATGAAGTGCTTTCAAAACTAATACGAAGTGATTCTCCAGAAATCTAACAAAAGGATATTCGAGCAAAATATCACAAAAATAGTTTGACATAGAACTTTTTTTTAGTACGACAGGACTATTTCTTTCATTCTGGCATTTTGCGTCGTTACCAATTTATTAGTGTTCCACTTCGAAAATGCCAGTCAATATCCAATATTTTACCATTTAATTTCTTACTCTATCTTAAAATATTTTGTGAAACCCGAAAACATACATATATATATATATATATATATATATATATATATATTCTCTTCCCACCGGTGAGGATCGAACTCACAACCTTCGGGTTCGCAGTTGTGTACTCTGGCCACAGAGCCAACGGATCTCGGCTGAATATTTCCTGATTATTTAGACTAGTGTTTTCAATTTTTTTTTTTTTTTTTTTTTTTTTTTTATTGTTGTTTACTTCCCATCGGTGAGGATCGAACTCACAACCTTCGGGTTCGTTGTTGTGTATTTTGACGACAGTGCCAACCGGTCTTGGCTGAATAATTCCTGATTATTTAGACTAGTGTTTTCAGATATTTAATTTTTCTTTTCTCCTTCCTCTTCTTCTTCTTTTTTTTTTTTTTTTTTTTTTTTTGAAAGTTCTGTTAAAATACAAATAGAAGAAGTCCTGTCGTACTAAATTAAATTCTGTCATATAGACAGAATTTCATCCATATTAATTATTATTATTATTATTATTATTATTTTGAGACACAACTTTTTCATTGGATTGCTGTGAATAAAAAAAAAAAAAAAAAAAAAAAAAAAAAGATTACTGAATTACTATTTTCTACAAAAATTTTAAAATGTCTGGAAAGTCTCTCTTTCTGGGCTATCTAAATCTTTTTCTCAAATTTATTTATTTAAAAATTTCACATCAACCATTCAAAAATAAAATTAGTAGTAATACATTATATATATTTAAAGGGGAAAAATAATACTGTTAGAATCCTTTTAATCATTTGATTTATCAAAGTATACCTTTTTAAAATTTATCCAAAGGTTTCTATGTCATATTCCATGGCTTAGGGAATATTTTAACAATTTTAGCGAAAAAGAAGTGGTTTTTAGTCTGGCGATCAACAATACTGTTTATTTCCAGCATTTAATTTTATTCATTACGTGATTTAAAGGTCTAATTCGACAAGTGTTTTTATCAAAATTTTAAAGTTTTAAACTGATTTATGTAGCATATTGTGCTGTCATTCACCTGTACACATTTTCTCCTATATATAAAAAAATTTCAAAAATAATACCTATTATTATCTGAAATTAAGCTATGATAATAACAGATAAGCCGTCTTAAACCAAAATTTAGCTCTACGTTTCAGTAGCAGGCCTAGCACTTATTAGGCAAAAATGTCATTCTACTGGCATAGTTAACATACAGACAGACACTTAGCATAGCTAAAATAAGTAACTTTATTTTTACTTTTGTTAAGTGTATGATAAAATGTAAATATAACAATTTTTAGACATTTTAAAAACACTTGCTTTTAAAGAAATCTTCTTTTCTCATTTTTAACACTTTCCAATAAAGTTGAAAAGTGTTTATGACTTCAGTTTGTTTATTTATTCGCCTGTTCGCGCCCTAACTTCCGTAAATATACATAGAATTCTTTGAAACTGATGTATGGTTTTCAAGTACACTAATTAATGTTCGTTATTGAATATGGTTTAAATACCACCACTGGTTTGTGTACAGGGACACCTGAAATAATTCCAAAGCATTGCGTTGATGAGAGGTGTTTCTATATACCATATTTGAATACCTTTATTTTGCCCAAATCATAATGAAATTGACATATATTATTCAATTGCACGAATAAAAAAAAACTTCCTATAAAATATAGTATGATTAAGCATAATTTTTACAGGAAAAAACAAAAATATTTAGCTGCATTGAGGGCTATAATTGGAAAATGTTGAAAATGCGTTTTCATTTACACTAAACTTTTAAAACTTTTTTGACATTTATAACAATAGTTAATAGTGATTATGATTGGAATTAATCTCTCTCTCTCTGTCCGCCTGACTGCCCGTCTGTGTGCCTATAGCGTCCATATGTATTTTCAGAATTTCTTCAAAATAATATATTTCATTCGAGTTCATTATCGTATGTCTCTATTTAAAATGCTATAAATAGTACAAATGATCTGTATACAGGGGGATAAAAAATGTACTAATGCACTGCAGTTTATGAGAGGCACTTATGTAAATCATATTTCAATAAATATTTAACTGTAGCGTAAACTAAACTATAGTGTAATACTTTTCAAATTTTTAAATTTGAAGCTGAAATTCCACTAAATTTATACATTAATGAATAAATAGAGATTCATGAATATAAAAAAGTACTCAGTTTGAATTGAAGTAAAATGTTAAACTAAGAATAAATTTTTAGTAATGATTAAAACTGCTAATTTATTTGTGTAATTCTAACGGTTTTTCCTTATTTTAAAGTTTCATTTCATTTTTTTTTTAAACTCTATTAAGATATAATTTTGTAATTACTATAATATTCCTTTATTTAATTATTAAAAGGAATTCTGAGCTTCTTTAAAAATGTTCTTAATAGGAAAAAAAAAGATTGTCAGGGAAGTGTACCATACTCGTTATTTATTTATTAATTAAGATTAATTCTCAGTTTCTTTAAGAGTATTATCAAGGGGAAATGAGTATTCAAGCAAATGGGTTCGAGAAACTGGGTTGACGGGAAATATTTTATTTTAACTAAATGTTGTTCATAGCGGTGCATTTAGACTATGGCATGTAAAATGGCGACGTATTAAAATGTAATATTTTTTACAAAAAAGTAAACAAAAACTATTTAAAACTGCTCTAAACTGTTTAAAATTGTTTACAACTGCTTGAAATGTTTAGATTGTGGACGCATTCCATACAAAACCATAAAATAAAATGACATATATGAATAATAAAAAAACAGATTTCTGAGGACTGGTGTCTGACTATGAATTTATGTTAATAAAATGGAAAAAAGTGTCCCGCATCTATTTGAAAGTTTGAACATTTTTTTAAACATTGTAACATAAAGATTTTAAAAGAATGCAAATTTCAGTTGTTTATACAGGGTGGCTACTAAATACTTTAACAACAAATTAAGAGTTAATTTTAATCGTTTGGTAAAACACTTTCTCTTTCTAATTCTGGGATTGGGAACCTTCTGTAAGTGCACAATTTAGGCTAGATGTAGCTAGGCCCCTGAACCCACTGTTTCTTTTCTGGTCTATTTTTCCTAGATTTTCTTATAGGTGTCCCCCCCCCCTCCCTCACTTGATAGTGTGCGATTTTTTTTTTTTTTTTTTTTTTTTTGCCCTTCCATGCTATTTTCTTTGGATTTTTGACTCCCCCCCATCCCTAATTTTTTCATTCTAAAGTGCTCTTACAATGATTCGTGCCGTTGTGGCTGGCTCTGTGGCTCAGTCGGTTAGAGCGTAACGTTAATGATTCGTACCGCAATCGGACAATGGCGTAAAAGATTATCATTAGTAATAGATACAGATGATGGTTGATTCTAATCAAATTATTTCAAGGTAAGCTTTCATTGATAGTGTTTCTCCTGTTGGCGTATCTATTTTACATCTGTACAAGAAAATGATTCGATATTTGTAATAGTAATTTTTAGCCACCCTGTAAAATTTAATATAAAGGGATTGAGTTAAAAGATTTTTTGTTTGTTTGTTTGTTTATTTTCAAATTTAAAATGTTAACAACTTTAAAGTCATCTCTGCTTCAAAATGATTATTTATTCCAATCATATTATTCGTGAAATAAATTTAGAGGGGCATCAGTGTATTTTAAAAACTACAAAATATCATTTATCTACTTGTTGTTATACAAATTTATGTATAAATTTGTAATTAATATATCCTTTTACAAGTTGGATGTTGTATCCAATCTTTCGTTGAATGTGGGAATGTGGTGCATGTGGGTTATTTCATTCTACTAAGTCATGACAACAAAGAATCAAGAAAATTCGCTGTAAATTACAACACTATGTACATAAGTATAAATTAATATGCTTAATATATTTTATCCAGTTATCTGATCTGGACTTAAGATGGTTATAATAAAATTTCTACTCTAAAAAACACGCTAAAATTAAAGTGGGCGAGTGAAATACCGCCAAATTTGATACGTGGAGAATTCATGAGACATGTTGTCAAGGAATGTTTTAAAGTCAATAAAAACCACTAGGTGGCATTTTGTATGAAAATAGGAAATTATAAGAAATAAATTATGTCTCATATGTGATGTATAAACAATCTGATTAATTTTTTTATCTCTTTTATATCATTTTCTTTATTCACTAGTCGACAAAAAAAAAAAAAAAAAAAAAAAAAAATTGGAGGGTAACAAAAATGAAATTAGCTATTTTCAACTAATTTTGTAGTGCAGAATTAAAAAATAATAGCGAAAAATCTGTAACACGTACAGAATTTTCGTTACGATTATTTAATCTGTACTGGAAGTGATAATCCCTGTCTAAAAAAAGGTACACTTAATACTGCTTTGTTAAATAAATCCTTGTCGATTGATGTTCTTAGTTAGTCTAAGAAAATGATTCGATAAGGATTTATTTAACAAAATTGTATTAAATGTACTTTTTTAATATCGGAAATATTTGCTAGTGCTCGGATACTTTTGCTGTCGATTGTATTGTAAAAATATTTAAAAAATAAATAAATAATGAAATTTGCCATTTTCTGATATTTAAACAAAAAATAGAACAAACATGTTTGCCGGGACTCTGGGTTGCCAGCAGGAAGGGTTGCAACCTGTGATACTGTGAAAATTATAAAAATTCCTGAAAATTGACATTTTCTGATACTCTAACAGAAAATGTGACGTGTTGGGACTTTTTTGCTTGCAGATATTTAAATAAAAATTGGAATTAATAATAAAAATAATAATTTGACCGTTGTTACCGAACCACTGTAAACCAGAGTAATTTTACTTTTTTTTTTTTTTTTTTTAATTTAAAGCGCCATGTCGTAAGAATAATTTGAGCATTTTTTGACACCATGAACGCATGTCATGAATTGTCAGAATAGTAAATTAAATTTGGTGGTAATCTGATCATACTCTTTCTCTGCAGATTATATTTCATGGTGCAATTATAATTATAGTCGCTCTATATTAAAAAATATATTCCATAAAAAAGTGTGATAGTTATGTTTTTAGGAATAAGAAAAAAAATATTATGCATTAAGTTCTTCAACGCATTATCACTTATTCTAGTCGCTTTAAAATGATATCTTCAGGGGTTTGATTGATTTTTTTTTAATCACATTATCACATTTTTACTATGTACAATTTACTTATATTTCTTTTTACAATATGTATAATTACGCATGTATATATTCAAGGGAAAAGAAAAAATAATAAACAAAATTTATTACCCAAGTTAAAAAAAAAAAAAAAAAACTTATTCGTTTATTTTATAAAAAAAGAAAGGGAGGTTTCTGAAAATTAAAATTTAAAGGGTGGAGGAAGAAGTAGATTTTTTTAACTTTACATAAAGCTTTAACAAATTTAAATACTATATTTTTTAAGAGCAAGTCGTTGTACAGAAAAAAAAAATAATAATAAAAGTAGGATCAAGGTTTAAAATTATCGATTCAAAAACTCCTAGTAATAGTTATATAGTTTATATTATTCCCTATAAAAAGGAAATTAATTTGTTAAATAATCCTTATGTATAAAAAATAATTGAAAATGCCATTCTAAAAGTTTCATTTTTAATGATTTAACATATTTTAACATATGATTTAACATAATGATTTAACATTCTGAATGAAACATTTATATTTCATTCAGAAAGTGTAATATTATTGTTAAAAAGTATTATAACATAAACAAAAAATATAATAATATTTATGAAATATGCGTACATGCATAACTGCGGAATAATTCTTAAGAAGAAAAAATAATAATAACAAATCAAAATAAATAATCTTATAAATATAAAAATTAGCATAACAGTAGCGTGTTATAAAAATATTACTGATAAAACTTCCGTCACTTTCTTTTAGATATTTAATCCAACAATCTCATTTTATCAGATAACTAAACATATTTAATGGAAAAAAAAAAAAAAAAAAAAAAACATATATTTGTTTGAAAACTATGTATTATTGAGATAATTAACCGAACAAGAAAATTAAATAAAACCGGTTTACTCCTAAAAAAAATTGCACAAATAATTATGAGATGAAACTGATTTGTTAACGTTTAAACCTTTAAAAAACTTCTTATAATTAAGTAAATTATTTCTAGTCATTAAGTTGCAAATACAAGTAAATTCTGTTCTTTAAGCAGACTCAGAAAAAAAATTAAACAGCCTGCAAAATGTTTTTCACTATCGCTAGAATCGATTTGAGTTTATCGTTAAGCAAAATAGTTAACAGTATCTTATATTCGATTCGATTTTATTATTATTATTATTTTTTAAGTACTAAAATTTGAAACTTCTTTAAAGAATTTATAGAAATTATTTTCATATTCCTGTAAAATTAAAGTTGTGCATTTTTTAACAAGACAAACTAGTTATAGTGCTTTTATTTAAATAAGTTAAAATGATATCCTTTTATAACTTCATTTATACAGAAAGCGTTAACATTAATTTTATATTCCTCTGTCGCTGCATAAATATTTCAATATTTATTAGAATATTAAAATATTTATAACAATAAAATATCCCACATAGCGTATTAAACGAAGTATTATAATTTTAAAATTCAGTACATAAGCAAAATTTTAATGGCTATCTTAACGTATCAAAAGATATAAGGGTCATTGATATTTACGAAACCTGGCTATATTCTCCCCTAAATCCTTAAAATTATTATTTTTTACTTTCAGAACATACATATGTAAAGAAAGTATTGTAGTCATGTCAAAAATCCTAATTTGAGAATTTTGGTGTTTCTGCATGTTTTGAGATCCCATGAGTTCACTTTTACTATTTTACGGTGTTGTATGTATGTATGCGTATATGTATGTATGTATGTGAGTAAACACGATAGCGTCTAAACGCTTTTTGTTCGAATAAACTGAAAGTTGGTATGTATGTTGCAGGTCATAGTAGCAAGAACTCTATTGATTTTGATGAATCTAGCACTCATAGTAATTTTTTACAGGGACACAACAAAAACTTCTTTATCATAATGGTCTATGGGTCCAATTTTTTAGAAATACAATAGCGTCTATAAGCCTTATTTGATTGAGCTGAAAATTTACACACACTTTTTAGGTCACTGTTACACGAACGGAATTCATTTTGGTGAATACGGCATGTATAGATTTTTTACAGGGACACAACGAAACATTCTTTTCTACATGCCACATGGGCTCAAATTATTTAAAGTGAGATAGCGTCTAAACGCCATATCCGATTGAACTGAAATTTTTTATACATGTTATAGATCACTGTAGACGAATTCTATGAATTTTGGAGTATCTATCACTTATATTTTTTTACAGGGACACAAAGAAAAATTCTTTATCATTGTGGCTTATTGGCTGAAATTATTTAAACTGCTATAACGTCTAAACGCCTAATCCGATTGGAATGATAATTTAGATAAATGTTATTGGCCACCGTCACACGAACTGTATAGATTTTGGTGAGTGTAGCAATTATAGATTTTTACAGGGACGCAACGCAAACTTCTTTATCATTATAATCTATGGACTGAAATTATTTGAAGATCAATAGCGTCATTTAAACAACATTCTATGCAGACAAAGTTACTCAGATACCCTATTCTAAATCCCATCTTTGTTTATTTAATGACCTCTCTTATTTTAATTTATTTATACAATCATTAATTACATAATTTTCAGAAACTTGAGTGGTGTCGCTCCAGATTTTTTCGTTTTGTTAGGAGCACATTTTTACCGATTGATTTCTACAAGATTTCTCAGTTATGCTTATAGAACAAAGTAAAGAAAATAAGTTTACATTTATAAAATTGGGCAGCAAATTAAAATAAAGTCAGTGTTATGAAAAGAGTGTGAGGAATGGGTAGCCCGTAAGCGATTGTTTCGATAGAAATTTGGATCTAGCAATCCGTTGAACAGATTGGTGCCACACAACATTTACAGAGATAATACCTGTGCGTACAATATAATGTTACAGTAATTTTCGAAATTTAGTATGAATTGAATTAAAGTTTCATTACAAAAACTAGTATGTTGTGGCCACCACAAGACTTTCTTCTGTATTTTCCTATACAAATTCAATCAGTAACAAAAAAAAAAAAAAAAAAAAAAAAAGAAATACGTTTTTCAGTTTTTTTTTTGGTAAAAGTAAAAGAAATCGACAACTTTGTTTTAAATTATCACATATTTATAGTTCAACCATTCGTTTTCAAGTTATTGACGAGACCTTTCAAAAGATACCCATCTTGAAAATTTACCTCCCCCTGGGGGGTACTTCCCCCCCAGGGGGGGGGAGAAGCGATGCCCCCACATGCACAATTTTTTTTCCTAATTAACTACTATTATTATCAATAATTCGTATTAATTTTACAATCACAGGTTAAGAATAACTCTTATTACGTACATTTATACGAAATTTTGTCCTATACTGCCATATTAAGAATTTAGAAAAAATACGATCACAGCGGCACCTGTTGAGCGATTGATCCCCAAATATAATCAGCACCAGTTTATGTCGAGGGCGAACTATATACCAAGTTTGGTTAAATTTCGTAAGAAAAAAAAAAAAAAAAAACGATTTTTTTTTCTAATTTTTTTTTTATTAAAAGTAAAAAAAATCGATAACTTTGTTTTAAATTATCACAGATTTATAGTTCAACCATTCGTTTTAAAGGTATTGACGAGACCTTTCTAAAGATACCGATCTTGAAATTTTACTCCCCTCGAGGGGGGACTTCACCCCCAGGGGGGGGGGGGTGGCGAGGCTCCTACACATACAAAAAAAAATTTCCAGTTGACTATCTTTATTATAAATAATTCTTGTAAATTTCATAATGATTACTAAAAAATAATTCTCTTTATGCACATTTATACAAAATTTTGTCCTATATCACCATGTTAAAAATTTAGAAAAAGCGGGATGGCAGCGCAACCTGTAAAACAATTTTTACCAAAAGTTGATAGGCACTAATTTATGTCAAAGTGCAACTACATACCAATTTGTATCAAATTCTGTGCTGTAGTTCCTGAGAATACAGTTGCCACAAAATTTTGTCACACACACACAGAGAGACTGACAGACAGACAGACAGACATTTTCTAAAAACGGTCAAATCGTGTTCTACAGCTCTCAAAACGTGCAAATCCATCAAAAACCCGAGGTCGAAAATTTTTACGAATCCAATACTTTCTTCTATTGATTATAGAAGAAAGTAAAAAATGTTACTTTACTAAAAGATTTGAGCGTGTAAAGGAAAATTGCTAACGTTAGTTGCATTTTATCTACTTGATAATTTTTTAAAATTCATTTAAACTTTTAAAAGCTTTTTTCTATAAAAAATTAGTGGTATTAGAATGAATCATGTTAATACACAATCATCTTAAAATAACATAAAATTTATGCCCAATAAAAATTTTATGATTATTTAAAGCAATATTTTCATTTTTATTTCTTATGATTATTTATTCTTAAAGAGATATCTTTCGTGTTCAAAATATCTGAATTTGTTTTGAAAGAACAATAAAAGACATAATAACAATATTTCATTTAACTAATATTTTGTGGCCCTCACAACACATTCTTCTTTATCATTTTGTATAACGCTGCCACCAACCGGTAAGCATGCGCAATATCTCACAATAAACTTTACATATATATTTTATGTAATTTTAATAAACTTTACATATACGTAAATTCAATATACATACACATATATTCAATAAACAATTATAACATAATAAACAATTATGCATAAACTTTACATATACATATACATACACATATATTCAATAAACTTTACATATACATTTTGATATATATAGATAATGAGATATAGCTTGAAAAATAGCAAATAGGTAATATCAAGAGCACTACTTGTCGACCGCTCTAAACACTAACTGAATCGGCATTCTTTTACATAATGATCATTTCACATCTCACATTTGGTACATTTATATGCTATAGAAGTTAAAATATAGATTTTAGATAACTGTGAAATATTGTAGATAAGCATTCAAATGTAATTATCACATATTTATTTATTTATTTATTTATTTATTTATTTTTTAATAATTACCATCTCACATATTAAGTGCTGTCGAATCCACACTATAAAAACTGAGATATAGCCTTCCGCAAATGGAATTAAAAGTAATAAAGCAGCAACACATGTTACACGGTAAGCATCAACAGCTGAAAGGCGCCAATTTAAGCCAATATGCAAATAAATATAAATTTTTATTAAAATATGTGCAATTTTTTTTTTTTTTATGTAGAACTCCCACAAAATTTTTGTCACACACAGACATACACCGTTTAAAAAAATAGCCAATGCATGTTCTGGAACGCTTAAAACGTAGAAGAAATGTCAAAAACTGGAAATCGGAACTTTTTAGAAATATTAATATCGATTCTTTTTTTGATAAATACAATACAATAAAAACAATTTAGTATTAAACACATAATTTTATAAATATATACAATGCATGCTTCACTAATCTGAACTCTTTAAACGAAATTAAATTCATGTCACAATTTTCCATCAACACATACCAACACATACAAATTAATGTTGGAGCCTGAAATTAAAGTAACACAAATGACTATTTTCGCCCGAAGTAATAAACTATTCACACAGAATATTAATTACTCCGTGTACTTCTTTGTTATTAAGATTAGAAATCACTTTGAAAACAAACGTCTGCTAAGTTACTCTTTCGTCTGTTGGAGCAAACATTAACTTTAACTGTTGTGTTGTTGATATCATTTAGAAATCTAGGGCCTTTCATTTAGTAAATAACAAAGACTTTGTTAATTGCATTTCTAACTTAAACAATCTGTGGTATTTTAGAGAGATTATCAGGTTAACAGCTATTTCTGTGTTTTTAAAAGGACTTAACTCCGGAAAGATATTTTATTAATTATTTGTTAAAGTAATTTCTCTCGAATATTTTTGTGAAATAACTACGTTACGCAAAAATGTTTTATCATTCAAAATGTTGTTTTTGCTTTCATATAAAAAAGAAAAATAAGATTTTTTTCCCCCTTAAACTATTAGAACATATTAATTACTGAAGTGTATTTCTAGAAATAATGTTTTAAATAATTAGTGTTTTTTACATAATGAAATAAAATTTAATAAAATAACAGAAATAAAATAAAATAATACTAATCACGAAAAATTTAATAACATTAAAGCAAAAAATTACAAATAAAATGTATTAAAAAAGGACATTAAGATGAATGATTGTAATAAGTCTTATTTGGTTATTGGTTAACTTATAAATAAACATTTTACGATGTGGAACAAATTTTTAATCAGTTTTATATCCTAAAGATCTCAAGATTAAGATTTTGTGTTCAAAAGAAAAATACCTATTTGGGTATAAATTTAAGTTTTAAACATTTCTTCACCTTAACGTATGAATGTTCTACAAACTTATTAAAATTAATTCGGCCAAAAATCTGTAGTGTATATATATATATATATATCAACAACAACAACAACAACAATTCCAATCTTTATCCATACACTGCAGTATGAAGGTCTCGCCTAGGTAATAACTTTCTGCCGTGTTTTCTGCAATCCTCCTCCGTTCTGCTTAGCCAAATTTGACAATCGCATGCCTGTAATGATCATGTGGTCTCTTCTTTGATCTTTTCTTATCTCTTAGCATCCAAAATAGGAATTTAAGGGTCTATCTATCATCGTTTCTTCTGGAAAGGTTCCTAGTCAACTCCATTTTAACTTCTTTACTGTACATATGACATCAGTAACTTTAGTTTACCCCCTAATTCATGTATTTCGCTTTCTGTCTCTTCGTCTCAATCCTAGCATGCATATCTCTATACTTCTCTCGGTTGTTTAAAGCTTTTGTACAGTTTACAAGTTTCTGAAGCATATGTTAAAAACGGCTAAATACAGTGATCAAAACTTTCCTTCTCAAACAATTTGGGAGGTCGCTTTTGAATACAGCGCTATTTCTTCAGAATGCTCTTCATACAAGTTTAACGTTACGATTATCGGGAACATCATGGAAGAAATTAACATCATTGTTAAACTTGCTTGGAAAGCATATATATATATATATATATATGCACGTAAGGTTATTATAAAGTTTTAACTATCACTAAGTAAAAAAAAAAACAGATAACTTAATAAGATTTATTTTCGATATTAATTGATCTTTATGGACATAAATTTGTAAATTACAACTGTTATTGATTATTGGTTCGGTTTTAAGAAGCCGGAGACTGACACACATCTGCTAGATTTTCGCACCCATTGATATAGTAAAACATTATCGTTACTAAGAAAGCCCCGAAATATCTAAATTAACCCTTTCACTACCACTGGGACATATATGTCCCAAGGCGATTTTAACATATACTATGAGACTTTTTTCTGGAGGTTTTCTTTTTTTTTTTTTTTTTTTTTTTTTTTCTTTTAGACCTGCAACTACCTTGAATAGGGAAGTAGAACGGTTAGTTGAGGAAATATACCGTCTATTAAATGAAGCTGATTCAGATAATTTATTTCATACTTATTTTTTCACAGAAAAAATATTGGTAGTGAAAGGGTTAAAGTTAGTATGCATATAAAATTCATACTTATGTACATAATGTTATAAAGTACAATACAAATATAAATGCGAGTTGTTTGGTTTTTAGAAAAAGTAGATTGAATTTAACTTCATCTGCTCAATTGTACACTAACAGCATTTGAAATATGAAAAAAATCGAAAAAATATATAACTTTGGCTGGTGATATGTAAATGAGTCTTCAGAATAATAATAAAATCATCTTAATAATAAAAGTCCGAGTTTCTGGAAACTAATGTTTGAAACTTTTATCATTGCTGTAAGAACAATATATTGAAATAAAGAAAATAAAAATATTATTCATATTTTCAAATTATTAAATATATATATATATATATATATATATGTTAGAATGTTTAATTGAACAGAAAAACATGACGTCGCAGCTGCAACATATTTTTGTATTCCACGTGCAGTATATTCGATTTTACATGAGAAAAATCCTATTTTTTATATAGCGAAAATTCAAAAACATTTCATTAAATGGAAAATTTTTAAACCGATAAAAGAAGTTTGTTTTTAAATAGTGCTGAATTTTACTTAAAGAGTGCTTAAAAAGGAAATTAAAAGAATATTCAATATGAAATAAATATAATATAACATACATAAGTAACATAGATAAATTGGAATCTTGGATATTGTATGAATTTTCTTCAATGAATTGTAATATAGAATGGTAGTACAGTTTTTTTTTAATATGTCACAGAAGGGTTATTTTTTTCCCATAAAGATAATAATACAAGAAGTATGAAATTTTTTTTCTAAATTTGTTCTAAATTTATTGCTATATTAAACATTTAATGTTAAATTTAGAGTTTACATTTTTATTAAACATTTTAGAGTTAATTTAACTTTGTTGAATATTATTTTGAGTTTTTAAAAACTAAATCAATTACGTATGTATGAACATACAGATAATTATTAGTAGACATGTTTGTAGACATGTTTGAAAGAATCGCAAGACTATGCGATCTCTCCAGATATTGCAACTATAAACAAATGAAAATGCATAAAATATTCATTTTATTCTTAATAGCTTAATTATTAAATTATTAAATTATAGAAGGATAAAAAAATATACCTCACCATATGTGCTTTACAACTTTTATTCCAGAAGTTTTAAAAACAAATAATTAATTAATTAATAATAATAATAATAATAATAAAATCTAAATTTATATCGCTAAAGTTTTAAAAGACCATTCAGTAATAGAAATAGAGCCACATCATTAAAACAGTGTATTTATCGTTCTTTTAAAAACCAATATATTAAAGAAATGTTTAAAGTCCCGCTAAAATCAATGCATAACAATTCATAATCTTTCCGAAAATATGATTATTTAAGATAACAACGCAATTCATGCTCTTTTAAGATTACAAAGAAATGTAACACCTGTTTTCTAACCACAATGGAAATAACTCCTTTGGAATATTAATTACCCGATGGCACTTTTGTTATTTAGATTACGGTATTTTGGAAAATGAGAACTGAGATTTTCAGCCTTTACACAGTGGAAGAATATGAGAACTTTTAATTGTATCGTTTTACTTCGACACGATGTAACAAAATTATGTTGCAGCTATTAATTTATCACAGTTATTGTTAGAATAAATATCTTGAAAGACGGGATTTGATTTATGTCGCACTCTACTGGTTTCATTCAATTGTTTTATGATGTGAGAATAAGCAATTAAATAAGTATTTAATACATAATAATATTGTTCTCTTGTAATATAAGCAGAGATTGTACTTTAAGGTTAAAACTGATAATACACTTTGCTGGTATTAATTAAAATAACTACTACTTGATAAACTCTTTTTCCAGTTTATCCAAAAAATGTTGAATTTAATATATATATATTTAAATATCCTATTGAAAAACAAAACCAACTCCAAACTCATATTTAAACATAAAATTCAAGAATAAAACAAGTCAACAGAAACTTAACGAAATTAATAAACAAACTAAAATCAAATAGAATACGAAAAATATCTTTAACATAAACCAGAACTAAAAATGAAACAGAGCGAAATTAAAATTAATGAAACATAGCGAAATTAAAATTAATACGGAGACAGACGGCATGGCTTACAACGTGCACTGCAGGGTTAAACTAGTTCTACGCATGCAAAGTTCCCCTCACCTGTCAAAACCAAATGAAAAGAACCCATGAAACCAATTCTCTAAACCATCCCTTCTTTCCAACAACATTTTCAGCTCAGTACTCCTTTTAAACTGATTCACGAATTGGTACGTCATACTTTTCACTAAACTTCAATGGAAACCCTGCGCTATGCTCTGACGACACCATTCTATCTAAGGCACCTATAATAGGGGCTCTAATTCTACCATATCCTCAAACATCTCTTTTAAGTCTGAATTTAATCTAGCTATACGTACTAAACTATTTATAAATACGTTCTTTTTAACTGAAATATGTACGTTAGATGTAAAATGCATTAGCTGTATTGTTTTAAAATGAAATTCTTTTCGTTTGTCATAAATTCTAGTTACCAAATTATCATTCTCTCTTACATATATATATATATATATAAGTATATAATATTGGCATGTTTTTAATATATATAGTTTCACAATTATTTGTGATTGTTGACATTTATATATCTATTCTTCAACCACATTTATGGAAACCATGGAAGCCTCTGCGCAATTGCTGACTCAATGAGTCCAATGTTAAAATAGGAGTGATAGACATCTGATTGAGAGAAAATAAGCAAGAAGAGAGTGCCGAATGACTGAATGTTTTCCAAATCCAAACCTGTCTGTCAAATTGGCACCTCTCCCATCCTTTGGATTCGTCCTCACTGGTAGTTTTAGGAAACGTGGTTACAATACACATATCTTTTACTAAATTTAATTTTACAATAAGAATATTAATCAACATTTTACTGAAATTAAGATTCGTGCATAATTATTAAATTAAAGGAAGTAAATAATTGCAATGGAATCAAGTAGTTAAAATTAACATTTACGTAACTTTTAAAAAAGACTCCAAGTTAACCCCTTGACCACATTTTTTGCTTAAGACTCAAGTTTTGAACAATTAAATTAAAACAACAATGAAAGGCATAATTGCTATAAAAAATAACGCACTTGTCTTCTGTCCAGAAATGAGCAATAAATTGTTTGGAAAATATCACCTTAGACAGATCATGCTATTATACTATGTATCCCTGAATTCTGTGTTTTTCCTAGCAAATTTTCTATATTTAATTCGAAATATAATCAAAATAGTACTTCAATGATTACCATTATAAAATAATCAGCCGAAGAAAGTTTATGCATGGTTTTTACTAACACCTGAAAACCAATTAATTTGTTTGCAAATATTAAGGTACTAGAAAACATGGATCCATAAATACATTTTTAGAGCAGAGTCAGATATTATTCCAAAATTTTGCAACAGAAACGTATTATCTAAATTATGTTGTGTTTCTGTGTGTTAAACCGATTGGTTAAATTAGGATTGTAGGCCTGAGTCTATTAAGCGGGTCACGCATGTTTCACAGAAAAACACGGAAAACTACGAGCGGTACACCGGCAAGCACAACGTGCGATGGAACCTGGCATTTTTTATCTACCGGCAAAAAAAGCAACATATGTCAGACACTGCGTGGCTTAAAAATTTGGAATATTTATGGGAAATAACGCAAATTTGTATTGTTTAAATTTACCAAAGATGTAATATATTCTTCAACATCATTTTTTTGCGACTATGGGAGCTTCTGTGTAAGTGCGGATTCAACGAGCCCTGTGTTAATGTAAGATTCATAACTTTCTCGATGAAAGAAAATAAGTGATAAGGGAACACCGATTGACTGGATGTTTACGAAATACCAACCTGTCTTGGCACCCTTGCAATCCTTTGAAATCGTCCTTACTGCTAGGCGTAGGAAAAGGGATTACACTATACTTGTTTTCAATCCAGAATGGAATATGAATTATCCCGAATGATAAGAACTCGATTGCATCTTATTTATTTAGATTATAATATTCTAAAAAAAAAAAAAAACACTTTTTATCTATTTATTAATTCTTGAAAAGCATTTTAATTATTTTTGATACTTATATTAAATTGTTACGACACAATATACATCCAAAAATCTTTCTTTAGAAGAAATTAAATAATATGCGACAGAGTATACTCCTTTTATAATTAGTATTATTCACGGCAACAACGCAATCGTAATACACGTGTTTTCTATTCATAAAGGGAAATGAATTATTCGAAATAGTAATAATCTGATCGTTCTTTTGTTATTTAGATTATAACATTTTGGAAAATTAAAGTTAAGATTTCTAGGTTTTGCTCGACAGAAGAAAATGAAAACTTTTAATTGTATAGCTTCATCCTCACCCGGTGTAAGGGAAGAATGCGGGAACTTTTAATTTCTTGTAATTGTTATTAAAATTAAGGTTTTCAAAGTCGTTTTAATTAACTTTGCACTAACAGTATGAAATTACTTCACATTATAATACTTAATGATTAATAGCTATTCGAATCGTAATTAGGTTTTTGTTTAAAGTTTCTTCATAAATTGAATTATCAGTAAGTTTGAATGGAGTTTATTATTAATTAAAAATTATGTGGTTGTACACATTTGAATACGAAAATATTAGACTTTCAAATTAGCTGATTACTATTTTTATTGTAAGATATATACTAAAGAAATTTTCTTTTGGTACCAGATTGGTAAATGAGAAAAGTAATTTTTACTAGAAAGTTCAATTGTTTCCATATTATATTTCCGCTAGTAAACTTTTATTTTAAACTTTAATTGTCTTTATTTCTGACAAAGTTTGAAATAATATATATATAAAGAAAGAACACTTAGGCTGTAAAGAAAAAAAATAAGAAGTGCATTTTATTTTCTTTCCCATTTTGTCCCCCCCCTCTCTCTCTCCTTTTTTTTAATTTTTCAACTATTTTTTATTTAAATCACTATAATCTATGAAACAGACATTACTAATATTTTTAGTTATTATTTTTGTATCATTAATTATTTTCAGTAAATATCCGCGATAGTAATGAAATGCTCGCCCTCTGGTGGGCTAAGGGGAAATTAGAATAAACATGCTTTAATTCGAATTCCATCAAGCCGCCATTGCTAGCCGATGTTTAGTTTCACATATATTTATTGAATAAAAATGAATAAATCCGGTAAAAAAGATAACACATACTGTTGTGTGCTCCAGTGTAACTCCAAAGGACCAAGAAATCCAGAATTAAGCTTCCATTTATTTCCAAATAACAAATTTAAAATTTCAGTTGCTTCGGCTAATGGAAGTAAAGAATTAATCAGATGATTTGAAACTAATATTTGTTCAACTTCAGTTAAAAATCTACTTCCGATCGAACTTTGAATAAATTAAAATATTTTTTTCCAAAAGCAATCGATTTTCCATGATGTAATGGCGGAGAAATTATAGTACGAATATTAAGTAGAATAACAAAAAGAACAAAAATAGATACACGTGGCTGTAATATTTACTAACAACAAGAGCTGAAAAAGCGCCGTTTATCGATCATTACAAACGCGGATAGCATTGCTGAAAATGAAAAGTGAGATTTTACCACGTCTTAAAAAATATTTTATTCTCTAACAAAATATTATGGAAATTTGTTTATTGAAATTTACCTTTCACCAAAAATAAATAAATAAATAAACAAAACAAAACAAACAATCAATAATAATAATAATAATGTAGTTCATGTATGACATCTAATTAAAAAGTACATATGTAAACTTCCTTATTTAGATATTACGTAAATTTGCAATATTGGTTTCTAAAAGCTGAGTATCAACCTTATTTAATTTTTTCTTTATTTTCTGAGAAGAAGGTGAACGTTACAAGGCATTTTTGTTAATTACACTCTTACAATTGTGAAAATTTGTATATACTTACGTTGAAATTTAACAATTGTAATTACATTAAAATTTATTAAAACTATTTAAAAAAACAATAATAACAATTTAAAAAGACAATTCATAACAGTCATCATCAATTTAAGACGAATAATTCGCAAATGACACGAGGAGTATAGTCATGGTTGAAATACATTTAGTAGGGGTCTTTCTAAAGAAAAAATAATCTGGTGTGTCACTCACACGACTTTCTCTTACCCTGAAATTTAACACTATAAATACAGGTTGCAGATTAAAAGGTAAGATAACGAGTACTGTTATGTAAACCTGTGTTAAACAATTCATATTCGGCTTCTGAAGAGTTTTATATGGTAATTAGTTCTGTGTGAGGGGGGCTACCGCCCCCCTCAACCCCCCGTTTCATTAATGCACCTACATTTACATAGAATTTAATTCGGTTATTAAAAAAAAATTCTGTTTTTAAAAAATAATTTATTAAAATTATTATTTAAAAAATATATCTCTTATGATAATGCAGACGATTTCCATATTAGAGAAGTTGTATAACACCAAATATCCAAAAAAAAGTCCATTTTATTCTCATCATTAAAAAGAAGGGAAAAAAAAAAAAAAAAAAAAAAAAAAACGATTTTTTTTCTAAGGTTTTTTTTTTCGTTAAAAGTAAAAAAAATCGATAACTTTGTTTTAAATTATCGCAGATCTATGGTTCAACCATTCGTTTTAAAGGTATTGGCGAGCTCTTTTGAAAGATACCCATCATGAAAATTTACTCCCCTCGAAGGGGGACTTCCCCCCCCCCCCCAGGGAGAGAGGCGAGGCTCCTACATACACAAAATTTTTTTCCCAGTTAACTATCTCTATTACAAAAAATATATATTCGTTTCATTTGGTTTAGTTCAGTCTATAGACGTTAAACTCTACTTTCCTGCAATTTCCCCTATAGACGTAATGTATTAGAATTCTCTTGATTGTCCCTGTACACGAACCATTTGCTTGATCTTAACGAAAAGCTTACTGTAGCATCCCTATATGATACACATTTAGAATACCAAGTTTGAACTTTCTGCCATAATTTGTTTTTGAGATATGCTGATAACAGACAGACACACAGACAGACACACAGACATACACACAGACCATTTGCTAAAAACATGATTTTAGTATTCAGGGGACCTCAAAACGTGTAAATATAACAAAGTCTCGCGTTCCAAAATTTGACCCCAAAACAATACTTTCTCTACCTTATGGGTAAGAGAAAGTGAAAAGGGGGGAGGGAAGTTGATATCATATATTATTTTATATGTTAAAGCAATGTTAAACCGAATATTGTTTCGATGACAAACGTATTATTTAAATTTTATGTTTATTTGTGTAAGAGTTAAAGTAGGTTATTATTTAGCTTTTGAAACCGAATTATTTAAGTGAAATTATACAAAATATGTAATTCAAAAATAATGCTACAATACCCAATATTTAACTAATTTTAATAATTTCATGTTTTCTCCTCAAGGGAATTGACAATTAATTTACACTTCCATTATGGTTGCATTTCTCTATAAGGAAAAATCTGTAAACGAAAACAAATTTAAGTGATTGATAAACTACGGCGAAAAATAAAATTTGGTTTTTCGCAAAATAAAAAAGTTGTTTAGATAATGTTAATAACATAGGTCTAGAAAAACAGTGTTGACAAAATTTGACAATTATAGCCGTTATATATGCTTTTTGATGTTCTGAAACCGAAATTAAAACTAGATTTTCTCTGTCATGTATAGAAATTTGTCAATATAAAGTGTTTAACAACATAATTTCTTCATTTTCAGTAGTTTCTAGTATGTTTCCATAATTAATTATAATTAATCAGGGATACAAACTATAAAATTTCCCACATTATTATATTGATGGAAGAGTTACGGAAGAAAGGGGCTCTTCCCGCCTGACGTCAGAGGTCACATGATAGAGGAAAAACAAATAGCAGACGAAGTCTTGTTTATCTATAGCGATTGCTGAAATAACATATTTTCTATTCTTATTTTTGATCAGTCGTATTTAATCTGTGTTACTTTTCTTTTTTTATACATCATTATTTTTAATCCATTTTATATCATTATTCATCCTCTGTTGTTTGCTGTATACGTTTACAATCATCATTTAGTTTATATTTGTTATTGATGTTCATGAAGAGCATGTTAAATACTCTGATTTTTGGTACTTAAATCAGTGACAGTGCAATATCGTACTGCGTAAATCCATTTAGACCAGTAACTAAGTTAATTAACTTGTTGTAACACCTTTATGCAATTAAATTAAATGAAAACATTTTAAAATTTCAAATTAAAATCCATAAACATTCCACAAGAACAAGCTATTATTTATTGCTAGATCAGTTAATGTAACAGTTACACTACAACATACAAAAATCGATTCTTACAGGTAAAAATAAATAAAAACATAAATTGTTTTTTGAAAAAAATATTAAATTTACAAATAAAACTATTCTACTGTTTACAAATGCACAATATTACTTTTATTTTATTTTATATTAAATATTAACATTTTTGTTCTTAAGAAGAATATTTATTTGAATTCGATTATCAGAATTCGATTATTCGTTTTTCTCTGTCACATGACTGAGCAGACGAAACTGGGAAGAGTCCATTGTACCGGTAGGCGTCAGTAGGCACAAAAATCTATACCTGATTCATGAAAACTGTCTTCAGTTTCGATTTCAACACACGCACAAAAAAAAAAAAAAAAAAAAAAAAAAATCTGGAGTGACTCCACTCGACTTTCCGAACATTGAGTAATTAACAGTTTTGTAGATAAAGTAAAGAAAGAGGAGTTGTTAAACAAACAAAAGAGATAAAACCATAATAGAGTGTTTGAGTATTTTTCTCCATCTATTACACGATGTTTTATTTAACGCTACTGAACTTTGAGCCCATAGATCATAATGATAAAGAATTTTTCGTTGTGTCCCTGTAAAAACCTATAAATGCTAGATTCACCAAAATGCTTATAGTTAGTGCAACAGTGATTTATAATGCTCATATAAATTTTCAGCTCAATTCAATAAGGCGTTTAGATGCTATCGTACTTTTAAAAATTTAGTCCCATAGGCCATAAAGATAAAGAATTTTTCTTTGTGTCCCTGTAAAAAAACTGTAAGTGCTAGATTCACCAAAATCTATACAGTTAGTTCAACTGTGATCTATAACATGTGTACAATTTTTTTGCTCAGATTAATAAGGCGTTTAGACGCTATCACACTTTTAAAAATTTGGCCCCATAGGCATAATGATAAAGAATTTTTCTTTGTGTCCCTGTAAAAAAACTATAAGTGCTAGATTCTCCAAAATCTATACAGATTGAGTATTTGTGACCTATAATATGTGTATAAATTGTTTGCTCAATTGAATAAGGCGTTTAGATGCTATCGCACTTTTAAAATTTTGCTCCCATAGGCCATAATGATAAAGAATTTTTCTTTGTGTCCCTGTAAAAAAACTATAAGTGATAGATTCACCAAAATCTATAGGGTTCGTACTATGGTGACTTACAATATGCGTACCAACTTTCAGCTTATTCGAATAACGCGTTTAGACGCTAGCGTGTTCACTCACAGACATACACACATACATACACACATACATACACACATACACACACACATACATACATCATTGTAAAAATAGTGAAAACGGACTCAGGGGACCTCAAAACGTATAGAAACATCAAAATCTCGAATTCGGATTTTTGACATGATTACAATACGTTCCTCACTATAGTGTTCGGAAAGTAAAAAAAGAAAAAAGCCAAAATTATCAAATCAAAATTTCAGATGTAGACGAGTGTTACTTTACATTAGAACGACAACAACTCTAATTTAAAAACATACATATACTTTATTAGACCTTACAAAAATAATAATAATAATATTAATAATAATAATAATAATAAAGAAATAAAAATAAAATAAATGAATAAATAAATGTTAAAAAACACAGAAACTATCACCTATTTTAAAATTAATAAACAATTAAAAGAAAAATGCTACAATCAAAGTAATGTTTTTTTAAACGATTAATAAATTGTAACTTAACTTTTAAATCAATAAGACTACTTTGTAGCGTAATAAAGAAAATAGTTTTTTTTCTCTGAAATTAATTAGCATAAAAAAAAAAGTAAAAAACGACATCCAATTTAGTCGATAAACATTACCAGTTAATGAGTTTTACTTTTATCACAGTTAGAATCAAATCTAAACAATACGTTCAAGGAAAAAAAAAAATCGCATTATTAAAAGCAGTCATGTTTAACTTTCATAGATAAACAGGAATTTCAAATTAACTTTTTAAAAGGATATTGAAAGTTTCATCAGTATATTTAATAAAAAATTTGTTTATTGAGATTTTAGAATAAAATTATTACTTTATGCAAACTAAAATTGTACTAAATAATAACATACAATTGATGCCAATAATTTTGTTATTATTTTCTATTCGGTGACAAAGCTTTTAACGCTAACAATGTTTCACGATCCATAAAAAATGGAGGAAAATAAAACTTATTTTCGCTTAAGAAAGAAAAGACCGCTGAAGAATATTAATTACTCCCTGTTATCGAGATTAGAACACTATTCAAAGAGCAAGTGTCTCCTTGGTTTTCTTTACGATGTAGAAAGCTCTATCAGTAATCCACACTTTTAAGAAAAATCTTGTTTATCTGTCGGCGATAATAAAGCTAATTGTTTAATTGTATTGTTAATTAACGTAGTTCTAGTTTGGGTAGAGTTTTTTTTTTTTTTTTTTCTTTTCTTTTCTTTTTTTTTTTTTTTTTTTTTTTTTTTTCATAATGATAACATTAGTATAAATCATAAGATAATATAAAAAAAAAAATCCTAATTATTTACATTATAATTTAATTTCCGATGAAGGTATTAGAGTAATAAATTGGTGCAGTAATATCAATGTACTAAATCATGAAAAATAAATAAATAAATAAAAATAAATAAATAAATAATAAAATAAATAAAAATAAAATGATATCAATAGTAAAGATAAATCTTTGATTTAAGTAACTATATATAAAAAATACATTTATAATTGGAAATTACACATTTTATTAAATTAAAAACGTATTTAGTACCATGAGAAAAAAAATTATTTATCGTTTATTCAATATCGTTATCATATCATAAATTTACAAAAATTTTAGCATAGTATATTTTAATATATGAAATAAAACTATTTATTTGTTAGATCTAAGCAAATTTTTATTAAAAATATGTATTCTGTATTGGTTTAATTCCTTTATATGAAATTACTACTTTAATGCACTATGACATAATACAGTGTTTTAATATAAATCTCAGAAATTTCAATGTGCTAAATATCACAAATAATTTTTTCTAGTTCTGGCAAAGTTGTAGGCTGCAAATTTCGAAGCCTCTTCCCTCCCCACTACCTTTTTATAGACGAAACAATTTTGAGCGGATCGCGATTAGGACTATTTCTATGTCTAGTAAAGATTAAATTCTACTATATCTTTTGCGGGATTTAACTTAAAGTGAAAAAGATATGATTACTTACAAAATTATAATTTCTCATGGGGATGGATAGGCAATTTTGACAATTTGAAGTGAATAAACTTACCACAGACCCCGTATAGTAAGGTGCGTTATCATTTTGAAATGCTGTTGGCGGAAATGTCCAAGATACCTCCAAAATAGTCGGTCAGGTACCACTTTTATAAAGACTGTGTTTTATTTCGAGTTAATTGATCCCTTGAGCATAAAAAGTAGCGCGACTGTTTGAAAAATGATGCACCCCCGTACCATAATGTAAGGAGAATGTGTCACTGTTTTAAAAGTGCGATTTTCATTAAGTCGGTGATATTTTCGTTGTCAGATCTGCTTGCATTCTTTAGCTCGAAATAAGTTAAACTTGACTCATTAGAGAGAACCAGTTCAGCCCAATAATTAACTAACCATTTTTTAATTTTTTTTAGCCATCTGAGGTCTTGCTTTCCTAATTCTTTTCACTAAGAATGGAATTTTTCAAATTTTCTGTCATTTAAATCTGCTTTGTTTAAAAATGCTGCACTGTAGTTAAAAAATTATAATGCTAAACATTTTTTCTAAATCTCTTTTATGTTCTAAATGTAATACGAGTACAAACCAATTTTATAAGCAATGACTTTTTAACTTACGGTCATCTCGCTTGGATGAACAACATGGCCGCCTAAAGCCAAATTTCTAGTTTAAACGGCCAAAAAATTTTATATTTTTCTAAAAACCATTTTACCAATATTTCGTTAACATTTAATTATTTTGCTATCTCACGTATTAAAATATTTTTTTTTGATTTTCATTCAAAAATTAATACTTTTTGTGGCATCGTTAACTGCCTCTTTCTCACCATTTTTAAAATAATTTCTAAAATTACAATTTTACAATTTTCCTGACAATTGCATTTTGTTTTTAACACTCGACTCAATGCTAAATTATATGTGGAGGACAACATAATAAAATCTGTTCGAAAATTTGCTTTTTAAACAATAAAATTGGCGGTTGTAGAAGCTAAAAAGGAAAATATCCTAGTGCGGCTTTTTTTTTTTTTTTTTTTGTCGCTTAGTGTGTATATATATATATATATACATATATTAAGCCTATTTTTTAGGAAGGCTAGCTGACTGATGTTTGGAGTGATATGACGTACCACCAGATCTGGAATTGAAATGGATATCGAGAGACATGGTAGGAGCATTACATTTTCAATTTTCATAAAGTTTTTAAGCCGGAACTCCAATATTGTCAACGTCCACTCTAGAAGGTGGTGACTTTTTTTCAATTTTTTTCCAACAGTTTCAGGTGGGGGTATGCCCTTCCTAGCATGTCATTATACTAATTTATAGAAAAAATTACTTAAAAAAGTCTTGATATAAATTCTCAATATAAAATCTCTTTTATCATTTATCAGTTATTGAAAGTAAAAATTTAAATCATGCTTTGTAAATAAATCATATTTCAGTTGTTATAATTTCAAGTTTGCTACAATATTCTGTAGTTGTAATATAATTTGGAGTATTCTAGCTTGGCATATCTTCAGAAACCTGTTAGGATTACATAGTTTTTTAATGGCTGTGTTCCCACCTTCTGATAAAGAAGATACAGCTTTGTTGAAATTTTGGCTTGAATAGTGTTGAATATAACCTTTTTCTTGTATATTAACACTGTTAAAATAATTTGTTTTGGTTGTTTATACATCCCACTTTCATTTTTTCATTTATCATAATTTAAACTTAATAATATCTTTTTGTACATGAATTCAGTGCTGCTTTATGTGGCTATTTTTATGCAAATTAAATTTATCATTTATTTTGAATTTAATATATATATATATATGTGTGTGTATGGATGTACATAAACATATATATATATATATATATATATATATATATATATATGTATATGTAATAATAAAATTAATATCTCATTAATCTGGATAATTAATTTAATTTAATTATTATTATTTATTAAGAATTTATAATTTTAACTATATATTTCATTCGGGTTTAGATATTGCATCAGCCTTGCCACGTGTCGAAAAAGATGATTGCGTAAGATCCCCAATCCTTTGTCCATATGCCATTAGCATATAAGGTTATAAAAAGTAAACGTAAAGCTAAAATGTACATGTACTACCATGTAGACGTAGTCTATATCTACTAACTTGTATATTTGGCACTTCGGAGTTAGCCACTGAACGATAAAGATGTATGATATATTAGCTCATGGAATTCATTTAATTTTTGATTATTCAATGTTTATTAATTTCAAGTAACATGCTAAAATAGAATGTTACATATATATATAAATCAGCACAAACGTCTAATTCATTGATTTCGAGATATTCTAATATACTTTTCAAACGTAAACAATCACAATTTTCAAAAGATTATATGAAAATTTTAAGTTTATAAATTATTTTCCTATTTTCAACATTTATTTACAAATCGTTTGCAATTCTTCTATAATTTTAACAGGGTGTTTAACAAAGATTTCACTACATTGTGTCATTAATCGCTGTCATTTTTAATAAAATATTTAAGTTATACCTTTGCAGATAAAGCAGTCTAAGTAAAACAAACAATGTTTCTTAAGAGTGACAAATTTTACTGAAATAATTATCATTTGTTAATGTAATTCATTTATGATTTAGTTGCAATATCTATAAACTATTTTAAATTATCTCGGTTTAAAAACCTAGATAGTTAGAATGTTTGAGATGACTTTAAAAAAATACATAAAATCGATGTTCTTTAAAGTCATCTGAAGACACTTAAAAATCTTTCTACACTTAATTTGTATGACAAGTACATTTATACATTTGATAGGTTTCTTTTTTGAGAAATTATTCTAGTAAAAGAAAAAAATGAAAGAATATTCGATAGTGGCAAAGCTCATTCAGACTCCACTTTTGTTTTTATCATTTACAGTAGCATATTCCGAATTAAAAAAAAAATATATATTGTCCTATCTCTTTACGAATAAAAACAGTACTGATTCATAGAAATTATCATTTTTCAATTTTTAACTTACAAAAGTTCTTTAAAACTTACGTATCTTATATAATACAGCTTTGAAAATTGCCAATATTTCATTAAATAGTTACATCATTAAGTTGGAGATTTACAAAGGAAAAAGCAATAATAATAAGTTTTTAAGGTACGATATTTATGCACGGGGTAGATCAGTGAATACCCCGCCCTCCCCCCCTTACTTATTATAGATACTTATTAAGGAAAACGGTGATAAAAAAAATATAAAAAACATACTTTTAATTGAATTCATTAAAACTTTGTATTTAAATTGAGTGGAAGTTTTTATTTTTGTTTAAAAGAAAGAAATAACCATTTACATGCTATAATTTATGTTAACCCCACCCCCCAAACGAAAAAAAAAAAAAAAAAAAAAAAAAAAAAGAAAAAAAGAAAGAAAGAAAGACACAAAGCAATTTAATCTAAACTCTCAGCTATTTCTTAATTTAATGTACGTGCTACCATAAATATCTTAAACTGTCTGATTTCAACAGCTACATAATTTTTTTTAATTCCAATAAAAAAGAAAAACGTGTTTAAACATTTATTTACTAGTCAGTTGGTCTATTTATATACACGAAAAATAAACCAGCATAATTAATTTCCTTCGAAAATTAGGCACTAAGTAACAGAATTTCATGGAATTAATATATGTATGTAAGTATATCATTTTATACCCTTTTATTTAAAAACTGCATTGTCATAAAACAAAATTTCTTTAAGAATTTCAAGATAAAAATGTAAATAAATACCCCAAGTGTGCAACGTTCCAGAAATAAAAATTAAATCTTAATTAGAATCCCAGATTTTATTATTATATTATTTAAAAAGTTTCAGAATCACGTAAAATAAAGCGACAGACCTTGTATATCGTATCAATTTATAACTTTATTCAATCATTTGGAAACAAATTTACTTATTTTCCCTCAATTAACTTTCAGATTGAAACAGAAAACAACGATTTGAGTTTTTCTTTACAGTTGCGTTTTGTTGTTAAATTGCTGGAAAATATCTATTGATTGCAAACAAAAACTAATAATATTTCAAAAGTAATTTAGAAAAAACATAATAAATGATCTTTAAATATCTTTTTCATAAAATTACCCTTGACTATTTGAAACATACTGTGTACCTAATTGAAATATTATACTGATAAGTAAATATCAATTTGAAAAATTTTTAAAGGATAAAAGTTTTGTTAAATTATTTCTCGAGTAATTGATATGCTTAAAATTGATTTATTAAATCCTGAATTATTATAAAATAATGTTAAATCCTTAATTATTTGTTAAATCCTGAATGATGTGTTTATTTATCTTTAGCTATTTTAAGTTGAATGTTTCAGATTTTTTATTAAAATGAATTTCTGTTTTCAAACAATATAGAAGTGGGCAACTAGTCACATATTAAAATTTATTTTTTAATGTAAAGGTTATATAAGAAGAAATGAACAAAGAACAATTTTACGCTAATAAATATTTTGCACGGATTTTAATGACAATATCTACAATTATTCTTTTAAATGGACAAAATTATGAAATAATTAATTTTTTTAATTTAAAAAATGCAAAAAGGCATTTCCGAATTTTAAAGCAGTGAATGATAGACAAAAATAAATAAATAAATAAATAAATAAAATAAAAAAGAGATAAGTACATGACATGTTTAGATTTTTACAAAGCTTAGGAGTCTATACCCCACTAAAAATTATCTTGAGATAATCTTAAAAATTTTCGACTTTCTACAGAAATATTAAAAATATCTGAATAAATTTTGCAGATTTAGATTTATCACCAAAATAACCACAGATTTTTTTACGACGTTTTATAGGCATTGTAAAGTTTTGTTTAATCATTAAAATAACTTCAGATTTTTTTAAGTTTTAACACGAGCACTTTTATTATTTTAGGTTATAGCAAAAAGTTAAAATTAAATCTGAAAAATATTTGTAGAACTTTTGTGGGCATTTTGAATCATAAACAGCTTTTAGTACGTACGCGTGTTTGTTCATGGAGTGTGGTGCGTGTGTGAATAATGATAATCCATTTCTTCGCTTTTATTAAAATTTAGAAAAATATAAAACAACGATCATATGCCTTACTTCCTGCAATGGAATTCATTCAAGTTTAGAGAATTACAACTCAACTCGAAGATGTGATCAGGTAAAAATAAAAAAATGTTTGTTTACTATCTCTTTCTTGTGTTTACTATATTCAGCCGGCGTGCCGACGTGCTAGCGCTAGGGGTAGCTAAAATGGCGATTAGCGTTGTTGCTCGATTTCATTTTTTTAAAATATTTTGTGTTTCATGTGTTGTGTAAATATTAATTACATTTGTATTCATAAAATTTAGTATTTAATATATAAATAAAAGAAATCAGTACTTAATCATTTAAACGTGTAGAATAATTGCACTTCAAAAATTTCAATATCAGCTCATACTAAAAAATTGCTCAGTTCACAATAATTTACGTTGCTATATTTTAAAGAAAACAATTGGTAGTGTGTTTATAAAAAGTGTAAAAACTTATTATTTATTTCGATCTTTTTAAAAATCACCTTATGCTTATTTATACATGTAAGTGCACACACAGAGGTAATGGCAGTAATTCACTTTTATTTTCTTTAAAATATTTTATATGTTATTTTAATACCGTATTTCAAACTTCGGATGCATGAGAAATAATAAGCATTATAAAAAAAATCAAATCAACAACAACCTTTCCATATTAACGTTAGAGGTAAGTGTTAAATATTTTCTTAAAATTTAGTAAATTTCATTTGAAATTCCTATGAAAACCCCTGTATAAGAAGTGTAATTACAATGTGTCATTTTTAAAAATTTCCATGAAAATTACTGTATTATTGCATACGTAATCTTAATGAGGCAAAGCAATCATGATATATACTTCAATTAAACCTTTTATGAATATTTTTAATATATTTTTACAAGAAATTTGCTCAACATTCAAAATTGTGCAAAACATAAAAATCGTAAAATATCTGTTCACTTTTTTTTCACAAAATACTGAAAATTCAGCAACAAAACTAAATTTCAATTGTTTATAAAATTTGTACATGTTATTTGTTTCAAAAGTGAATAACAAAATCCATTTTTAACTAAAAGATTTCTTTCTAATGGCTTAAATTAATTTCTGTAAGTGAGCGAATATAGACGATGAAAATAAAGTGTTATTTTATAAAATTTCCATGAAAATCCCTGTATTATTCTATATTTCATCTGAATAAGGCAAAATAATCATGAATTACACTTCAAATATGCCTATATGAACATTTTTACCATATGTTAACAAATAATTTGCTCAACATTACAAATTTTTAAAAACATAAAATTTTGAAAGTGTTTGTTTACATTTTATGAAAATATACTGAAAATTCATGAATAAAACTAGATTTTAGACCTTAAAAATACAGTTATGTACTATTTATTTCAAAATTGAGCATTAGAATTCCTCTTTATCAAAAATATTTCTTAATAATGGTTAAAAATCAATATTTGTAAACTACCGAATGTTGGCGATAAAAAGCAAGTGTTATTTTATAGAAATTTCCAAGGAAATACCTATATTATTGCAAATTTCACCTCAATAAGGTAAAACATTAATGATTCGTACTTCAAATAAACCTTTTATGAATATTGTAAATATATTTTTGCAAAAAATTTGCTCAACATTCAAAATTATGCAAAACATAAATATCGTAAAATATCTGTTTACTTTTATTCACAAAAAACTAAAAATTCATCAATAATACTGAATTTTAATAGTTTATACAACTTTTATAGGTTATTTATTTCAAAAATGAGTAACAAAATCTATTTTTAACTAAAACAATTCTCACTAATGACTCAAATCCATTTTCGCAAGCTACCAAATACAGTCGAACCTCGTTAACGTGAACACGCTTAACGTGAATTACTTTTAACGTGAACTGTTTCCACAATCCCTATCAACAGGAAGATTAGTTTTCGAATTACTGATAGTATTAACTACTGGTAACATGAAGAGATCTGTTACCACCCTTGAGATTCATGTTAACGAGGTTCGACAGTATTGGCGATGAAAATGAAGTGTCAGTTTTTAAAATTTCCATGAAAATTACTCTATTATATTGCATACGTAATCTTAATGAGGCAAAGCAATCATGATTTATACTTCAATTAAGCTTGTTATGAATATTTTTTAAATGTTTTTACGAGAAATTTGCTCAACATTCAAAATTGTGCAAAACATAAAAATCATAAAATATCTGTTCACTTTTTTTTCACAAAAAATTGAAAATTCATCAATAATACTGAATTTTAATAGTTTATACAACTTTTATATGTTATTTATTTCAAAAATGAGTAACAAAATCTATTTTTAACTAAACAAATTCTCACTAATAGCTCAAATCCATTTTTGCAAGCTACCGAATACAGTCGAACCTCGTTAACGTGAACACGCTTAACGTGAATTACTTTTAACGTGAACTGTTTCCACAATCCCTATCAACAGGAAGATTAGTTTTCGAGTTACTGATAGTATTAACTACTGGTAACATGAAGAGATCTGTTACCACCTTGAGATTCATGTTAACGAGGTTCGACAATATTGGCGATGAAAACGAAGTGTCAGTTTTTAAAATTTCCATGACAATTACTGTATTATATTGCATACGTAATCTTAATGAGGCAAAGCAATCATGATTTATACTTTAATTAAGCTTGTTATGAATATTTTTAATATATTTTTACAAGAAATTTGCTCAACATTCAAAATTGTGCAAAACATAAAAATCATAAAATATCTGTTCATTTTTTTTCACAAAAAATTGAAAATTCAGCAACAAAACTAAATTTCAATTGTTTATAAAATTTGTACATGTTATTTATTTCAAAAGTGAATAACAAAATCCATTTTTAACTAAAAGATTTTTTTTCTAATGGCTTAAATTAATTTCTGTGAGTGAGCGAATATAGACGATGAAAATAAAGTGTTATTTTTTAAAAATTTCCATGAAAATCCCTGTATTATTCTATATTTCATCTGAATAAGGCAAAATAATCATGAATTACACTTCAAATATGCCTATATGAACATTTTTACCATATGTTAACAAATAATTTGCTCAACATTACAAATTTTTAAAAACATAAAATTTTGAAAGTGTTTGTTTACATTTTATGAAAATATACTGAAAATTCATGAATAAAACTAGATTTTAGACCTTAAAAATACAGTTAGGTATTATTTATTTCAAAATTGAGCATTAGAATTCCTCTTTATCAAAAATATTTCTTAATAATGGTTAAAAATCAATATTTGTAAACTACCGAATGTTGGCGATAAAAAGCAAGTGTTATTTTATAGAAATTTCCAAGGAAATACCTATATTATTGCAAATTTCACCTCAATAAGGTAAAACATTAATGATTCGTACTTCAAATAAACCTTTTATGAATATTGTAAATATATTTTTTGCAAAAAATTTGCTCAACATTCAAAATTATGCAAAACATAAATATCGTAAAATATCTGTTTACTTTTATTCACAAAAAACTAAAAATTCATCAATAATACTGAATTTTAATAGTTTATACAACTTTTATAAGTTATTTATTTCAAAAATGAGTAACAAAATCTATTTTTAACTAAAAAAATTCTCACTAATGGCTCAAATCCATTTTTGCATGCTACCGAATACAGTCGAACCTCGTTAACGTGAACACGCTTAACGTGAATTACTTTTAACGTGAACTGTTTCCACAATCCCTATCAACAGGAAGATTAGTTTTCGAGTTATTGATAGTATTAACTACTGGTAACATGAAGAGATCTGTTACCACCCTTGAGATTCATGTTAACGAGGTTCGACAATATTGGCGATGAAAACGAAGTGTCAGTTTTTAAAATTTCCATGAAAATTACTGTATTATATTGCATATGTAATCTTAATGAGGCAAAGCAATCATGATTTATACTTCAATTAAGCTTGTTATGAATATTTTTTAAATATTTTTACAAGAAATTTGCTCAACATTCAAAATTGTGCAAAACATAAAAATCGTAAAATATCTGTTTACTTTTTTTTAACAAAATACTGAAAATTCATCAATAATACTGAATTTTAATAGTTTATACAACTTTTATAGGTTATTTATTTCAAAAATGAGTATCAAAATCTATTTTTAACTAAAAAAATTCTCACTAATGGCTCAAATCCCTTTTTGCAACCTACGGAATACAGTCGAACCTCGTTAACGTGAACACGCTTAACTTGAATTACTTTTAACGCGAACTGTTTCCACAATCCCTGTCAACAGGAAGATTAGTTTCACAGATACGACGCTAGAGTCGGTCGTGGTAAAAAACGGCCTCTGGCTATTTTAGTCAGAGGGGATGATTTTCTCCCCGTCTCTAAAAAGCGTAGGAGTATAACTTCCGGAGTCACCTAACTTAGTATTTCCATCCAAAATTCTATCTCCCCTAGATTGAACGAAATGTTCATCTAGCTTTGGCTAACCCTAGTATCAGGCTTATCTACTGAACTTTGTCAGTCGCGAGCTTTGAACCTTCTTTCTAGTGAAAATGTTACTTATTTTTTAATTATTTTTTATCAAAATTTCCTAATTGCTGTATATTTTTTATTATTTGGCTTATTTTTTTAATTTTTTATTAATTTCATTGTATTTTAGTGTAGGGATCTGAGGTCTCCTCTCATTGGCCGATTTCCTGGCCTCTGATTGGCTTTCAGTTTCAGGTCGAAATCCTCTGCGATTTTGCTCGTTTTACTTTCAGTGAGGATTGTGAGTGCTATGTGTGTCTCTGAGAGGTCCGCAGATCCAGCTCAGAACTTAGTTTCTGGCTGGACACTGAGACTTTCATAGGATTCATGCATGCACTTCACTTTAATCCTCCTGAATTTTAATTATGATAGGAAAAAAAAAAAAAAATTGTATGGCCCCCTTTTTTTTTTTATTAATTGCGGGACTCCGAGCGATTTCCTGTGCCCCTTGGGGCGCCCTGCTCAACTCTTAATTCCTTTTCGCCGTCCAGACCGTCTCGTCAACGCACGTAACAGTTTCACTGTTACACTTAGGTTTTTTCAAGGAGTTATTTATTTATTATTTATTTTAATATTTTTTTTTTTTAAACTCCTGGTGCTTCACTCTGATTGGTCTCTGCTCACGCGGAGATTTATTCAGAGATCAAAATTCTAAATTCACCCATTTGGCTTTTAATTATTTTATGGAAAATTATTTTTATGTTTTTCGCATTTTTCGTTGGAGGTAAGCATTGGTTGCGACCAAATGCAGGTACTCCGAAGCACATCGTTGACTTGAGGAAGATTAGTTTTCGAGTTACTGATAGTATTAACTACTGGTAACATGAAGAGATCTGTTACCACCCTTGAGATTCATGTTAACGAGGTTCGACAATATTGGCGATGAAAACGAAGTGTCAGTTTTTAAAATTTCCATGAAAATTACTGTATTATATTGCATATGTAATCTTAATGAGGCAAAGCAATCATGATTTATACTTCAATTAAGCTTGTTATGAATATTTTTTAAATATTTTTACAAGAAATTTGCTCAACATTCAAAATTGTGCAAAACATAAAAATCATAAAATATCTGTTCACTTTTTTTTTCACAAAAAATTGAAAATTCATCAATAATACTGAATTTTAATAGTTTATACAACTTTTATATGTTATTTATTTCAAAAATGAGCAACAAAATCTATTTTTAACTAAACAAATTCTCACTAATGGCTCAAATCCATTTTTGCAAGCTATCGAATACAGTCGAACCTCGTTAACGTGAACACGCTTAACGTGAATTACTTTTAACGTGAACTGTTTCCACAATCCCTATTAACAGGAAGACTAGTTTTCGAGTTATTGATAGTATTAACTACTGGTAACATGAAGAGATCTGTTACCACCCTTGAGATTCATGTTAACGAGGTTCGACAATATTGGCGATGAAAACGAAGTGTCAGTTTTTAAAATTTCCATGAAAATTACTGTATTATATTGCATATGTAATCTTAATGAGGCAAAGCAATCATGATTTATACTTCAATTAAGCTTGTTATGAATATTTTTTAAATATTTTTTACAAGAAATTTGCTCAACATTCAAAATTGTGCAAAACATAAAAATCGTAAAATATCTGTTCTTTTTAAAAAAAAAAAAAAAATACTGAAAATTCATCAATAATACCGAATTTTAATAGTTTATACAACTTTTACATATTTATTTATTTCAAAAATGAGTAACAAAATCTATTTTTAACTAAAAAAATTCTCACTAATGGCTCAAATCCATTTTTGCAAGCTACCGAATACAGTCGAACCTCGTTAACGGTGAACACGCTTAAGGTGAATTACTTTTAATGTGAACTGCTTCCACAATCCCTGTCAACAGGAAGATTAGTTTTCGAGTTACTGATAGTATGAACTACTGATAACATGAAGAGATCTGTTACCACCCTTGAGATTCACGTTAACGAGGTTCGACTGTATTGGCGATTAAAACGAAGTGTCATTAAAAAAAAATTTCATGAAAATTACTGTATTATTGCATGCATAATCTTAATAATGCATGCGCTGTGCACGCATATTCCTTCTCAACACACACTTTTATTATTAAGAAAATAAAATTTTAAAAAATCATTTTTCATCGGGTAAAAACTCGCACCGGGTCCCAACCCATGCCCGCTTCACTTGCACGTGTGAAGATATACGTGCGGTGTATGCACATATTCCTTCTGAAATCAAACTTCTATTCTTAAGAAAAGAAAATTAAAAAAATCATTTCTTATCGGGTAAAAAGTCGTACCGGGTCTCCACTGCCTTCGGCAGTGCAGTCCTTTGCGCGCTGCATGTGCCTATTCCTTCTCCACCTTTCCAGCCCCCCTAATTAACCTACATATACTAATTTTGAACTGTCTAACTCAAATAGCTGAGATGCAAAAGAAAACCTAATCAGGAGACCTTAAAACGTGTAAATCAGGTGAAATCTCGAAATTAAAAATAATTTAATCATAATTAGAATTTGAAATATTGGAATTTTAAAATATTTTAGCTCCATCTGGCGGTAGAAATTTCTGTAATCTGCTGTTCCGTTTCAGATCAACAAATCTTTCAAATGATTCATTACTTATGAAATTGTTTTAATTAGTAGCTGAGATACAATATATATATGTGTGTGTGTGTGTGTGTGTGTGTATAAACAGATCTGTCTTATGCAAAATGTCATAATAATTTAGTAATATATAATTTCTTCTAAACCTTCTCTTTCTGTCTTGAATAAGTATTTAAAATAATCTAAATGAATAAAATATTAAATTTGAAAAGACTATATATTTTACTTCATTTATAATTATCTTCCATCTGATTTGAATGCAAAACTTTTCTGTAGATCACACTGAAAATAATTTTAAGATTAACTTAAAAAAACTATAATCTGCAGAATATCTTAAGTTATTTGGCCCACTTCTTAGGCCTATATATTTTGAAAAAAATATGAAGATTATACTCTGTAGATTTTCTTCAGAACGTATAGGCTTAAGAAGTGGGCCAAATTCTTATAACTTAAGATATTCTGCAGATTTTTTTTAAAGAAAATTTTGAGATTATTTTTAGTGGGGTAGATAGATAAATTTTAATAAAATTAAACTAATAAATACTAAGGTTTATAGTTTATACTAACAATATATTTAGGGTGTTTTCTAGTTTTAATAAGTTTTAATAAAGTTCGTTATTCCTTATGATAAATAAATATCTTTTACATACTTTGAATTTATAACATTGTATAAGATAGGTTTAAAATTTTTGAAACAATTTATTAGAAAATGACTGGTGTAAAAAAGTACATTTCGGACAAAAAAGTTTCGCTATTTTTTTTTCTTTTTAATATATATATATATATATATATATATATATATATATATATATATATATATATAATGGGTCAAAAATTTTTATATAAATATTTGCACAAATTGAACTATGCATTAAATAAGAAAATAAAATACATAAAAACATTCAAAACAAATAATTAGAAGTGTTCTTTTTCTTTTCTTGTATGAAAAGGTTTGTAAATTGTATTTAACATTTTATAAATTTTTCTGCATGTAGTTACAACCATAATCAAAAGGAGTTTTTTCCTTTATGCCCCATATTCATTCGGACTTTTTACAGAGAAGAATTAATTACATATACACCACACTAAAATAGCGGTGTGTATTATATAAAGTATACATATATGTAAAATATATTTATATACATTAAACTGTTGCCCGAAAAAATGTTCTTTACACTCGTATGCAAAAATAATAAATGTTCACAAAGAAAATTTTAACTTTAAAAAATTTAAAAGTATGCATGTATTGTTTGTGACGTAGGAAACTACACGTTTTACTTGATGAACTAAAATCAATCTGCAATAGTACTTATATAGAAAGAAAGGAAAATAATTGACAAGCGATGAATATTTTTGTAACAAACTCTACTTTAAGAAAAAAATTATGCATTCGTATTTAAAACTTTAAATGCTGCGTTGCATATGTAATCCGAATTAACCGAATTATTATAATCCGAATTAACCGAAATATTAACCGAGCATTTACTAAATAGATTGCTGGGGTTTAAAAGAATCACGCAAACGTAAAATCATGTTGCAAAATGATTATAGCAAGCCTTGTAGCATAGCTCCAGAACCTGAAGCCAAATATCCCGCTGTTTGGTTTCTGTTATGGATTATTTTTACGGAATTTTCTAAGTGGTGTTAGTTGTTCTTTTTATTTACTTGTGATTGTCCTTTTTTATTTTATGCTGTTGGTTATCGATATTTGCTTTTATACTCTATTTTTTATTTCTAAAACTCCCCATAACACTGAGAAAAATTATATACCGCCTTCATTTAGAATGAATTGGTGGTCATTTTATAAATCCCTAAACTAGAAATATAGGTTTCCCAGCTATGCGCACAAGGCACGCCAATAAACTGCATAGACGAAATGATCGAGAATTTCTAGTGTACAAATTTCTAGATGGTAAAACAATATTCTGAATATTCTTAATCTTTTGTATTGCGATAAATTCTGCCTTGATTTTCTAGAATTGCGTCATAAACCAAGATTACAGTTGCTGAAACCCGCCTCTTGTATTCTCATTTATTTGCACACATTTTTAAATAATTTTTCCCTCGATAGTATACACAAACGATCTAGAATTCTAATAGGGGTTTCTAGAACTCGCTTTCAATGGGGACTAGAGTTTATAAGGATGACATGGAACTATTTTTTCTAGAGCCACAATTTAGATTCTAGATGTCATTTACAAAAATTTTTCTCAGTGAACGTTTTAGAAAGAAGGGTAAAAGACGTAGCTTACTGCTTAAAATAGGAAGAAAATCCTCTCAACGATGTGTTAAACCGCAAAAATCTTGTCCCAATAAATATTCCTTACACAATGGACCACAAACGGAATTTAAGCACTAAAGAACTAAAAGAGGTATTTTGGTTTTAAAGAAATCGTAACTGATGTGCAAGATCATGCAAATGTTTAATGGTGTCGTTTACCAATGCTTTTGCTAAATAAATTGCAAAATAAAAAAGCAAATATAAAAATATGTAAATAAAATCATGGTAAAAAATGTCCTTTCTCAAATTTCAGTAAGGTCTACTTTTTTGATACAGTACGTAAAACAACGATGATTTATTAATTAATTTTTATTTGTATTCTATACTAAAAACAAATACTTCAATAACAAATATAAACCGCCCATAAAAGAATTATATGTATAGGAAGTTCTATAAACAATTCTCTGTTTTAAAACAAAAAGCTCAAAAATCATAATAAACAGAAGAAGTGTTTTAGCAAACTTAATTATCCAGTCTTCTAAAACGCAACCATTCTTATTCTTTAATTTTTGCGGTTAGAGTATGCTTTAAAAATGTATAAATTGAATTACATAATTTTATAAAGAAAAAAAGCAAACAATCAATTTTATTTAATAAAAATTGACAAAGCTAATTTTTATTAAACAAAAAGAATCCTAATTTCCCAAAAGGGCACTTATTTAAACAACAAAATTCTATTTAAGCAATTAATATAAAGCTTACAGATCGCGTATGTTAAATTAGTGTAATAAATATAATTTTTTTATGTATTGATAAAGCCGCACGTTTATAGATAAAGATAATTGATAATGTTCGTGCATCAAGAAACACTATGAAGAGAAATTATAAAAGTCAATTCTTGTATTAAAACTTATCAATGGAATACAGTAATGAAAGTCGAAAAAAATATTTTAAAACTATTTTTTTTTCTTAATATAGTAATGTTTTCTATCGTTATATTTAAAATTTCTATACAGGTCAATATACAGGGTGATTCTACAGTAATGGGACAAACTTGGAGGGGTGCTACAGAACATAATGATTGAGAATTGTACAGGAACTCATGACCGCAATCTTCATTTTAACAGTTTAACCCGATCAGGTTATCATAATTTTAGGCACCTTGTCAGTTTATCATGGGTTGCTGAAGACCCGTGTAATGTTAGAACACGTAATTTTTAATGAAAAAAAAATGTGATGAAATTCTTGAATACTTCGAATTTTAGGGCAGACAATGAAGAAATTTAAACAAATATTTTATTTTTCTTTAGAAATATGCTATTTCTATAAAATGCAGGCATTTAGTAAAAATTTATAACTTTTGAACAAATTGCGATATTTCAAAAATTTAAATTGAATAATATAGTTTAAGAAGGGTTTGTTTACGAAAAAAGTTATGGGCACGATATATAGGTATTTCTTCTGAACGTGGATTCTGTTGGATGAGACATAAGAAAAATGATTCGGGTCTCCAATGACCCATGATAAACTGATCGGGTTAAGAACCAGATGCTTTTTGGTTATTTTTTAACAATAAAATCCAGATATGAGCTTGGCTCTTGAATGTTGCATTTTTAGAAACAAATTTTCTACATGCTAATGTTTACATAAATAAATATACGTACACTGAGAAAAAAAAAAATTCCTTCCTCTGGAACGAATAAGTGGTCATTTTCACAACCCCTAAACTAGAAATATATGTTTCCGAACTGTGCGTATAAGGCACTTCAATAAGCTGAACAGACGAAAAGATTGAGATTTTCTAGTCTATACATTTCTAGATGGTGAAACAATATTATGAATATTCTAAATATTATGAATTCTTTGTATCTCGAGAAATTCTCGCTTGATTTTCTAGAATTGGGTCATAAACCAAGATTATAGTTGTATACCCACCTCTTGTATTCGCATCTATTTGCAGAGATATTTAAATAAGTTTAATCACGATAATATAGGCAAACACACTAGAATTCTAATAGGAGTTTCTAGAACTCGCTTTCAAAGGGGACTAGAATTTATAAATATGACATGGAGTTATTTTTTCTAGAGCCGCAATTTAGATTCTAGATGTCAGTTAACGGAATTTTTTCTCAGTATAATAACAATTTTGTTTTTTATCGATGTATTTTATTGCACTGATTGCATAATATGAACATTGTGTAGGATTTTGAGAAATAATGAAGCGTATAACATTTTAAAATTTGCTCAGTAGACAGGAGTTTTCTGGATTTTATTGTTAAAAAATAATCAAAAACATCCAGTTTTCAAATTGTTCAAATGATGTTTGTGGTCATGCGTTCCTATACACTCCTCAATCCTTGTGCTGTTTTCTACCTCTTCTCCAATTAAGGATGTTTGTCTAGACTAGGGACGTATTTCGGGGTAGCTTGCCCTTTGTGGAGGTCATTTTAAGGCGTCCTAGCCCGTATTCAAAAGTAAACCATGGAAAACTCCAAACGGCTAATCCGCCATGCGTGTTAGAAGAGTAATTTTCTTTTTATTTAATCATAACTATATATTGAAGAAGTTTACTTAAAATACAGTAATGTGAAAATAAAAAGCGATGATTTTGAGATTAAGGATGTTTGTCCTCACTGGGGACTTAGGTCGGGGTAGCGTGCCCTCGGTGGAGGACATTTTAAGGCGTCCTAGCCCGTATTCAAAAGTAAACCACGGAAAACTCCTAACGGCTAATCCGCCATGCGTGTTAGAAGAGTAATTTTCTTTTTATTTAATCATAACTATATATTGATGAAGTTTACTTAAAATCCAGTAATGTAAAAATAAAAAGCGATGATTTTGAGATTAAGGATGTTTGTCCTCACTGGGGACTTAGGTCGGGGTAGCGTGCCCTCGGTGGAGGACATTTTAAGGCATCCTAGTTTGTATTCAAAAGTAAACCACGTTAAACTCTAAACGGCTATGCCGGCAAGCGTGGTCTGGTGTCGAATTCTACTTTTTCTGTTTACCAGCTTTGACAGAGAACCGCTCGGCGACTGGTGGAGCTGGAAGAAAAAAAAGGCGAAAAATGTACAAACAATTCTGAGAAATACAGATTTGGCAGCTCTGTATATATAGTTTTTAATTTCTCTTAACCCTTAAATGTGTTGCCTTTCGGAATATACCCAATTTTGTCTTCTAAAATACAATTAGAATAATATTGAAGCTCTAGTGCTAATGTTGTCAATAAATTATATACTGATAGTATTATTAAATCAATTTTCCTCATTCAGAGGCAACGCCAGTGCTAGAAAGTATTATATAAAGTACGTATAGTAAAGTACGTATATTTTTAAATTGATTTTTAAAAAATCAGGCATTTAAAGGTTAAATGCAATTTATTCTTAAATTATGTGGTTTAACTATGCTTTTGAAAGAAATATTAAATTGATCTACATAAGAATGAAAGAAAATTATCGATGAAGAATAAAAATTGAGAATGCTAATTTTTATTTAGCAAAAAGAAACCTAAATTCTCTAGTAGACACTTATTTCAATAATAAAAGGCTATTTAAGCAATTAATATAAAGCTGCAGATCGCGTATGATAGATTATGTAATATATATATATATATATAAATATATATATATTCAATAAATTGAGTAAGGTATAGTTTTGTGAAAAGTGAATTGATAAATTTAGCGAAGTAACACTATAAACAGAAAATAAAATAGTATATTGTCAGGTAAAACTAACCAATAAAAATGACTGACCGAAAAATTAATTTCAGAATATTTTTTCTATTAATATATTATCTATTCTTATATTTTGTTAAAATAAAAAGTTTATTGTGTCAAAAGAGAAAATATTTATTTTTGTCATTTGACATTTTTAATGTCTACTACATTCAGTGGAAAAATGTATAAATCCACAAAAAAGTTTCTACACCAACGTGTAGAAACTTTTTTGCGGATTTATACGTTTTGACACTGTTAGAATATGATTTGACTATTTTTAGGAAATTTTTGTTTCTTTTTGTGTGTGTGTGTGACAACAATTTTGAGGGTGCTCTAGTTTAAGAAGGAATGCATAGAATTCCCTATAAATTTATATGTAGTTCAGATAAATTAGCTATTATCTATTTTTAAGAAAAATTGCCCAAGAAGTGGTGTTGGCATCTCATATTTTTAATAATTTTAAATAGTAGTATTGGACGAAATTTCTCATAATTGTGAACCTTGAGAATAGTTTTAATGAATCACTGTTAAATTAAAAATACCTATTTATAACAGTAACATTTATATTATTTTTAATGAATCACTGTTAAATTAAAAATAAGTACTTATAACAGTAACATTCAAATTATTTTTAATGAATCACTGTTAAATTAAAAATAACTATTTATAACAGTAACAGTCAAATTAAAAAAATAAAATAACCAACTATTATCTATTTTATTTTTAATAAAAATAAATATATAAACCAGACAAAAAAATAAAATAAATAAATAAATATAGCATTTTCTCAGGAGTGGTCTACAGGACATAAAATTGATATCCTTTCGACATTTAGAGTTATACACACGTCTAAGAGAGGAAAATCATCTGAATTCAGTCCTGAAAATAATTAATTTTAATAAATAATTAGTACTGTGTGAATTTTGTGCTGGAAAATAAAGAAAAATGTTTTTTTTTTTTTTTTTTTTTTTTTTTTTTATGACCACTTTATACTAGTGTTTTTTCTTTTTATGTAGAGTTTATACAACTAAGTAAAAATATCCTAAACTTCTTATAATATTGTAATAAGAACAAATTACTTGATAAATTACGTTTGAACTATTAACGAATACTTAAAAATATACGACGATGTTTTGCAAGTTTTAAAAATTGCTAAAGTAGTTGTCTTAGACAGGACATATAAATATTTAGTTATTTAACTCTACACTTATTGTATAAATTTGTCCCATATTAACTAGTAATAACACAGGTCGATATGTAAAATTTTGATTTTATAATTTTGGCTGATCTTTATGTTTTTTGGTGTGCTGAAACCGAAAATGAAGCCAGTTTTTCTCTATCTCCTATATATGTTTTTCAATACAGGGTGCCTACCTACACAGTTTCTTTCATTACTCTTCCATCAATATAATTATATGGTAAATTTTATAATCATGAATACCTATTGTTGTAATAGCGCAGCACTAGGGTGACGTAAAACAATGCCAACCAACTTATTGTTATGATGGTATATGTAAGAAATTGTGTTGGTATACACCCTGTAATGATAAAAATCTATACGTGATGGAGAAAACATGGCTTCATTTTCTGTTTCAGCACACGAAAAAATAAATAAATAAATAAATAAAGATTAGCAAAAATCATCAAATCAAATTTTGTCAACTTCATTTTTGTAGACCTGCGTAATATAATTAAAATTAAATACGCTAAACACATTTCAAGTTTTACTTTGTTTATTAAGAATTGAAAGACAGAACAAAAAGGGTATCTTTTTACTATCTATTACAATATAATGCTCCTCTTACTACAGATTTTCTTGATTTTTAGCAACTAAAATTCATTTTTGCTGAAAGTACTCCCTTCATTTTGTTGACATAGTTTTCATTACGCAATGATTGAAGTAATTGTTATTCAAATCAAGTTACGGAAAAGCAAATTTTATAATCATAACTATTTTAAGTGCAATAGGTATATCTTTTAAAAATATTACCTTCTTTCTCTTTTACTTGCATCGACTGAATTCATTACAAATGGTGACAAATGTAAAAAAAGTAGGAGAGACCTGTGTACCTACACTGTAAAAAAAAAAAACCTACTACCAAATGCAATCTGTGATTTATTTTATCCAATCACAGAGAATTTCTTGCAAGAAATTCTCTGTGATTGGATAAAATAAATCACAGATTGCAGCTGGTAATAGGTTTTTTTTTTTTTTTTTTTTTTTTTTTTTTTTTTGCAGTGTAGGCAGAAACCACCCTCCGTACCAAGTGATTTCCATCTCTTCGGACCTTTCATGAAACACTTGGGGGGTCAGCATTTCAGAACCAATCCTAAGGTTCAACAGGCCGTCTCGACGTGCTTTCCCAACTTTAACGCTGGTTTTCTCGATGCTGGTTTCGATGGTTTGGTGCACCAATGGAACAAATGTCTCGATAACTATGGTGATTATGTAAAGAAGTAAATGAACCCATGCCTTCCTACATTGTATATATTTTTTTTATTTCCTGAATAAACGTTTACTATAAATGGGTTTGTTACCTTACTTTTTGAAACCCTCTCGTGGTATTGCTTATTTCAGTTTCGATGTGGCGTGATATATTATAAATACACGCCATAAAACTTTGAACACCAAGAAAGAATTCTGTTATTGGATCGAAATGCTATGCATTTGAGTACAACATTATTATACGTAAATTGTTACTTAATTAAAACATGTAATATTTTTTTCGTTAAAACTATAAATGGAGGAGGTTCTAGTACCCAGGTGGTCCATCTCTAATTTGGAAACACAATGATATAATGGTGGCTATTCAGAAATATTAATTATGTATGATGCCCTGCATCGTCTCTTTCTTAAATTGATGTAAGTTGGACTCTATTTCAGTCAAATTCTATGGCTACAGTGTCGGGAAGTTACACAACTTTTTAGTAATGGCAATGCAAGGAGTATGAGTACATTAAATGACAGGAACTGTACCAGGAGCCAACTTTCACATGTTACTGGGCTGTATTAATAAAATGACTTATGGCAAGGGTTGTACGAGAGATGCACCATTCACAACATTGAATACATCGATTGTGGACAACGACAGCTGACAGCTTAGGTCAGCAAACAAGAAAATATGGGCAAGTGAAATGAAAAAGAAAAGGACTAATTTTAAGTTAACGTGTTATCTAGAAATCTAATTTCGTTTTCTAATTCTATCTTGGCACACGTTTTTCTTATCCCCCCCCCCCCTTAATGATCATTATTATTTTATTACTTTCAAAGTTCTTTTATTTTTAAGAATTTTTTTATTATTAAATAGAAGTATTCCCTCTTCATACAATAATATTTGTTTGCAAAAACCTTACAACATTGTCATTTAAGCACAATTATAATTGTTAAAATATTGGGTTATTATTAATATCAATCTCTCTTATCCATGTGCGCAATCACAACGTCCTTCTGAGGACAGATTACGCAAAATAGCTCTCTTTGTTTTATTACAGATACTGCATAAAATAAAGCCTAACAACAAAATAACAACGGAAATGAATAAGAAGTGAATCAATTCAAAATATAGTTTAGCAAAAAAAAAAAATAGTATTTTTTTTTTGATATTATGCTGTTGAATTGTGCTCAGAATCTTCTAGCTTTACCTTACATATTTAATATCAAATAATCAACAGAAAATATCATAAAGTTTATTTTACAAACAAATATGTGTATGTTATATGTATAAAATATATATAAAAGCGAAATATACAGTTAGGAAGTATTAAAAAAAGTTTATTAACTGGACTATATAGAAATCCATAATTATCCCCTAATTTTTGGATTATATGACTATTTTTTTCATCGAAAAAAGCTGTAATTGAGTTGCACATTTTCAAAAAAGTCTAGATGCAAATAGTTAATAAAGAATAAAAGTTCACTTTCAATTACTTTTTATTGAACAAGAATCCCATTGATTTCCCAAGTGAGCAGTTATTTTATTAATAAAACCACACTTAGGAGATTAGTATTCAAACTTAAGTTCCCGCAGGTTTTTTTTTTTTTTTTTTAATGAAATTAGATAATTTTTACGCTAATGAAGTCAATATATTAAAGGAGACAAAAAAAAACTAATATTGTTAAGAATTCTTCTGTTTTCTATGAATGTAGAAAAAAAAAAAATCCCACATAACTATGTAGGTTAATTTTCATAATAGATTCAGGAATAATTTACTTTTATAATATACACTAACGGAAAATAAAATCCCAAAACTAAAAAATAGTTGGGATAGACCAACGAAATTTAGTTAGCATTTAGCATGATTCTACATTGGAAAGATGCCATCTAATCAAATTTCATGATAAACGAATGACAGTGGCGCTAGTAACGTCACTGCAAGTATGAACATGCAAATCACGTTGGCTTTAAATTCGTGATGCAAACTTCCTGAACGTTATTTACCGCCCATATTTGATGTAGGAGTGGACTTGAGTCAAGAATATTTTTAAGGAAACAGTTCTGAACCAGACGGCATTAGCGTCTTCGCAACTAACTCCGAATCACTGTCAACTGCGATTTCTGTGGTGTCAGTCTAGAGCTCATTGTAGGGCGAAGTTACGATCTGTTATGTTCTCCGATGAGAACTGTTTTTGTTTCGGTTCTACTGTTGGTCATATGTTGATTAGAAGGAGGGTACGTGAACACTTGGGTCAAAGATGTCTGCTGTATAGATACACTGGACCTTCTCAAGGAATCAAGCACCTTAACTGAAAATGTATACGACAGACTGTTCATTGAACTATTTATGGTACCATTCAGGGACAATATTCAAGGATTTTTTTTCAGCAGGATAACGCTCGTCCTCATATGTTTTTATTAAGCCGCTATCAGACGAAAGACCGTATCTTCTGAAGTATAAGCTATTGCATCTCAAACCTGCCGAACGACACCCTTTCTCCGAATACAGGGTTGTTTTTCAGCATGAACAAAATCCACAAAATGTAAAGAGGGAATGCCATATTTGGAGATACATCGCTAAAAATAGATCGAGTAATGGAATGGAGATGATGTTTATTATTTGCCTTTTGCTTCCTGCGCTCTGATTGGAGGAGTTCAGGCTAACAACTACAATATAAGATTTAAACAGTCGAAAATGCGTGAAAGAAGACTATACGATAGGCAAAAGTATCAAACGAAGGTATTTCGTCAGTTTTCCTCCTGAAAAACCGGTTTATGCTGAACTATAGGCTAATGCAGTTTATACGGTCTTTCGTCTGATAGCGGCTTTACCCATCGCGTCTACAGCATGTCAATATTCTACCTTGGCCTGCGAGATAACACAATTTTTCTCCCATCAAGGACGTATAGGATATGATTGGGCGACAAACCTAGCGTCATCCTTAATCAGCATTAATCATCGATGAATTGACTGGATGGCAACAGGAATGGAACCCAATATCACAAAATGACATATGGCACTTGTACCACAAAAGAAATACACGTTTGCAGGCTTTCATCAAAAATTGTTGAGCGGCGGCTATTATTGTAGCACCATTTCACATTTAACAGGGCTTTTCTTGCGCATATTTTAACTGTGACCTTGACACTGAAATCAGATATATGCATTACCTAGAAAAGTGCTTTGCCTAAATTTCATTTTTGTAAGTCAACTTCTTCTTAACGTTGGATTTTTTTTTTTTTTTTTTTTCATAAGTATATATAGATATAAGTACTACAAATTTTTGGCTGAATTAATTTTAATAAGTTTCTGGAGCAGCAAGACTTTAAACTGAAGAAATGTTTGAATCTTTCAGATTTATAGCCAAATGTATATCTTTTTAAATATAAAAAGTTCATCTCGAAATTTTAAGGATATAATTTATATATAAAAAAATTGCTCGATAACACAATACTTATATTTATAATTTAAACAATGGTCACATAAGATACATTACGTTCATTCTCTTAATGTGCTTTTGGATTTGTAATTTTGTGTTTTAATTCTCGGAATTATTGTTTTATTTTATTTTATTTTGAAAAACTACTAATTATTTCAAACATTATTTTTCATAAATACCAAAATTACATGTCACTAATTGATTTCTTAAATATTTATAAAAGAACTTAGATATTTTTCTCAATTCTTCTTTACAGGAATGATTAAAAACATTATTTTTTTGAATGATAAAAATTTTAGCGAAACGTATGTCACTAAAATATTCGAAAGGTGTAATTTTAACAAATAATTAATAAAATATCTTTCCTGGGTAAAATTCATTTAAAAACATAAAAATAGCTGTTAACCTGTTAATCTCTCTAAAATACCACAGATTGTTTAAGTTAGAAATGCAATTAACAAAGTCTTTGTTATTTACTAAACGAAAAACCCTAGATTTCTAAATGATATGAACAACACAATAGTTAAAGTTAATGTTTGCTCCAGCAGACGAAAGAATAACTTAGCAGTCATTTGTTTTCAAAGTGATTTCTAATCTTAATAACAAAGAAGTACACGGAGTAATTAATATTTTGAGTGAATAGTTCATTACTTGGGGCGAAAATAGTTATTTATGTTACTTTAATTTCAGGTCTAACATTAATTTGTATGTGTAGGTATATTCTGGTGGAAAATTGTAATGTGAATTTAGTTTCGTTTAAAGAGTTTCAGTTAGTGAAGCATATGCAGTGTATTTATAAACTTATGTACTTAATACTAAATTGTATAATACTAAAATTGTATTGTATTCTATTTATTCAAATGAATTTGAGATTTTTTCTTCTACGATGGTAAGTCATTAAGTAAGTTACAAATGCATATAGCATGATTTAAAGTATTAGCAGATATCTCCAAAGAATGGTGATAGATGGCTGCACCATACAACCTTATGATATTCAATTCATATTGAGTAGGTAGCATTCACAAGCATGCGTAATGCAGTTTCAAAAATGGCGATGGTGCTGAATGATTGTAAGATAGAAGAGCAGTGTGCTGTGGTCCGATTTTTGTGGGCGGAAGAACTTGAATAAAAAAATATCCATGAAGAAATGTTACCTGTTTATGAATGCTACAGCATACATCTTACCGCCCAGACTTAGTCCCAAGCTATTTTCGCCTGTTTGGACCACTGAAACAACATCTTGGAGGCAAAAAATTTGCAGATGATGACGACGTTCAACATGAAGTCCTACTGTGGATGAGACAGCAACCCAAAGGATTTTATGCAGCTGGAATTAGGGCTCTGATAAAACGATGGGATAACTACATCAACGTTGCTGGAGATTATGTGGAAAAATAAAAATTGTTTCCAAGTGATTATCATGGTAAATTATTTTTTTATTATCTTTTGTGACTTACTTAATGACTTTCCCTCGTATATTCAAGAGAAATAAAAAATATTGAATTTCCAATAAAAATTCGATTTTACGTTTTTGACAAATTGTTTTAAGTTTTAAGTATTCCTGAACGCGTGTCAATCATTTTTAAAATGGTGTATATCCGTGTGTGACCAAAATTTTCTGATAGCTCGAGATAAAATACATAGACAATAATATAAATTTATAATTACTTGCAGCTTGACATAAGTTGGAGTTTTTCAGATTTTGATGCATATCGTTTAACAGTGGATTTGCTATATTGCCTTTTCTTCCCCTTATGCAAAGGATATATTTCAGCTTCTGTAATGTAGAATCGACAGAACTTAATGTGTATGAGGGCAATATAAAGAAAAAAATACCTGCTGATAATTGAATTTGAATGCTGTTCTATAATATCCCCCGATTATGTAAAAGCTATATCTTAGCTCCCTCTCTTTCAATATATATAATAACATATTAATATCAAGAATAACAGAAGATTTAATGCCACCGAAATTAACGATAATATATATTCAAGTTATACAATGAAGTAACTAGTTTGAAAATTTCAAAACGTAATTAATTTTTTTTTTTTTTTTTTTACTGAAAACTGAAAAATATTGAATAGTTTTTCGACAGTGAGCCTTATAAACTGCATATAGAAACACTTGATTTTGCAATATATATTGCTAAATCTCTCTGCCGTTTGTTTCTCTTCCGAAAGAAAAACTGTACGAAATAAGGAACTGATATTTTATTTTGCGAAATACTCTATTTGTATACTTCTTTTTTTTCACAAGACTAGGCTGAATTTCTACTCAATTTGTCATCTGTTTATTATGATTTATACTTTAAGAGTGGTAACTGCAACAAGCGTTATATTTTTTAAAGTATTGAATAAACTTTTTCAAATTATTTTACAAAACATATTTTCTGGATCAATGAAAGAGAAAACACGAGATTTTTGAGAATGCTAATGCTATACAAAATGTGCAAATTTACATGATATATATATATATATATATATTTCTTTACATAAGAAAACTCAGGTTTTTAATGCATAGGAGTTATGCGTTTGTCAAAGAATTTGAATTTTAAAAGTTACTTACCTCTAAATATTAGACAGAAAAAAAAGATATATACATGTTTCAACATGAGACAAGTTTATTTATTTATTTTTTTTTTAATCTTTTTTATTACTTTTTTTTATAGAAAAGAGAGAAAAATAGAGATGGGAATTAATTTAAAGAGTTTTTTTTTTTTTTTTTTTTTTTTTAGAGATAAAAACTTGTAAAATATATAAATAAACAAATGAAATAAACAAATGAGATGTTTTTCTCCATCGAAAACCGGAATCTGAAAATTTTTGTGAATGCAATACGTTTTTCAACTTAATACAGAAAAAAGTTAAAAGCAACAGTTTATGTTAAATGAGAAAATTTACTATACTATAGATAAATATCAAAGGAATATTTGTGAATGAATGACATTTAACTTTTACATTTTTAATATTAGTAACATCTAACGGGTTACTAATATTAAAAATGCTGATAAATAAGGTGTGCCAGGTGTGCCTCTCTAAAGTGCACACGCTAAGGTCTCTAAGCTGATAAATAAGGTGTGCCAGGTTTAAAACCAGGTCTCGGTCATTGGCTTAGCAATTTGGAGATTTCTGTACAATTTCCCCAAAACTCACGTAATACGAGTTATGATTCCATTAGTACTCCCCCCTGCCTGCCCACATTGAGCACTCACCCAGGCGTATGACATGCAGTCAATCGGTCTCAACCCAAAACAACAAAAATCAAGCTCAATATTCATAATGAAATGTTTTTAGACGTTCACTAACATATAATTTACTTAAATATACGTAGTAGATCGAATTTAGTAATAATAATTTTATAATTAAGACTTGGAATAAAATAACTACATTTACACTAAGTGTATTATAGCCATGATTTTCATAGCCAAAATCTGCTTTGTTATATGTATTTGCTTTTAACTCTCCTTTTCGACGTTCAAGATTAGTGGAATTAGTTTTATTGAAATTGTGCAAAAAATTTCTTTTATCAAATATATGCTTCATATCGGCACTATAAAATAATTATAACAATCATAAACTGAAATTTTTAAAGGTACGAGGTATGTTCCATAAATCTGCCTTACGCATTTTATTTTCATGCACTTTGCTAAATTTAATTATCAACAAAATGTATTTCTTTGAATAATTTTACTAGATAAAAATGTGACAGGTATTGTAATTAAAAAAAAATATTCCGTTGTTATATATAATATACTTTTTTATATAGCTTATTTCTATTGTATCTTGACTATTTATGCTTTCGAAATGTAATTAATCGTTAACTAATTAATATTTAAATAATTTTAAATACTGATTATATTCAATAATAACAATAACATCTAACATAATAATAAATGCAACACTAAAAATTCAATCTCCATAAGTCAGGTGTCATTTATATATATTATCTATTAACAAATTACTTTGTTGGGTAAGTGCACCAGTGATTGACACTTTTAGAGCAATTTCTGATGTTTTTAATGTTCTAGTCATTAGAAAATATTTTTAGAAATCTTATGTTAGTACATATGGCATGAAAGACATCCAGAACCACATATATGTTAAAATATATACATTTGATAAGAATTATTTTTTTTATGAATTTTTATTTGACACCACTCAATGTTCCAGTAATTGACACTGCCAGTTTTTCCTTTTTATAAGTAATTGGCACTCTATGTTCTAGTGTTTGACACTGCTAGTTATTTATTTTTCCAGTTATCAGCACCCTACGCTCCAGTGTTTGACATAAAATATTAAAATTCTTTTATGTAAAATATATGATTTTATTATTTTTTTTTTATTAATTATTTCAGGATAGATGTCAGTTACTGGAGCATGCCAATCACCGAAGCACCTACCCTAATTTACCAAAGAAAAATATTTGACCATTTATAAAATTGTAGTGAAAATCACATCGTCTAAAAATCTCAATAATATAAACTTGAAAATTTTTTATAAAAAATCGAAATAAAGAACTGAAATTACAAGACAATTTAATTTTATTGTAGATTTATGAAATTAATGACCATATTCCAGTAATTAGTAACCTCAAACACATCTATAATTGGGAAAATTAATTGAATTCTTCATCTATTCTTCAATACTTTGGCATATTCAAAGAGCTAATTGAAAGACTCCCCGTTCCTCTGTAGGACATAAAATAAATTAATAAAAGTTTGCGGGGGTTCTTGTTCGGTTCATATCAGAATCAAAGAATGTTAATTAGGTGCTTAATTTGCTAAGTCAAAGAGAAATTAATTAGAATAATACATATACGTATATTTTTTCTAAACACAATTCAACGAAATTTATTGGTGTAATGAAATTTTTAATATAAGTTTTAAATCATGAAATTCTTAAGTTATTACTTCATTAAAAATTCAACTTTTGGGGGATTTTTTTTTTTTTTTTTTTTTTTTTTAACCTTGTTAGTAATTAATATGTTTTAAGACTTTCATCCTTGAAAAAAATAAATACAAAATTTAATAGTATTTGAAATAATTAGATCCATTAAGCAAAACAAGCATGTATAAAAAAGTAAAATTTACCTAATTGTTTTTGCATTGATGATTTAGTTTGAAGATTTAATTTGAAATAAATCGCACTTGAGCTAATCGATACTAAATAGTATCTAATAAAAATAATATCCAAGGAATTTAATAGTTGCAGAATTGAATACCCCTTTTTATAATAGAAAATTCAGTAATCTTTGCCAGTGATTTTCTTCAAAAACCTTTGATAATTCAAGTGATATTAAATTAAGAGACCGTTATTTTTTCTTAATATTTAAAAAATTTCTATAAACACCCGATTGAGATCAAATTATTAAAGTATTATACGAAACAAAACGATTTTATTTTTATTTTATCTTACATAAATTAAATCTGAAGTATTAAAATTCATTCGATTTTGTAAATGGTTTTATTTCCTATTTTAGATTTATGAAATTAATGGCCATATTCCAGTAATTAGTAACCTCAAACACATCTATAATTGGGAAAATTAATTGAATTCTTCATCTATTCTTCAATACTTTGGCATATTCAAAGAGCTAATTGAAAGACTCCCCGTTCCTCTGTAGGACATAAAATAAATTAATAAAAGTTTGCGGGGGTTCTTGTTCGGTTCATATCAGAATCAAAGAATGTTAATTAGGTGCTTAATTTGCTAAGTCAAAGAGAAATTAATTAGAATAATACATATACGTATATTTTTTCTAAACACAATTCAACGAAATTTATTGGTGTAATGAAATTTTTAATATAAGTTTTAAATCATGAAATTCTTAAGTTATTATTTCATTAAAAATTCAACTTTTGGGGGATTTTTTTTTTTTTTTTTTTTTAACCTTGTTAGTAATTAATATGTTTTCAGACTTTCATCCTTGAAAAAAATAAATACAAAATTTAATAGTATTTGAAATAATTAGATCCATTAAGCAAAACAAGCATGTATAAAAAAGTAAAATTTACCTAATTGTTTTTGCATTGATGATTTAGTTTGAAGATTTAATTTGAAATAAATCGCACTTGAGCTAATCGATACTAAATAGTATCTAATAAAAATAATATCCAAGGAATTTAATAGTTGCAGAATTGAATACCCCTTTTTTATAATAGAAAATTCAGTAATCTTTGCCAGTGATTTTCTTCAAAAACCTTTGATAATTCAAGTGATATTAAATTAAGAGACCGTTATTTTTTCTTAATATTTAAAAAATTTCTATAAACACCCGATTGAGATCAAATTATTAAAGTATTATACGAAACAAAACGATTTTATTTTTATTTTATCTTACATAAATTAAATCTGAAGTATTAAAATTCATTCGATTTTGTAAATGGTTTTATTTCCTATTTTAGTCAAACACTATTACATTAGATTTTATTATTTAATAAATAAGCAATTATTATTATTATTATTATTATTATTATTATTTTGCAAAAAATTACTTGTAAATGGTGACTACATTTAAATAGCTGATATATAAAGGACAATTCGTGTTCTTTCAGATTAGAATATTTCAAATAAAATTCATTGTAAAGTATTAAAATAAAACCATGTATTTAAATAACAATAACCTCGTTTTTCTTTCTGAAAGATTAAATTATTATATGAAACGCTTACATTTTAGTTTTTGAGTCAAGTTAGACTGTATACTTTGTTTTCATGATAATTGTTTTGTCAGATTTAGGCTACATTCGGGTTGACTCCAAGTCATACATGCCAACATCCTAATTAATATTCCGTAGTGTTGTTAGTCCCGCCCTTATTTTCACATCAATAAATTTTTAGAGTAATATTTTATAAATGCAGTTGCGATTAAATAAGAAGAAAAATACACTAAAAAGATACTGGTGTGAAAAAGAAGGAGGGGGCTAACAATACTGCGGAATATTAATTAGTATGTTGGCAAGTATGCTCCAAGTAAATCTTTTTAGGTTCAGATCGGGTGTGACGTGACCCGTGTAGGGCTCTGCAAGGAGCAGTACTGTGTTATTTTGATTGAACACACTGTTGTAGATTTTTAAGTACTCTTTTTATTAATAATCCCCTACAACTTGGAAAAATGATGTTTCATATATATGATAGTCAATCAGATTATCAAAAAATAAAGCATATATTTCAAAATATTAATATATATATATATATATATAAACATTTGTCCTTGAGCAAAAAACTGTAAGTACTATAAAAATTTTAATGCTTCAGATTTCTCTTAAGTTTGTTAGTTCTTGTAATTTTACATACAGTTTCTTCAATTCCTACTACTGAATGAAATTCTAGGAAAAATTGCGAAGTCTGCCGATGATTATTTTAATTTCCATGAAATTAATGTTACTAACATTACCGTATAAGAACAACATTTCTGTTACAGTATACATAATGAAAAAAATTAAATTTGAATAAATATTTGCTATTAAACAGGTACGTATTTGGAAATATTTATTAGAAAATTCAATCTTCAGGGCGTTTATCAGTCCCTGAATTGAATAATACTTTTTTAATGGTGTGTTAGTGTTCGGTTTAAGGCCGATTGTCTACACTAGTTACATAGAGCTAAAATGGGTTGTGCCTTTCGTGAAGATTTTTCTATAGATCCTAGACATTGATAACACAAGTTTCAGAAAATCCACGGACGTCTATGTAAACGAGCGCAATCTTACATCGAGTACGGTACTCCCCGGCTTTCGAGCCTCGAGATCAGTACCTCTCGGTCATTGGTAATGCGTCAAAAAAAAAAAAAAAAAAAAAAATCTGGTGTGAAACAACCACACGACTTCCATTACCCACTATTACATGTATTATATGCATTTTTTGGAATATTTTCGTAAGAGAAATTTGATACACGTATAAAGACATGGAAAACAGAGCTTACATAACGAGTTAAAAAATAAGAAAAAAAAAATATTTTTTTTAAACACCAATTTTTGACATCTAAAACTGAGCTACCTAATCAGGATGACCGTTAATATTCCTGTAATAACCACGTATTACATGAGAAAGGGTATCTAAAATGGATTAATGAAACAATTTTGAAGAAAATCGTTAGAGCCGTTTTTGAGATACCAACTTTACGAAAGCTTGGTATACTCAATTATTGACAGGAAAACAATAATTACATACAAAATGATATTTAAAAGGGAGTTAATATGGGGATTTTGAAAAAAAAAAAAAAATCCGTACAGCCGTTTTTTTTTTTTTTTTTAAATAAAGACCAGAAATTGAGCTATTTATACAAGACGCCTATCAATTTTTCTAAACTAACCAACTGTATCAATCGAAAGGACTTCTAACAGAGATTTTATATAACAAATTTGAAGAAAATCGTTAGAGCCGTTTTTGAGATACAGACTTACGGTCCCACTTCCGGTTTCCGGTGACCCACTTCCTGTTTTTCAATTTTCGGCAAAATTTGGAAAGTTCATCTGTACACCAGACCTGTCTCAATTCTTAAGGTTTGTAGTTCTATCTTTATTAGTTTCGGAGATATGATAGCCATACACACATACATACATACGCACATACTGATCAATTGCCAAAAACCACTTTTTTGGACTCAGGGGACCTTAAAACTTGTAAATGAAGTGAAATCTCGATATCGAATTTTTGGACCGAATACAACAATACTTCCATTACCTACGGCAGTAGGGTAAGGGAAGTATTGGGTTGTTCGGAAAGTAATTTCGTTTTTTCCTTCGAAAATGAAAGACGATTTTCTTATATTGTATAAATATTTTAATGAATTATATATTCTCCACTTTGATCGGTTTCTTAGCGATCTCACGAGTTGTTATTTGGCAGTTTTTCATAAATAAATATTTTATTTTGTCTTCATTAGCACAAACTGGTTTTCTAGAACGTTATGCATCTTCAACTCAAAATTGCCAGAACAAAATTCGGTAAACCAGTTTTGACAATAGCGTTCTTTAAATAAATTTTCTGTGCACACATCGTATACTTTTTTTCCTTGTTTGAATAGTATTTTCGCATTTTTGATAGCAAAAACAAAATATGCCGAAAATGTCGCTTCTGATTTTCTTTATTTGATAGGGCACCAATCAAAAACTATTGAGCAGAATTAAACGACCTTTTTCACAAGCAAGCCTTGCTATATCAGCTGTCACAATATGTAATGGCAATGCAACTTAAATGTGAAGAAGGTGTGAAAAAAATACAATTAAGTCCTCTGCTGAAAAAAACGAAATGACTTTCCGAACAACCCAATAATATACAAAGAAAAACTGAGTAATAATTTGCAGTGATTTTCAGAAATTTTCGAAAATAATCACTGCAAACGATTACTAAAATTTTCTATTAACAATGTAGTATTCAGTTAGGAGACCGTTAAATGTTCTGCAACTAAATATAAAATTTAATTTTCTAATTGTAAATATAGAGAGCTGCTAACATTTTAAAAAAGTGGTATTAAAAATGCTAAGAATGAATTAAAAAGTTTGTAGCTCTGGATCAATATGTTAACTATTTGAAACTTCTCATAAACAACAGTGCATACTGATATCTCTAGGCTAATTTCTAACGGTTATACTATATTAATTGTTACATAATAAAATAGAAGGTATTTCTGGATTTCTTGTGACATTTTTGCATTAAAATATCAAAACATTGCAACATTTTCCAAATTGATTACATGAAAAGAATTAAAATATTTCGTTCAAAACTCTCGTAGAAATTCGTTTCTCACTACAGCTGCAAGAAAAAAAAAACATATTGAAAGCCTTCAGCCTTTTATGAAAACGGCGAGTATAATAAATTCTTAGTATGACATAATTCTATTAAATCATCGGCTTTTCCTAATTTGGCTAATGCGTCTACTGTATACTAATTGGAAGAAGACGCTGAAAAATTTCGTGCCGCCCCTTTTCACTAGATCTCGTTTAATTATACTTGAGAGATGACATTATCCTATCTCACGCTATACTAACAAGGAAAGAATATGTTTGCTTTATTTAGGTGTAGAAAAGATGAAGTTTAGTTTAATCTTAATGAATAAATTTGCGGTATTTTTGAGAAAAAAAATATAAATAAATACTTTCGTTTTTAATCAGTCGTTGTAAAAATATAATTAGACATTTTTTATGAAAAAAAAAAAAAAAATCATGTTATTTTTTTAATCAGCAATTTCTTTATTATTAACGTTAGAAATTACTTATTTTGAGTACATTTCGAAATTCTACGTGCTTTGTTATTAAAAATTTCTATCTTTATTTTCCTTTTCTTCTTTTTTTGTTTGTTTGTACGTGATGTAATTTAAATAATTTTATCTGACAAGAAAATAAAATATCCATATGCTAAATAAACCTACGTGTAATTTTAAAATATTTATCAAAATGCATGGCAATTTAAACATTTAATTACCGAAAGACATATATTTTTCAACATTTTATTACAAATATAATTAAAAAATAAAATAAAATAAATAAATAATAGCACGACCATAATTGTTGAATTTCTCTTTCCGTTTTTTAGGTACTGTAATATTTACAATCATTTTAAATCTGCAGTGAAAATAAAGTACTGTTTACTAGATAATATATGTAGTGATGTGAGGGCCGCCGACCATGGGATAGAACATTGGCCTCCCAGATAAATGGCTTTTTTGATAAAGGATATTCAAAAAATCTTAGTTATCCCCTAAACGCGCGCTGTCCTTGCTGCGAGGACGCAAAATTTACAGGGATGGAACACGGGCGCAGTATTCATACCGGAATCTGTTGAAGAAATTTATCTACCTATAATATCGTTGATTTAAGAGGTAGAAAATTTTCTTACATTGATAGTGGTATGAATTCTGCGCCCGTGTTCCATCCCTGAATTTAAGATCCAGCTGCAAAAATTCATCCCGGAAATTTTTTAGCAAAAATTCACATTTAAAACATATCAGAAAAGGCCGGTTTTTTAAACCTTAAAATTTAAAATTTTTTTAGTTTAATTTAATTCAGAATTCCTGTGGCAGTATAATTTAAATGATTCAAATTGTCCTGCGCCGAAAAGGGTTAAAGCAGTAGCTTGTATAAATCAAATGTTTTGAAAAATCTAATTAACATAAATTTTCTACGTAACTTTTTGTTGTTGTTGTTGTAAACATTAATTTTAGTTTTTAATTTTTAACCTTAACTCAAAGAAATACATTTCTTTTTTTCATTTAACTCTTGCGTAATTTTATCTCCGGGAGGACTGTACTATTGAATTTTCAACTGTAGAAATTCATCCCGGAATTATTTAACAAAATTTTATTTTATAATTTAACGGTTAAAAAATTATTTATTTATTTATTTACTTTTAACTTTTTTTTTTTTTTTTTTGTAATTTCTGATGACATTCCACATTAAATGAGCGTAATTACTTTGTCTCTTAAATGGTTAAAGTCAACATTACCCATTTAAACTCCATTGAATTTTAAGTAATTACATAAGAGTATGACAAGAAAAAAAAAATCCTTTTTACAAACTTGGAATGTATTTTTATCTTTTCCATACTGATAAACAAGTGGGGATTAATCTATGTTACAAAGTGGACAGCAGTAAATTCAACTGACAAAAAAAAAAAAAAAAAAAAAAAAAAAAAATGTTCTTACAATTTGAAGGTAAACAGTATTTTTTTTATAAATTAAATGAGTTAATTCACAAAAATAAGTATACTGAGAAAAAAAAAATGTATATATATATATATATATATATATATATATATATATATATATATATATATATATACCGCCTTCCTCTAGAATGAATAAGTGGCCATTTTCTAAATCCCTTAACTAGAAATATAGATTTCCGAGCTATGCGCATAAGGCACGCCATTAAACTGAATAGACGAAATGATCGAGAATTTCTAATTTACATATTTCTAGATGGTGAAACAATATTCTGAATCTTTTGTGTTGAGAGAAATTTTCGCTTGCTTTTCTAGAATTGGGTCATAAGCCAAGATTATAGTTGCTGAAACCCGCCTCTTGTAGTCTCATTTATTTGCAGAGATTTTTAAATAACTTTGCCCTAGATAATATAGACAAACACTCTAGAATTCTAATAGGGGCTTCCAGAACTCGCTTTCCAAGGGGACTAGAACTTTTAAGGATGACATAGAACTATTTTTTCTAGAGCCACAATTTAGATTCAAGATGTCCGTTACAGAATTTTTCCTCAGTGTAGGAGTTACATTATTTTAAATCGACTTGAGTTAAAAATGCAGTTTTTTGAGCTAATTAGTTGATTTTTATTCAAGCGAACTTGAGTTATCGATATTTATCGATATTTGAGTTATTTCTGCTCATTCACCCACTTGTAAGTGGCAACATCGCCCCAGCTGCACCACATTTCTTCGGTAGCTCGCAAGTGCAACAAGCAACGCCATTCTAAAGCGATCCAGTTTATTTAAATCATTTGTATTAAAGTCATTAATAAAATAAATAAATTACTCTAATGCAATAAATCACTCAAGTTTCAGTGCTTTATGTTAACTCATTTATTTTCTTAAATTTAACTCAATATGAGAAGGCGTATTTTTTCTAGGCAAATGATTGAAAATTTACTCAGATTCAGTTATTTTCCTTCTTACATTTTAAGAGAGTATTATATTGTACTATAAGTAAAAACTACCATCGTGAGAAAAATACTTTTGAAGGTGACCCTTCGAAGGAGGTGGACTTATATAGAAACACTTCTCTGTTATTTATTTTTAATTAATGCAGGAAAAATAAATTTTAAGCGTTTTCATTTCAATGCTCTTACGGAATTCATTTTATAAAACAATCTACCAAAATGATTTTAAATTAATTTTTATGCAATTTCTAATTATATATAATATGTTAGTGATATAATTCATGTTTTTAATATATACAGTCGGTAACAAAATTGTCCGAACACTAGCAAAAATTCCTATGTAAAAAAAGTACACTTCATATGGTTTTGTTAAATAAATCCTTTTCGAATCCTGTCTTAGTCAGTGTAAGAACATGATTCGACAAGGATTTATTTAACAAAACCGTATGAAGTGTACTTTTTTTACATAGGAATTTTTGCTAGTGTTCGGACAATTTTGTTACCGACTGTATATATGCAACTACATGTATGTACAATGCACACATTGCTTAAAAAATAGTCCAAAAAACTACACATTTATTTTTTTTAATTACATAAAATGAATTTTTTATTTAAACGGATTAGGCAATATTTTAACTCATCCCTATGAACCATTAACCCTTTCAGGGGCACTAAGTAAAAATGATTGAATTTCCTTTTAAATATATATATATCATAAAGTAAACATCCCCTACAAGTCATATTTGATGAAGAAAAAAATTCAGCATGTGGGGATTTTTTTGTGGGTGGTGGCTAGGCGTTCTAGCCACTGTGTCTATAAACCTAAAAGATGCTCCTAAAAATCAAACTAAAATTAATGATCTAAGATAATATGTAAATCTGTTGTATTTAAAAGGTGCATTACAGTATATTTACACTACCAAATACTTTTGAATAAAAAATTATTTTTCATAAAAATATGTAAAAGAAACTTCAAAACATTTTCCCGCAACTTGTCCATTTAAAAAAGTCACAGGCACATCCTGCTTAAAGTTACTGTAGTTCTGCCATCTCTATTTCAATTTTAGAAGTACACATTAACTTTTCATAAAAGTGGATAAAAAAAATAGCCACTGCACACTTAGAGAAAAATTTCTAAAGTAGGTGGATAGACCCTCTAGCCACCGCCCCTGAAAGGGTTAAAAATAGTTTATCTTCTTCTATAAAAGCTACAGAGAAAAACGCCTAATTTTAACTAAAGTTATTAACCCTTAACGCTCGGCATATTTTCCTATTTTGAACAGTAAGACACGCTTTTTGCCGTTCTTTTAAAACGTCACACGTACAATTTTGAACTTACTACCTTTTGGCTACCGAAAAATTGTAATAATTTGTTTTATTTTACTTCATCATTAAATAAAATAAATCTTCTGTTAAAATTTTCCGGTATCCGAAAGGTAGCCTATAGCAGGGATGGAACACGGGCGCAGAATTCATACCGGAATCCGTTTAAGAAATTTCTCTACCCATAATATCGTCGATTTAAGAAGTAGAAAATTTTCTTACATTGATAGTGGTATGAATTCTGCGCCCGTGTTCCATCCCTGCTATAGTTACACGTTTCAGAAAAATAACATTTCGTTTGCAGAGGAACACCTTAAGGCGTGGCTCGATTTTTTAATGTCCCCTCAGAAGGAACATACGAGCAGGGATGGAACACGGGCGCAGAATTCATACCACTATCAATGTAAGAAAATTTTCTACTTTTCAAATCAACGATATTATAGGTAGAGAAATTTCTTAAACGGATTCCGGTACGAATTCTGCGCCCGTGTTCCATCCCTGTACGAGGTTTTGCAGGTTTTTTGTTTTCATTTTCCATAAAAGCTCTAATGATGAATTCTTTTCTCGTTTTTTTTATTTTTATTTTATTGCATACATAAAATTAACAAAAAATATTATATACTATCATATACTCATTACCTTAACAACGACTCCAAATATCGCCTTAACCTATATAGCACAATATAATATACACTTAGTTCCACCCCTTTTAAAATCTAGAATATAACCGAGCACATTCAGTGACATAATATCGTGACACCATCAGCCTTTCCTAATTATGCTAATGTCTTCATTGTTCCTCTAATTGGGAGAACACGCTCAAAAATCTCGCTGCTCCCACCAGAACACGTTTAATTATGCTTGAGGGATGGCCTAACTTGCATTCTCTCCATGCCAACAATGGATGAGAATCTTTCTCCAACAAGCTTAGAGGGAATGTGTTCTAGCCCGCTGCGTATAGATTAATTTAAGTATGCTATCAGTTCATTTCCAGAAACTGGATTTCTGCATTATGGAATGACATATATATATAAGATTATAAATGCATAAATGTTTTTTTTAGAAAAAAATGCATACTTACTCCACATATTTTAGAAAATATGGAATCAACATATTTCTTTGAATAATTGATAAGAATTAATGGTATTCGTGGGTGCCAAATCTCTCGTTTTTTTTTAAAGGGAGACTTCATACGGGAAATTTCTTATAATTGTTTTTAGTTTATTTAAACGTCAAAAATGAATGTGAAAAATTTCTTTACAGAAATAGAGGTTAGAAATCTGATTTAAAAATGAGAAAGGTACGAGTATGCATGTATTATTATTTTTCAGTCACGTGTCCAATTTTAACTAGATGTAGTACGTCTTTCTTGCTACAGCAAGGGAAAATACTGTGAGTTCTCACACATACCAGACGCATGATATATGAGATAGTTGGTTGAAAAATACTTCTAAATTTGAGTTTATCATAATTTCTGTGTCAAAAATAGAATTATATACTTGGAAATATGTATGTAGGTAAATTATAGCAAATAATTAAAAATGATATATAATTAATCGCTACAGGGTATTCCAAAAAGTTTTAAACGTGATTTATTTATTTACCTACTATTAGAGATAAGTGGCCAATATAATTTTCAAAAGTATACAAAAATGTGCAAAGTAAGACCACGCTAACACAATTCTCTTTGTGTGTGTGTGTGTTTGTGTGTTTTTCCAAAAAATATGCTGTTTTTAAATTTCTGTGCGAAACCAATAGACAAATTTGGTTAATTAGAAATCTTTTTAATTTAATTTGACAGCATCACTACAAAAACAATAACACACTTAAAATTAAGTGAGTAAAAATTTATAGAAAATTGGACGTTCTCCACAGGAACCGTATGCCAAAATAGAAATGGAAATCTATGATTAATTAAAATAATAAATGTATTATGATACTTACCTTAAAATTGTTATTCCATGTTTAAGATAAATATGTGATCCAAATATGTATTCTTAAAGTATTTTTTGTATAAAGACGAAAATTTGTATAAAAATAAAAACAGGAAAGAACATACAAGTATGTAAATTATTTTCAAATTTAACATGTTATTTAAAAACAACGTTCTAAAAAGTTAATTCACGAACGATTTCTTTTAATTTCATTTAACTGCAATTTAGCCTTCAAAACATTTTTATTAATTTAGTTTTTAAAATTTTTATAAGTAAGTGCAAATAATTTCTTTTTCAATTACTTATTTAATTCAAATATTTTTTTTGAGAATAAATCAACTGAAGCGATATTGAGGGCTGATTTAGTCCCGAGTCTAGCATAAACAGACAACTTTATTTCTGCCTGTTAACACTTTATAACAAAGTTGAAAAAGTGTTAAAAATCTATGTGATGCGCAAGATTTTTCGTTTTAATTTTAAATCCATTTCGGAATTTTTAACAGATATTAGAAAAATAGAATACGCACTGAGAAAAAAAAATATACCGCCTTCATCTAGAATGAATAAGTGACTATTTTCTAAATCCTTTAACTAGAAATATAGATTTCCGAGCTATGCGCATAAGGCACGCCAATAAATTGAATAGATGAAATGATCGAGCATTTCTAGTTTATACATTTCTAGATGGTGAAACAATATTCTGAATACTCTAAATATTCTGAATCATTTATATTGCGAAAAATTATCGCTTGATTTTCTAGAATTGGATAATAAATCAAGATTATAGTTGCAGAAACACCGCCTCTTGTAGTCTCATTTATTTGCAGAGATTTTTTGCCCTTGAGAATTTAGACAAACGCTCTAGAATTCTAATAGGGGCTTCTAGAACTCGCTTCTCAAGGGGACTAGAATTTAAAAGGATGACATGGAACTATTTTTTCTAGAGCAACAATTTAGATGCTAGATGATAGTTACAGAATTTTTTCTCAGTGTACCTTATTTAATTCTGAATGATAAAGGAAAAATAAATGAAAAGTAAATACTGTCCAATAAAAACAATTTTCCAAATATTTACATATTTATTAAACATAAACAAAAGAAGTGCTATATAATTAATGACCCATAATTCATTTGGTAAAGACCTTAAATAGCGGTCTAATGGAAAAGAACCGAATAAAATTTTCTGCCAAAATATTACTTTACGTCCTGTACATGTAACTAAAATTTTCTGTGATCCTTGATGAGTTAATAAGCTAGTAATTAAATAAAGTATTCATAAATCAACATATATAAAAGGAACTGCCTGGTTTTATAACAAACTATAAAATTACTAGTTGTATATATATAAATATATTAAAAAGAAATATTATTAGATCTAGATTAATTATGCCCTCGAGAATATAGGCAAAGGCTCTAAAATTCTAATAGGGGCTTCTAGAACTCGCTTCCCAAGGGGACTAGAATCTATAAGGATGACATGGAACTATTTTTTCTAGAGCAACAATTTAGATGCTAGATGTCAGTTACAGAATTTTTTCTCAGTGTAGAGTCCTATTACCAAGAAGAGATGAAGGAGTTATCATGTAAGATGGCAATACACTCCATACTGCAAACTGAACCATGGAAATAATCCTCAGAAGTTGAATTGTTGTTATGTGGTGTTAAAATGACTGGATAATTCACCCGGAAAGAACCAGTTTGGAAAACTTCTGGTCTATTATCAGAAATTGTATTACCAAAGAACCAATTCTAAAAACAATTGGAGAAATAACGGCAAAATCTAGAGCCACAATTTAGATTCTAGATGTCAGTTGCAGAATTTTTTCTCAGTGCGGAAATACTAATTTTCCGCATCATTTGAATAGCTGTTTCTTCGTGAAAACAGAACAATGAACTACTGGATAATAGAAATTGTTTGATAAAAAATACGATAGTATGTGTCAAAAATATGCTAAATGCACTCAAATAAAGAAATAAGGATACTTGTCACCTTTCACGTCACCACAAAAGTAGGTTTAATATAGCAGTTTTTATTTCCTTTTATTATTTATAAATTGAACTATATTAGGTTTGTACAATACAATATATATTCAGACAAGAATTGTTATTATAAAAAATGTAAATTGTGTTTTCTCAACTTACATTTTTTCATGAATTTATGATCTTCAAAATACTAAAACGTCTACAGATATTTAATACAATGCTTGATTTTTCTTTTCTTTTCTTTTTTTTCCCCCTTCAAATATTTACATAGACATGCACTTTTTGCTTTTTTTTCTCAAAAACTACTTAAAAAATTTCAACTTCCATTCCTAATTCTTTTAAATATGTTCCATTAAACATCCAAAAAAATTATTCAGTCTTTTCTTAAATATCTGTTGGAATTTTAGCATTTTGAAGATCATGAATTCATGAAAAAATGAGCTTTTATATGAAACTATCTTCATATAAAAGTTTATATTAGCGTGGTGCCACCAAAGGTACCCAGGCAGAAGTAATTAGTGGTCAGCTCATGCATACCACGAACTGATTGCGGCTCTCGATTTCCTTTTATGCGATTTTGCAGTTGGATAAGGTTGTTATTTTATAAGATGCATTTTAAAGTGTACTCACAGGTGCTTTTAAAAGCTAACTGAATAAAAATTCAATCCTTTAAAACTTTTTTTTTTTTTTTTAAATCCAGCATCTTTTATAAAAAGAAAAATAAATAAAGATTTTTGTATAAATATTTTCATGCAGTTTTTAAAAATTCATGAAATTTTAACCCTTTCGACGTTACAACTTCTTTTCTATTGCTGCAATAAAAATACCTGAAAAGTTTACTGTATACTGCAAAATAATAACCGGTCTTTAGAATTCAGCGTTGTACTTCAGGAAATCTTAGAGTTGAGAAGAAAAAATTTTTCCCCCACACACAGAGTTAAGCAGCAGGCTAATCCCTTTGTTGAAAGGGCGTGTATCAATACAATGGAAATATCTTTTCACGATAGAAGTTGAGAATCCTTTACCCAGATTTGCCTCTCAGCAAAGTTATGTTGATTTTTCAGGGAAAACTCAAACACTGCTTTATTTTTCAGAAAAAATAATAAGTGCATAGATATTTCTATATAGAGTTAAGACTGAAAATTTTAAAGAGTAATTTATGTATAATACTAATAAAACACCAATTTCATTTGGTACCTTATTTGTAACGAAATTTCGATTAGATTTTTTAAAATTAATTAAAATATGAAAATAATAACTTGGTAAAAGCTTTAAAAATGGACATATAAAATTTTAATTCTTTCCAAATAAATAAATAAATAAATAAAATAAAATTACGAATTATTATTATTATTACTTTTTTTCTGCATAAAATGCACAGATATAGTATTTTATATAGATGTATCATCCCCATGTTATTGTGCAAAGACTTTTGGTGTCGAAAAAGGTTTGGGCATCAGACAATAGGAAGTATAAAATTCGAAAATAGTAATCGAGTAGAATGTTAATGAATTTTTTAAATGCCGGAATATTGCACGGCTTTTAAGTGTTTTAATAAATATATGAAAAGAAACGGGACAAGTTTTCATAAATAAGTTATATTCAAATAAATTATAAAAAATATCATTTTTATAATCAGTTCTTTGTTATTATTATGAAACAATTACTATCTTTATATTTAAGGAAATGCTCTCTTTAAATTTTAAGATTTTACATTAGTAAGTAATATGAAAATTTAAAAATTCGTTTAAATGTAGTTAGCAGCCGTGGACGTTTTAATACATAACTAATATGTTGTGGCCACCACAAGACTTTCTTGTACATATAATCTTATACAAATTTACGCAATACAAATTATATATTAATTATAATTTATTAAAATTATTTTCTATGATGAATGCAGATGATTTTTATCTCAAAGAAGTACAATAAGAAATGCCGAAAGAAAGTCAGTTTTTTTGCAGATATGAGTACACTAGAGTATAGTTAATTAAAAAAAGAAAAAGAAAAGAAAAAGAATGAAAAATTGGTAGCATATAAATTATTCGTAAATTTTATTAGCTAAATTATCTGTGTGTATTACCGTGTATATTAACTCTAGGAAAAATATCCATAAGAAAGTAAAATGGCCAGCTTCTCCCAAATGAAAAGGAATCACTATTTCAAATTCGATGATCAAACTATGTCTTATTACTATATCTATGATAAAATAAAATATGAAAAAAAAAAAAAAAAAAAGTTCAATAATAAATTTGCTTATGCATGTGTAAACATGACGCTTTTATGGCTTTAAAATTAAATAATAATAATAATTTTAAAGGTTAGAAAGAAATAAAGTGCGAAAAATTCGCACTGGCTTGCTAGTTAATAATAAATTAAATATTTAGAATTTAATTTCGTCGAGAGAAATGAATAATACAAATAAATAAAGGAATACATGGTTATATAATAAAGAGTAAAGGATTTCACTTCTATTTTTCTTGGAGACGTTTCGAATTAATACAAATATCACGTGGTAAAAATTGAAGAAACTTGTTTTAAATTTTATGTAGATCAGTGTTTAGTAATTTGAACTGGCAAGAAGAAATAAATTTTGAAATAAATTTCTTACAATACAGCATGAAATTATTTTTTAGTCCATGGAAATTAATTTTGTTGTTTTTCAACTAATTTCAACATATTCGCAAAAAATTGCACATTTTGCTTTGTTAAATAATCAAATAAAGATTATTTTCTTTATTAATAAAATATTCTGTATTTATAAAATTAAATAAAACGTTCTTGATTTAAATTGATTTTAACCCTTTGTATCCCACCGGGACTTTAAAGTCCCATAAAAAAAAAAAAAAAAAAAAAAAAAAAAAAAAAAAACTCAATATAGCCTAAATTTACCGCAGGATTTCAATGGAACTTCAAACTCCCTATAGTTTAATGTTTCCCTATAGTTAAACTATAGTTTAAGGTAAATTTAATTTGAGATGTTTCTCATGCAGCAATATATATATATATATATATATATACAGTAAAAAGTTTCAAACTATTTCTCCAAAAATAAGGTAATTTGGGATATAAAGGGTTAAGTACAGTAATTGTTTGAAATATTTTGTATTTATTTTTTTAATGTTTATAATTTATTTTTTAATTAACTACAGTATATATTTCTTCCAAAATTTTGATATTTTTATTTATTGAAAATTTATGATTTTTAATGGCATCAGTGGTTATATTAAACATAAATAAACACCTCTCAGTTGATTTGTTAGCTAAATTAATTCGTACTTTGCTATCACTCCTATTTTAAAAAAATGTTTATATATATTACTTTTGAAATAAATTTATGACTAAATATAAGATTTATTGTTTTATGGAGAGAAAAAATTGGGAATGAAAGGGTTGAGATAATTTGCAGAAAACAACAGATTCTTAATCGTAAAATGGCAACATGAATAAACAAATTATTTGTTATTTTGAACGATAGTGTTTGTTAGATCGTCATAGTCCTATCTTTTTTCAAGTCATTTTTATTGCTTATTATTATTAATAAACTTCACTAGTCACCATATTTAAAAAAAAAAAATCAAAAGAATTGAGCAACCGTTTTTTTTCCTTTTAATCGCTTAATAAATAAATAATAATAGTTATAAAAATAATTACATTGAAATCGCTCTAGAACTTTATTTGGGTACTGACTGCCTACTGCCGCTTTTTTTCCTTCTTGCACTGCATCGGTTCAAGTTCACACTATGTTCAGAAGGGTCTTTATTCAGTACTTTAATTTGGGTATTTATCGACGACAGGTGGAGCTGTTATTGTTTAAGAACTGTGATTTTAAAGACGACTGTGTCTCAGCATCTATTAAATATTTTTCTTCAAGCCGTGTATTTCATATCCTACACTCTTCGCACTATATTACCATATATTTCCGACCAATATAAGACAATTTTAATAAATTTAATCTTTTATACTATATTACAATTTTTTTCTGATAAATAAAATGAACTAACAAAAAATAATTAAAAAAGAAAAAAAAAAGAAAAGAAAAAAAAAAATCCTTTTCAAAGAATTTAATTGTATGAAAAGTAAAAAGTTGAGACATTATAAAAATTATGCATAAACATGAATTTTTAAATAGTTTCTTTAATTTAAAATTCAATATGTTTCGACTATTTTACAATTTGAATTCAATAAACACAAAAAAGAAAAGAAAAAAGAAAAATCGCCCTCTAATAAAAAAAAATTTAAATAAAAAATAAATAGCGCAATAGCTGTTGCTAAGGTACGCAGATTGATATGAATTAATAAATATTAGAAAAGAAAACATAAGTGTCAATGAATAAAATCGAAACAGAAAATAATTAAAATAATTAAAAAGAAAAAAAGAATGGTGAAAACTATTTTAATGAGGTGCGCTTTTATGGTCCGAGTTCTGCTAAGTTTTGTAGCTCTGCGATCAGTAGTTTAAGCACCAGAGAAAGTCAGTCACACAGACACCGCGATATGCACATAGATACAAAGATACTTCTCTGGATTTACATACATTTATTTAAATGTTTATTTATTTTGTTTATTTTGTTTATTTATTTAATTATTTATTTATTTATTTATTGATAATTTTATAAATGGATTTTGTTATTCTTATTATTAGTTTTTTTTTTAAAGAGGGGGGGGGGTTGTATTTACTAGATTAATTTTTTACCTTTGTTTTTATCGAATGTCAAATATGACAGTAAATTTTGTTAATTCTTCGTTTACACATCATTTGATCTATAATAACAGTAATAATAATGTGTTTGTGTAACAGCTGTCTGAAGAGTTACAAAAGTTTTCATACTTTCTGTTTTGACTCACAACGAAGCACTTGAAACTAGATTTCTGGATTTTTAAAAATTAATTGAAGTTGTTTCCATTGTCATTTTCAGTCCCCTCGCTTATCAAACACAAAGTAAAAAGAGATTAGCTGTAAAAACATTACCAGAGATAAACACTTTTTTTTTTTTTTTTTTTTTTTTTCATAATACAACAGGTCTTACTATTTCTTTCAGACAGTGATTTTCCATTCTCTCCGTTTATCGTATTACACCTTGAAAAAATGCTGAAAGTTTGGCATTGCATCTGTCCAGATTATTAAATTTTATGAAGAATTGGTACACCTATTAATCAGGATATCTAGCTAACGCCGTATTTTTTAATTCAGTATGATATTGGGTCAAATGATATTAAATAAAAATCACACTGTAAATTAAAAAAAAAAAAAAAAAAAAAAAAAAAAAAAAAAAAAAAATGCCGAAAATAAAAATAAAAAAAACAGATAAATATATTTCCTTTTATGTCGAAGAAAGAAAAAATGAACGTGCAAATGTGCAAATAATAAAATTGAAAAAATCTTGCTAGAGCGACATGCTATATATATATATATATATATTTAATAAAGAAGCATCAATAAACTGGCGTTGTAAAAATATTACTTACAAACTTTGAATAAACACCATAAAATGCAATAAACTCGCAACAATTGTTTCGGGTCGAAAAACACACGACCCTTCATCAGGCGAATAAAGTAAGCACGAGTGCTGCAGTCAAGTGCGTTGCCGCTTTGACTGCAGCACTCGTGCTTACTTTATTCGCCTGATGAAGGGTCGTGTGTTTTTTGACCCGAAACAATTGTTGCGAGTTTATTGCATTTTATGGTGTTTATTCAAAGTTTGTAAGTAAAATATATATATATTGCTCATTATCATTATGTTATTTTTCTTTATGTTGAAAAAAAATAAATAAATAAATAAAATATAATAAAGTTAACATACATGTATTTATTATAATTTCAGAAGGATTTGACGCCTTTGTTTATATTAAAAAATTATTTAAAAATATTTATAATTAATATTTAAAAGAATGTTAAATTTACTTAAAAGAATAATAATTTATTTAAAAGAATTTATAATTTATTTAAAAGAATGTTAAAGTTTCTAAAATAATGATATCAGATTTTATGAATTAAAATGAATGACAAATATTCAAATAAATTTAATAATAATAATAATAACAATAAAAAGAAAATTTCTGACGGTAAACTAATTTTTTGACATAAATACGACTTTAAAAAATGTATTGAAATTATAAAAACTATATATTCCTAGATTCTATGTTTCATGAGTTAAGAATATATAAATAAATATGTAAATGTATTTTTTTTCATGTCGAAAAAAAAAAAAGAAAAAAAAAGTTTTTTTTTTTTTTTTTTTTTAATAGTTAAAATAAAAATTGGTCATAAATATGTAAAAAAAGAAAGAAAAAAGAGGAAAAGAAAAAGAAAGAAAAATGGCATTTTTAATTTTTAAGAAGTATAACTTGTTCGAAACATGTACATGTTACACTAATTACATTCAAATATAATTAACCTGATAAATAAGTATCATTGCAAGGAAGCTTTATTAGTTGTAAAACTTGCAACAGTTATTTCAAGTCAAAATAACAGTACATCACTTCATCAGGTGATAAAAGCTAGGCACGAATTCATTAACAAAGCAGAAAGGCGCTATCGCGCTTACTAAGATATTTAAAATGCCTTCTACGTATGGCTTTCTTAGAAACATCATTTGACGAATTTCGGAGTAGTGCGGCTGTCTAACGAAAAGTGTGTTGGGACATTAAAGCTAATTGAATGCGCTAGGCTATAGGTTCCCAGATGTATGCCTTCCGTTGGATCATTTTAAGGATCCTAGCCCGTCTTTGCGCTAGTTTTGTAAGAAATCGCTAAAAACTCTGAACAGCTAAGCAGACGAGCGTATCTGGGATCGAGCGTAGACATCATCTCTAACAAACAGGAAAAAACAAATGTTTAAAAAATCAATCGTAATTTTTTTTTTTTTTTTAATTGTTGCATAAAACAATGTTGGATGTTTAATTTCACTGCGAAGCTAATGTAAGCTAAAGGGTTAAATGATAATATGTGTTTAGTAAAATGCATGGACTGAAAATTATTTGATAATAATTATGCTTTGCAGCTCAAGAAGTTAGATGTGATCATCTGCAGATAAAACTATTTTAATCAGTAATTGAGACATTTTATAGCTAAATTACACTACGCGGCAAAAAAAAAAAAAAAAAAAAAAAAAAAAAAGTTTCGAGATCTCACACCATTTTTGCTAATTCTTATGTGACCTCCTGAATCCGAATATGACTCCCATTTTGCCCAGTCACCCACCATTTTCTAGCTACACCACCCCCTCCCTCAATTTATTACCATGTCCGATAATTTTATGACCATGCATGTAATTTGAAGAATGAAAAATAATTAATTTAACACCTGAAAACGAAAAAATATAAAGTTAAAAAAATAACAATAAACATATTTAAAAAATAAAAGTTATGTAATGCATAATTTCAGTGGCAAATCCTCCCATCCCCCCCCACAAAAAAAAAAAAAAAAAAAATCGCTTGTAGTCCATGTATTAGAATTTTCCAACGCTGTAGCCCCTCAGAAGATATTTAACGATTAAGATACCCCCCCCCTCCTAAAAATCAAATTTAGAGCCATACAATCACCGAAAAATGATAAAAATAGGGGGCCATTCCTAAAAAACGATGGGTTATAGGTCAAAATGGTCGTCCTATTTGGATTCAGAAGGTCATTTTACATAATGTATTTTACAATACACAGAGGCACTTTTCATGCCGAACAGTGTTATTCATTATTTAATACAAAACTGCTGTGGTAATAAAATTAATAAATGACAAAGAAATTTCCATGATTATAATAACATATATTTGATTTTGTTTTCCACGGAAGAAAGAAATAAAATATTTTCACCCTCGCGTTTGTTAGAAGTATGTATGTTAAACATAATATTTTAGTATTTTAATTTCTTTTTCTATTTTACTGAATAACTGTTTTTATTTATTTATTGAAAAAAATAATATTTCTTTATAGAATTTTAGAATTTTAACAAACAATGGATTAATTATATGGCTTTCTCTTTGCATCGCCCCAATCCTTTATTTAAATTTCTATTATTTAATAGATTTAAAATGCATGATGATTGGATTACTCTATATCTGTGAATGGGAAAAAAATAAAATTTTGATGGAAGTCACACTGATTAACTTTAATATAAATTAATTTAAAAAATAAAGAATGGAGGAAAAAAATACAAAGAAAGACAATTTTTTCTATTGAAAGCAATTTGTGTATTTTACTTCTAAAGGTAGCTGATTATATATAATTCTATATTATACATTTAAATTTTAAAAGTACTTTTGTAATTAAACTGTAGAACTAACAAAGTGTAATCGTTTTTATTTAAAATGAATTAAACTAATATGAAGCAATTTTATTTAAAATATTGTGTGTAAGACATTAATTTGGTCGGGGGCGGGGAGACACTGGGCTTTTCATACTCCTGAGTCTCGAGTGAGCCCTGCAATTAATCTTCGTTTTAATATTACGGAAAAACACTGGAGATAAAATAACATTTATCTAAAGCATTTCATGCAATGCAATAACATATTTTCCAAAGGAATATATATTCAATATTAGAGGTTCTTATGATTGTCCACCGTGCATTCCAAAAGATACAAAAAAAAAAAAAAAAAAAAAAAAATCAAAATGGGCAAATTTTCGTTAAAGATAATCTCCAAATCATAAGGGATTCATCTGATAATTTAGTAATCTGTTTTAACATTTTATAGATTATATGTATTTATATTCTTAAAAAAAAGAAAAGAAGAAGAAGAAGAAGAAGAATGGAATAAAATAGCATTTGCTTGTATGTATTATTAGTTTTCTTTCTTTCCTTCCTCCTTTCTCTTTCCTCCCCCCCCCCCCCCACTGTTTTCATGCTTCTTGGATGAGTATGATCCTATACATTATTCTAATATCTTGACAGTATGAATGACTACCGTGCATTCCAAACGACGATCCATTTATGATTATGATCTGATCATCATTTAGTATAACTTAACAGAGTTGATAATATTAAAAAATATAATATATCTAAAGGATTTAATTTATATAAGTTTGGTTTATAAATATCAAAAACATTAAAGTAATAATTTGTTTTCACGAAATATAATTGAAATATATAAATTAATATAGTCTAGTATAAAGAATATTATGGACAGTTTTGACAAGCATTAATGTTCACTATTATGTATGGCTATTTTAATTTATGCCCGCTTAATTTTAATTTTTTAAAATAATTTTTTCTAAATTTATTTACGGTAATTACTATCTACATTTTTACTTTTTACTTTCTTTTATCCATATGTATGGTAGATAAAGTTTTGCTTTTCGGTCAACTTTTCGAAATTGTGTTTTTGTTATATTTACACGTTATGAAGTTCCTTGAATCAGAAAAAACATGTTTTTCGCCTATTTTAAATTGTTTTTAATGAACATTTATTTTACAGTATTCGTTATTTTATTCTTTAACGTACAATCTGTCATTATGGTAATGAATTTCGGGTAAGAGAAAGTTATGTGATTGCCACACTAGAATATTTCTTTTTTACCATATAGTCCTGCATTTTCCTCTTTATCTCTACTTAAATTTACACAAATATGATAGAAAAATTGTTTGCGGTCAAATTTTTTAACTTACGTTTTCTCTAGAAATATGCAGTCCCTTCCCCCACTTCCGTGAATTCAAATTTATTTCCAGTCAATTCTCTTTATAAATAAAATTATAAAGATCATTTTTTGATCATTTTTCCACCATAGTTATAACAAATTATATATTTGAAGCTTTACTGTTTTTAAACTATGCTTAGGACTATGCAAAAGCAATCTGTCTAAAACTAAAGCTATAGGAAAGATTTTAAGAGCTACCTTTCTTACTTTTTTAATTCTAATAAATATAAATGTTCTAAATTTATTTAGGTTTATTTATTTAAATATATATATATAGAGAGAGAGAGAGAGAGAGAGAGAGAGAGCTTCTTTAACATAGTTCTCATTTTATTCAATGTTAAAGTATGAGTAGCAGATTATTTAGTACTGTGAAAAGGATGTTGTATAATTATAAAAGTATTCTAAAATATGCCATCTGAACTGCAGAATTTAAATGTAGTAATTTTATTTCACCCTTTTATATGTATGTTCTAAAAAAAAGTAGTTTTTTTTTTAATAAAAAAATTAAAGTGTTAAAAAATGTCATCATGAAATATGTATATATATATATATATATATACATATATATATATATATATATTGAGCTTTCTTAACTTAGTTCTGATTTCATTCAATGTTAGAGAATGAGTCGCAGATTATTTAGTACTGTGAGAAGGATGTTGTATAATTATAAAAGTATTCAAAATATGCCATCTGAACTGCAGAATTTAGATGTAGTAAGTTTATTCCGCCTTTTTTATATATATGTACTAAAAATATAGTAGTTATTATTATTTTTTTTAATAAAAAATTAAAGTGCTAAAAAACGTCATCATGAAATATTAATTTATTTTAATAAATGAATTATAATTAAAAGTACAATAACAAACAGTCATAAATTGATATCACAGGATATCTGATCCTAACAATTGGAAAAATAAATATCCATTGCGCAAATAATAGTAATCAATATAGTTTACTTGATAAAAGTTTATATTTCATTTATTTATTTATTTTTTCTTGAATTATTATTCAAAGAAAGTATTTTATAAAGTGTTCTAAAACTCTAATAGTGAGATATTTTGAATCAAAGCTACTCAAAAATTGCGTGAAAAATATGAAAAAATGTAGTCATTCACTTATTGCTTCATAATATAACTCATCCCTTCAATATTATTCAGGCCAAAAAATTTATGTGTATCAAATTTACAAATCTATTAATTTGAATAATAAATAACATGGTGCGACATTCACACTACTTTCCCTTACCCTGCATTTGTATAAAAAGAGATCATTATATTTCATCTATCTATCTAATTTTTTCATTTCTATCCTCTTCATATATATACAGTATACTAAAAAAAAAAAAAAAAAAAAAAAAAAAAAAATCCGCACACTTCGGGACCAAAAACTGTACATTTTTTTTTTTTAATTTTGTGGATTTCCGTTTTTTTTTTTTTTTTTTCCCCCATACAATTCTGAATTAGAGTTTTTATGATATAATGATTATATTAAAATAATAGTGATATAAATAAGTATGTAAAATATGCATAATAATAATAATAATAAGCAATTAAAGATTAAAAAATATACGAAGTTTTATATTGCATAATGTTTTTTCAATTAAAAAATAAAAATTTGCCTTATTATATAAGATACAAAATTTAAGTATAAAAATATTTGATATAATTGACTTGTGCATTATAATATATATATATATATATATATATATATATATATATATATATATGTCACTATGTTTAGAAATATAAATACAAATTTTTGTTTTTTACAGTCTTTGAATAGTTATTATTATTAATTTATTTCAAACATAAATGACCTAGACCTCAAATAAAATTGCCTTTATCTGTCTCATTCGGCACCTAAAATATAACTATTGAATTAAGTACTATCTCCATTTTTTCACTTGGAATCTTTACTGTGAATTTTATTTGTTTATATTGATTGTAATGTGCGAATTTCTGGCAGTCTACTGTATATTCAGACTCCCAAAATCTTTCCTTCTTCTTCTTCTTTTTTTTTTTTTTTTTCTATTGGATCTTTCTTATTTGTAATTTTTTCTATAAGCGTAAGAAGAAAGTATTTGATTCGTTTTCAATTTAATGTTAAATCTGGAATAATGTTTATTCATATTATTTCACTTCTACTATCTAACTTCTACATTATTTAACTAACTATCTAACTACTAATTTTACTAAATTTTACATTTGCTGTTAGTTTAAAGTTTTCAACTTCAATTAGAGACAAATTTTAAACGATATTAATTATTTTTCTTTTTTTGCTCTCCACCTCTTATATATATATATATATATATATATATATATATATTTATTTATTTATTTATTTTTTTTTTTTTTAAAGATTTTTTTTGGCACGTTCATTTCTTCTATAAGCCTGCAGTATGCTTATACATAATATATATTACACCGAATTATAATTTATTAAATTGCAGAATTGTAAGGCAGAAATGACTCTGGCGTCAACCATAAACAATTTCATTTTAATTATAGTATAACTTATATTTTTTAATAAAAAAAAAAAATAATAATAATAATAATAATAAACGTTATTAAATTATAAATGATTTTACACGGAAAATTATTAAAACAGAGCTAAATAAGTGATTTTAAATCAGAAGATTACATTGTATTATTAAGATAATAGTAGCATTATTTAAATGTAAGTTTTCGCCCCTACATATAGAAAATTCAATTACACTTATGAATGTAACATTTAAATTTTATTTCCAACATGGAGAAATATTTATTTCATTTCAAAAGAAATGTTGTGAACTTGTTTAAAAGCAAAGAAGTAAAAGTTATCTTTCAACTGCAGGATTAATGTCAAAACATACATGAGTATTGTTAAAGATACAACCCCAAAGATCTGGTCGGGAATCAATTGTATTTGCTTGTAAACTATTCTTATCCGTTCAACCCACATGTCAATCAAAGAGTCTGCGAAAGGAGGGAAGTGAAATCTGGAATAAAACGGGCCTGACCACTCAGCCCTGGAAATATATATCTAAGAAAAGACGGGTTCAACGCTTCAGAGACGAAAATCTTTATCAAGAAAAAGAAGGGCCTGACCATTTACGAGACACATTTCAAATCCGGAAAAAGACGGGCTTAACGCTTATAGGGTTAAAACTGTAAAACTAAGCATCCTGCATATAAAATACATTTCATTTTTTTAATATATTTAAAATATAATCAACCTCAACTAATATCTGAGATTTCTGGTGTTACAAAAAAAAAAAAAAAAATCGTTTTGGAAATAGTCTAGAAGCAAAATAAATACAACCCAAATTATCCTCCCAGAGAAGTTTTACATGATTTCAAAATCATCTGAATTCTATCATCAGCTGAATACACTATGACATGCAGTCTCACATACGTGTCTCCCGGTTTTTCACTGCCAAAACAACACGTAGCAGTTACTTCGACTTCAACTCACGTTCGAGAACATATACTCCTGTTTATAAGGAAGAAAAAAGGCTGCTGACGAAGATACAGCTCTTTGTAGAAGTACTATTTTTGAAATGATACTCCGATACCGTATTGAGGCACTGTATGTTCTTCACGTAACTTTGATGGCAGGACGTGGGGATATTTTAAAGGCAGATGGAACGTATAGCTGGAGAATATTAGAGCATTGAACTCGAATATAAAATCTAGATATATTTAAGTCCAGCTTATTGCAATTTTTAATGTACAAAATGTATTTGCATCACACATATACATTAATTATATTTATACATGCATTTATAAATAATGCATATTACATGGATATCTGTTTATCTAAGCATTATATATGCTACTGAATTTGCAGATTGTCTCAAATTTCATTTTAAATCAAAAGACCAACACTATCACATAATATGTTAATTAATTAAATGCTTCATAGATTTCTCGTTAATTTTAAATTTTTAATTGCTTATTTTATTTATTTATTTATTTGTTTTTGCAGTAATTATTACCTTCATTCTAACATTTTTCTTTGATATTATATGATATTGCTGAGGTTTTGGGGAAAGTTGGATACCCAACAAACTAAGTTAATCCTCTTCACCCATTTTAAGCTGTGATGGCCTTTTTATCCCCTTTTTCGTCTAATTATTAATATTATTTCTTGTTTGCATTTGTTTTCATTTGTTACAGATATTATCATCCATCAATGTTTCAGAAACAACTCTTAATAACTTTTTCAAAATTTTTGCCTTGAGAGTGCTTTACTTTCTAATGTGGTTTTTTCTTGATTAATTCAAGTATTCCTTCCTGGTATTTGATCATTGTAATGATGAATTATTATTGTAATGATCATTTACATTAGCGGACATCGCCCGCATTCGCTGGATGGATGGTTGGGTTTCACGTCGCTGCTCAGATGGGCAATTGGCGACGGTCTGGGACACACCCCTACAGGTGGTCCGGAGACATACCATCAAAATTTTGATCTTCCACGGAAGGGATGGCTCTCCCGCTTCGGTGACCCTTAGAGGTATAATTTTTTATGGGAACATGGAGGACATTGCGGCCACGACAGATTTTACGTGCAACAGCCACCATTAGTGTACACGACGGTCTTTGGCCGGCTCGAGTACCGAACCCGCAATCTTCCAATTACGAGGCCGGCGCTCTACCGACTGGGCTACAACGGCCCCCGCATTCGCTGGTCACTATTTTTAAATGATTCACTTTTAAATAAAGAATCTGAAAATAATTTAATTCAGAAATTCCAATGAATTCGGTCCGATCCTCCAAACGAATCGCCATTGTCTTCTAAAAGTCTTCCTTGCACACAGTATGTGGGGTTTGAGCCCCAAAGCCTGCGGCAGCGCTTCAATGCTCACGTTCAGGAAAAATAAAAGTACACAGATCCCTTAGTTTGGGTCCTCATTGCCATCGGCAGCGTCTTTCTCTCTTGCACTTTTGGGTACGTTATTTTAAAAAAATAATAATAAATAAATAAATACGCTTAATTACACTGGTTTCTATAAGTGTTTCTATAATCTATGTAAACCACATCATTTTTTGTTTGTATTTATTCCATGGCGAACACACATCATAAAAAAAAATTGCTTTTTATACATAACGGATGTTTTTAACCTCTGCAATTTTAATTTTTCAAACAGTTTTATTTCAATTTTAATTCCATTTATTGCACGTGTAAATATATTTCTTTTTCTTCCAAAAAATAAATAGATAAATGGTTGAAAATTTTATGAAAACCTTTTTTTTTTAAAAAAAAAAAAGCATTTCCTTTTTACATTTGTTATACTTTTGAAAGATTGATGGTAGATTCTTGAAGTAATATAAGAATTAATTAAGTGAATATCGTGAAAATTTCCAAGCAAGAACATCGATATAACTGTATAAAATACTTTCTTGATGATAAACGGCTATGAGTAGCATCTAGCGCCATGGAATGAGATGAAATTGGGGTATATACTATAAATTCCATGTTTTCCCGATTTTGGGAAAATTTTACTCCAGAATTTTATAAAAACGAACTTCGTGATCTTAAATCCTCGAAATTTAATCTAAAAAATTTCTTTAAAAATATAGTGGCGATTATCCTTATTTTAAAAATATTCAGAGTTGACAACTATCTATATACGTGCTGTTTTTATAAATAAAAATTACAAGATTAAAAAAAAAAAAAAACTTTTTATATACTATGTTTTTTAATTTTCCGATGAATCATTAACAAAAGGATAAAAAATAATATTTAAGCAATATTTAAGTAGGCGGGCTCAGTTCAGTGAAATAATAATAATAGTGACAAAAAAAAAAAAAAGTTGGTTTAAAAAACAAAATATTTCTCCTTTTAGAACAACGTATATTAACATTGTGAACTACATTAGCACTTATCAATGTGTATAAAATTTTTAAAGTGACGTCAATTTTTGTGAGAGGCATAATTTAACTTTTTATAATTTTTTAATGTTCACGTTGAATTAAATATATTTATTTTTATGTCGAAATCAAATAAACTCGTAATTTTTATTTTTTATTTTTTGGCAACAATTAAACTATAGCTAATACTTTAACGGCTATTTTATTGCTATTAGGATGTTATTATTTTCATATTTTAATTAATTAAAAGAAAACTATTCGAAACTCGGACTTCGAAGTATTGTGTTGTGACCGGGTTCTGAGCTACTGTGAAAGTTTCAAATGTCTAGCTAGTAGGGAAGTTAGTTAAAAATAGATTGCAACATTTGTACTAGACAAATAAACAAACAAACAAGAATTGAAGTTACTGAAAACATGGTAATCTCATTGGCACTCCTTCTACAAATTCGATTTTATACGCTTTTAAAATTAATGGCACTTTAACCCTTTGCCGGTCCTATTTTATTCCACTCGTCTGGTCAGTGTTGCAAAATTTAGGGATTATTTATTTAATATCCACCACAAAATTTTAATTGTAACGGTTGCTTAATACCTTCGAAAGTTACACAATCATTATGATGATCATTATATGACCATTACGATCAAGTATCACTTCAAAATTATTGGTGATAGTTGAATAAAGTGTCCTTAAATTTTGCAGCATTGTTTAGAGCGCTTTAAGGCATTTGGTCAGGCAAAGGGTTAAAGTACCCTCGCTACATAATGGGTAAAATCAAAATAAGCAATACACTTCTATATAAAATCTTTTTGTAAAAAAATAGAACCGACTCCAAAAAGCAACTGCTTTTCAAACAACTGAAAAAAAAAAAAAAATGTATGAAATTGCGCCTAAAAGTATAAAATAATTTCCTTCGCCAAACAACCTATAACACTACAATTAATCATAACTTCTGAAGTCGGCGCAAAATTAAATAAAATTTAATTAGTTTTTAAAGGTTTGTTTTTAGATCGGTAGCAATAAATGCTGTTGTCTCGAATGATCCATTTTCATGTTTCCGTTATTATTTTATCACTGTATACAATTGGTCCATTAGTAGCATCTACATAGAAAAGTGCGGTAATCATGTTTCTACGAAGTTAGAGTTTCCTTTGCAAATTTCGTATAACTTTGATAAAAATCATCCCTGGTGGCTTTTGGATTTGACGATCAAAGCGTAATGCAAAAGTACACACGCAAGATGTATATTTTCATAATACATATTGCACGAAGTATTGTTTCATATTCTTGATTAATCTCTTAATATACCTTATCAAAATAGTCATGATATCCCAAACAAATTAAATATGTTTGCCAGATAATTTTGCAATTTTTCTTTCCCCAAGGACGTCAGATACCAGGATCTTCGCCAACTTTTGCTACTTACGAAATCTTATTTGTTTTCTTGAATCAAAGTAGTTTTCCGCTGCGTTTTGCAGGTGACAATGTGAGATGTGTATTTTGAATAGGATTTGATTTTTGTATTGAATAAAGGTATCAATTTTTATTTAATTTTGCGCCGACTTCAGAAGTTATGATTAATTGTAGTGTTATAGGTTGTTTGGCGAAGGAAATTATTTTATACTTTTAGGCGCAATTTCATACATTTTTTTTTTTTTTTCAGTTGTTTGAAAAGCAGTTGCTTTTTGGAGTCGGTTCTATTTTTTTACAAAAAGATTTTATTTTTCTCTTTTCAGTGAAAATTTATTCATACAGCAGAACACCAGAAGACGTTTGACGGCAGTTTCACAAATCAGAACGTCCAAGAAAAGTGACATAACTCAAAAAATGGATTATGTCACTGAAAAATACATGAAATGCACCCAATGTGGACAAAAAAGTTACATCTCCATCTAGAAAGTTATCCACTCGAGAGACAGTTGTGCCAGTTTTATTCTAGTCAAGTTACCTTTAAGTTGATTTTTCTCAAATGCTGCATTTTTTAGTTGTGTCACTTTTCTTGTCTTTATCGGATATGAGCAAAAAACTATCTATTGAATGAACATACGTAAAATTAAAACGTCTTAATGTAAGGAAAGAGCAAAATATGCATTGCAGCTGACGGTCAGAAGTTTCAACATCGATACTTACATACTGCTTTTACCAGTGTAGCTGCATGCGTTCAGCAGTTAGAGTGAGAACAGACTTTTGTGAGTATCCTGTAATTTGTTTATATCTTAAAGAAATCATAACGAAACTTATTTCAGGCCAAGATTATTACGACGACAAAAAAAAAATATTAAAATTAAATCATCTCTTACGAAGTTATAAGCTAACAAATTTCAACAAGAGCAACAATGAGAAACATGGTTTGTATTGAGAACCTCTAGCTTTATGAAATCGGTTTAAAACGTCTATGCGTTAATCGATGTGATCTCTTACAATAACCATACATTGAATTTTACATTGCATAAATGTCATCCGCTACGCTACAACATATGCAATGTCGTTCAAGTGTGCACAAAATAGGAAATTGTGAACAAACAAATGCACGTTTTAAGCGTTCTATTTTCAGCATTAATGTCTAAACTATCTTTTCGTGCTAAATCGATGGTGCTCTGCAATTTTATAATTCACTTTTTCCCCCTGTCTTGAACTGTTTCCGAGATAGGAACGCTAACTCCACTGTTTTCCACCAGGTGGCACTGTAGGCGGTTATATCGCGTAGCACATGTCCACTTTACTGTACCTACATACCACTTTTGTGACTAGTATAGCTGCAGCTGTTCAGCAGTTGAAAGAGTCGGGACTGATATTTTTGGGCACCCTATATATATTTTTTTTTATCTTTAAGATATTACAATGGGACCTATTTCAGACCAAGACATTTACAATAAAACAAAAAGTATCAAAATTGGATCATTCGTTCAGAAGTTATGTGCTAACAAACAAAAACAAAAACAAAAAAGCATACGCTTTGAATTGAGAAACTCCTCCTTTTTGAAGTCGGTTAATTAGAGCATCTCTTACGAAGTTATAAGCTTACACACACCAACAACAACACATAGCTCGAATTAAGAACACCCTCCTTTCTGAAGTTGGTTGAAAACGACTTTGCGCTAATCGATGTGACCGCTTACAGTAACAGTACTTTGAACCACAGAGTATACGTGTCATCCGCTACACTGCAAAGTGTGCAACGTAGTTCAAGTGTGCACAGTGTAGGAAATTTCGAACAAACAACTGCACGTTTTAAGCGTTCTAGTTTTAGCAATAATGTCTAAAAACTGTCTTCTCGTAGTAAATCGATGATGCTTTACAACTTCGTAATTAACTTTTCTCCCATCTTGAACCGTTTTTGAGATATAGGAGCGCTAATTCCGCTGTTTTTCACCAGATGGCGCTTTATTTTCTTTAGATTGTAAAGATATTACAATGGGAACTATTTCAGACCAAGATCTTTACAACAAAACAAATAGTATCAAGTAACCGTATTTTGAACTATATAGCATATATGTCTCACCAACTACGCTCCAACATGTGCATTGTAGCTCAAGTGTGCATAGTGTAAGAAATTACGAACAAACACGTTTTTAGCATTGTATTTTTAGCATCAATGTCTAAACTATCTTTTCGTACTAAATCGATGATGCTCTGCAATTTCATAATTCACTTTTTTCCCTGTCTTGAACCGTTTCCGAGATAGGAACACTAGCATGAATGTCTAAACCATCTTTTGTACTAAATCAGTGATATTCTTCAACTTTGTAATTCACTTTTTTCTCTAGAACTGTTTTCGAGATAGGAATACAAACTCCTCTTTTTTCCACCAGGTGGCGCTGCAAGCGGTTTAACCTTGTACTGCATGGCCACTTTGCTATACTTACATACAATTTTTACCACTATAGCTGCAGCCGTTTAGCAGTTAAAAGAGTTGGGACTGATTTTTTGGGGTTCCCTGTATTTTCTTTAGATCGTAAAGATATTACAATGGGACCTATTGCAGACCAAATCCTTTTCAACGAAACAAAAAGTATCAAAATCGGAGCATCCGTTCAGAAGTTATGAGCTAACAAACATAAAAAAAACATACGGTTTGAATTGAGAACCTTCCTTCTTTTTTGAAGTCGGTTAAAAATGTTATAAAGCTTGCCAATTTCTTCTTATATTTATTACATGTGTTTAAAATACTCTAAAACATTATCTATAAAGATCATATTGTATGATTAAAATATAACAACAGTTCTGATAGTTAAATTTAGTTTAAATAATTATAAGAAAAAAACTTTTTATATACCATGTTTTTAATTTTTCTGTTGAATCATGGCTGTAGAACTATATTAGCACTTTACCAATGCGTATAAAAATTTTAAGTGATAATAACGTCATTTTTTATAAGATGCATAATTTAACATCGTGCAAATTTTTTAACGTTCACGTTTAATTAAATGTATTTATTTTTAGGTCGAAAGAAAATGAAATGAACTCGTAAATTTGTTTTTGGCAACAATTAAATTATAACTAATGTTTTAATGGCTATTTTTAAAGCTATTAGGAGGTTATTATTTTCATATTTTAAGTAATTAAGAGAAAACTAATAAAAAAATTCGAAAATAGGACTTTGCAGCATTGTGTTGTCATCGGTTCTGAGATATTCTGAAAGCTTCAAATGTCTAGCTAATAGGGAAGTTAGTTAGAAATCATTTGCATGATTTGTACCGGACAAACGAACAAACAAACAAACAAGAATCGAAGTTAATGAAAACATGGTAAAATGAAAGTATTGCAAGAAATGTTAGTCAGTTATTTTCTTTATTATTACGAAAATACTAAATACATCACTACTCTTTAGTGAATATCTTTTTTTTTTTTTTTTTTTTTTTTTTTTTAACTATATACTTTCCTATTCATTACTCTAGATATTTAAATTTTCTTTTATAACATACCTATAAGCATTCTGAATTTTTAAACAAGATTCACCACCACTATTTTTCAACGAACTTATGTTCTATTTAATTTCTATGATTAAATAAATTCAAAATTTCCTGTAGGAAAACTACATGAATCACAGTTGGTAGCTTTGTTATTATCTAAAAAAGACCTTACAGTTAATTAAATAAGAATAAGTAATAACGTAATAGTATGTAGTTTTGGGGGAAAATTAAATTACTATAATGGAATATTATTTAACGTCATCGCTAATTTAGTCGCTCATAGTGAGTGACATTCAAAATATTAAATAAATAGGATTGTTTATTCTTAGGAGTTGAGATCTTCAAAAGTATATTAATATCACGCCCTCTTTTATGAAATCTCTTTATGGAAACAATAGGATTTTCTATGGATAAAATTCTGAAAGTCATCTCTTGTTGCAGAATACATCTATTATTACCTATTTGGCAGGGTATAAAAAACTTAAAATATTACTAGTTTAAGGTGTGAGTTACTCCACTCGACTGAGAGTTTTTAGTAATTTTCATTTTATTTTTAAAGAAATATTTTGAAGATATATATCTAATCAATTTTTTATTAGAAAGTTGAAACTGATTTTATTCATAATGTAGAAACTACTTAAATTTACTATGAATTATTGTTTAATAAGAAATTATTGAAAATAGTAAGTTTTACAGTAAAAAAAAAAAAAAAAAATCCGAGTGAGGTAACATTATTTTGAACATAAAATTTTAAATAAAATTAAATGAAAACTTATCATAATGTTTAACAAAAATCTAAAAACAACTTTTATTCGTATATAACAATATTTAATAAAATGCTCAAAATAATTCTTACTCTCATTTGAATTTTGATTCTAGATCGTTTTATAAATTTATATCTGCTAAGTGCTGTTATCTATCTATATGCATGCATACATAATACCACCGGACTTTAGAATGTAGAAAAAAAAAGGGGGGGGGACCTAAAAAACCCATTGAAATAGCATGCGACGAAAAACCAAAAAAACTCACAATGTCAAGTGTGTTAAAAAATAAAAAAAAAAAACGGCTCACACCGGAAGTAATAAAAGGACAAAATTGACTAGAAAAAGACATTGAACAGCGTTACATTGGGGCGTTAAATATATAGTCCAGGGTTAATACGACTCGCCTAGTATGTATGCATATATATATATATATATATATATTATATACTCAAAGTAGAAGGTTCATGGATAATAGAGTAATTAGTAATAATAGATGAGTAATCATAGATAAAATTTGAGCTCGAGAGACTCTCGGGCCTAGTTTGCTTCAAAGAAAATGGGAATCCGAATGTCACTCTAGCTTAGATCTCCAAGTGTTAAAGATAAGTTATAGGGGTTGAAGAAACTGATTCGGAAAAATTTAATTTTTTGAATATTTTCGTAGGTAAAAGAAAATATTTTTATTTCTTAGATTCAATATACGTATACTAATAATTCTCTTAAATATTTATTACAAAGACTTTAACTTACATTTGTCGTAAAATACCAATTATGGTCATTAAATGTAGTGTAGAAAGAAAATTAGTACTATGAATTAATAGGACAGTTATTTTTTATTTTAACGTCAATACTAGATTCATCCCTTATAGGTTTTTCTTTCGTGAATTTTTTGTGTGAATTTCTCTATTTATGAATTTCATGCAGTTTCATTTCATCATTGTTGATATGAAGATTTGTTTTTGTTATCGATAATATCGTTCAATTAATTAGATAAAAATCGATAATAATATAATGACATATACATTTCTGCAGAAATTACATTACTACAATATCATGTTATTTTCCGTCGTCATTAATTTGGTCTCTTTTGGTAGCTAAGATTAAGTAAATATAATTGTTTTTTCCTTACGAGTTTAGATCTTCGAAAGTCTTCTACGAACACGTTCTCTTTTATGAAATCCTTTTTATGGGAATAATAGAATAATAACATTTCTGAAATACATTTACATCGTTACCGTGCACTGTTAAAAATTTCAACAGAAAACTACTGGTAATAATTTATCTTGAAACTTTGGTACAATTGTAGAGAAAAGTAAATGGGGATGTTAAAAAACTATTTTATATATGCAATTTAATGTATAATATTAATTTTATTAATTATTCTCTTGAATGTATTTGTGACTTAGAATGTTTTTTCTAAAGTAGAAACATTTATTTTTAATTTTTATTGATAAATTAAATAATAAAAAATAGATAAAAATACAGAATAAAGATTGAAAATCTCGATTATTTACAGAGTAAATTTACAGAGGCTCTGAATAAACATTTCTGTAAATCTACAGAATGTTTTTACCGTGTGGATACAGAAATATGTCATAATACTATAATATATAATAGAAATAAAATATTATAACAGAAAATAGAAAACTTACAAAATGAAAGAAGAATTCGCTAAATTGCGAGGGAAATTTCAATTTTTTTTTAATATTCTCGCAGGTACAGGATAAAATAAATGAGTAACATTTATGTATGCACATAATAAGTATGTATAATGGATTTTTACTGAATTATCGTTAATAATTTATACCTTGAATAAATTACGGCATAACTAATCTATTTATTTGAAAACATTCTTCGTTTATTATATATTTTTATTGAAGTAGTTAAATGTATATAATATGTTTAAAATATCTTTATTAAGGTATTATTTTTAGTTAAAAATATTCTAATAGATGTTTTCAGCATATTAACATTATTTTTATCTAAATAAAAGAAACGGTGTTACATGAACATATAATTGCCAGAATGTTGATATTTTCCTAATTAATTAAAATATATAATTTTTTATTTAAAACAGCTCTTACTAAAATAAGAAAATACAACCATTATGAGGTTAAATATATCAAGAAAAATATAAGTATAAAAACTAATGACTAATTTAACACAAATATAAATAGTTATACAATGTTGAAAACGCCAATGAAAAAGATATTAAAAACATACAGCAGCTTCGGTATAAAAAAAGTAGAGTTAATACTGTTTTGTTAAATAAATCCTTGTCGAATTATGTTCTTAGTCAGTCTAAGAACAAGATTCGACAAGAATTTGTTTAACAAGACATTATTAACTCTACGTATATATATACATAGGAATTTTTGCTAATGTTCGGGTACTTTTGTTACCGACTGTAGCTATTCTAAAATTGGGAAATAGCAAATGTAATAGCTATGTAAAAATAAAAAATATGTGGATTTGTGTAATATTTCCAAGAATTCTAGAGAGGTGATATAGAAAAATCGCAATTAATTACATTTTTATGATTTTTATAGATGTGGAAATCTTATAGGTTTTCTATCGGCTTCCTAATTTTCTACTGGCTAACACCTCTGTTTCTTAAATTCTGGTATTTCGACACTAAAATTCGTTTCCTTATCTATAAATAAGGGCAATAATTCACCCTGTCATTCTGCATTAATGACTATACTCTTTAAGCTACCGAAACAGCAATTAACTTTTAATATTTTTTATATTGAAGATTTCAAGTTTTTGTAAATATTTATATTTCTGTTCAACGTCAAATCTGGTTATATATACTTATCTGTATAAGAAATATATTCGAAATAAGAAGCATTGAAATTTAAATAGTTTAAAGTTAAGAATATCCCAGAAATATTTATATACGTATAAATGATATTTATATGTTTTGAACTACCTAACTAAATGACAAAAAAAAAAAAAATAATAATAAAATAGATTATTTTATAATTTATAATTTATTTGGAATATATCTGTGAATTTAATTTTCGGTTTTTTCTCTCCGTACCATATCGCATGTTGCACAAATGGTTCGATGCATGTAACATACAAAATAAAGAAGGTTTTAAATGGCGTTGATATCGATTGAAAATAACAAAATTAATACACATTTTTGAAATTTTCGTGACTATATTCTATATAGAAACAATAAGTAGTATTTTAATACTCCATGTACTAAACTATGAAAGGTTTATGAAATATATTAACATGGTTACAAAGCCTTACAGTTTTCCTGGATGACGTATTAAATAAATATAAATAAATATATATATATATATATGTTTTATAGAAATTTACAGAAATAAGTATATAATTATCTACGATTATTTTTATTTGAAAATACCATTAGAAAACATTGAAGGTTATACTTTGAAAAAGAACATACAAGTTAGCAACAACGAATTAATGTTTTTTAGTGATTTCAGTTTTTTTTTCTTTTTTTTTAATAGTTTTAAGTGAATTGAGTTTTAATAGATTATACATAATGAGGATAAAGTTACAGAATTAGATATAGGATTCCCCAGTATAATCTCATGATTTCAAATCTACTGAGCATAATACACAGAAAAATTCTCAAGTAAAAAAAAAAAGAATATATATATATGTATATAATTCATTACATAATTATACATACGTAATTGTTTAACATATGATTTAAAGATATTTTTTGTGTATGAAATAAAATCATATTTATTTTTGATGGGAACAGAAAAATTAATTTCTCTTATTAAGCGTGGATATGTAATTTAAGTATGTATTATAATTTAAATAGTTTAAGTATATTGTGGCCAATAAAATCTATGTTCTACTTTTCTTTTCTTTGTTTCTTTCTTTCTTCATCTCTTTCTCTCTTTTTTTTTAACTTTCGAAATTTAAACTAATACACAGTAAACACCTTTATCTGCAAGCAAAAACAGGAACAAAAACAAAAATTGTGAAAAAGAATGAAAAAAAAGTTCTGTAACTCTATCTGTACACATATCTCTCTAGTTATTTATGTATCTATCTATATATCTATATATATACATATAATTCTTCATTATAACGATCAAACACTAGGAAAGAAGACTTGAATTAACAAGGTGTCGATATTAAAAATTTACACCTCTTAAGAATGTCCTTCCTTTCAAGGGAAATGCGATGCTCCTGTATATACAACAGTTTTATCTGGTTTACTACTGCTATCATATAATTTTCTTTCCAGAAAACAAATATTTGGTTAAAACTAATTGATGCGATACGCATAAAAAAATGATAAATCCAACCAGACCCCCCTCCCTTTATTTTTCTCTTCTAAGGTGAAACAAAAATAGAAATTTTCATGAAACTTTGTTTATTAGTGTTTTATCAAGAGATACATAAATTGTTTTTCGCACACTGTCAAAGCGGCAGTTATTTTCTGTAATTGGCGCAATTAAAAACATTTAAATACATCAGAAAACAGAATCAAAAAAAGTTTAAGAATCCGATAATTTTTCTATTGAATATGGAAGAAAATAATAGAAAAAACTATTAGTTAGAATTTGAACCTAAGGAGTGTTTATGTTTTTATTAGTGTTACTAAATGTTATTATATAGTGTTACGTATTTAATTTAAATTCTGTTAGCAAACGAAAGTAGATGATTATTTATTGCTGCATTATTTTATTTAATCACTAGTAAACTTAGCTTGTTTCGATAGTCACTATATTTAAAGGAATTTTCAAAAACCTTTAGTCACTATATTTTAAGTCACTTTATAAAAAAAATATATATATATATATCCCTTTGAACATCCCTTAAAACCTCGCTTCTGGTCCCCACATCTTTCGGCAATGCGTACTCCTCACCTATGCTATATCAGTTCTGGGTCCACACTGCCTTCATTTTCGCCTTAATCGGACATTATTATTCATTAACTACGTATTTCGGGCATTCATTTCTCTGACCGATTATCATTTTCACTTCAAGCCAACATATGACAGTATCAGACAGTTTCTCCAGCTGCAAAATAAATCAATAAATAAGTAAATAATAAAAAGACGAATTAAAATTTTGAAAGTGAATTCGAAGTGCATCAGAAGAGAACGAAACGGACCTCCATGCAAAATGTCCCTTCCGTGGAGGATCAAAATTGTGATGGCATGTCTCCGGACCACCTTTAGGGGTGTGTCCCAGACCGTCGCCAATTGCCCATCTGCGCAGCACTAGTGCGACGTAAAAACCCAACCAACCAACCAACCATGCAAAATTCTGTAGCTCAGAGATAAAACATTTGTCCTCAAAGCGACGGTCATACACAGGCGCGCTCACGCACACACACACACACATACAGATACACATATTCTTTTATTACTTGTAAAGACTTTATATTAATATTTTTCGTAGTTTTAAATTTAACAGAGTAAATGTGTAAATGTCTTCACATTATCAATCAAACATATTTAATTTTCTTGCAACTGTTATATGAATAGATGCTATTATATAATTTCTTCGATTTGGCGTTAATTGAATAAAAATATTTGTAATTGAAAGCAAATCTCAATCTTTTTAAATCTGAATTCTTGCTGATTTACTGAATCGTTAAATTTTTTAATTTTTTACCCAGGAATATATTATAGATTTTTTTTTTTTTTTAATAAAATCGTATAAATAGTTTAATTATACTTTTATCTTACTAAAACACTGTTGTTAAAACTACAGAAAATAGCATATGTGCATAACACACACACACACTATATATATATATATATATATATAAGAAATACATTATTTGAGAAACCGTACGTAATTTTAAAATTGTAGTAAATTACAAGATAAAATTCATAATTTAACGATATAGTGTAACAAGATTACTCTGAAGTCCCTATTTAATAATACTCACTTGAATAAATGGATGGGCATATAAATGCACTAGACATTTAGAATTTTCTCGAATGTAACAGTATATTTTAAACGCAATTACTCTCAACTGAAATTATGAAATTTTCATTTCTACTGTAAAACCTCTACTTTAAATCTTATAAAGGAATTCCTGAACACTAAAGTAATATAACATTTGAGTCCATATTTTTATTTATTTATTTTTATTTATTTATTTATTTATGTTTTAACAAGTAAGTATGTTGTCCGTTTTCGTAAACCATGTCTACCTCTCGCGGAACGATCCTACTCGGAAAAGGGGTGATGCGTTGAATGAGATGGGCACTTAGCCAAATGCGCTTTTCCTTCTACACGTGTTCGTTTTCTTTTTATGAGTCTTCAATATTTATTTTACCTTTTTACGCGAATTTAATATTTTATTTAATGTAATTTATATGACAATATGCGCGAAAAATAAAAGGTGTAAAATAATCATGATAAAAAAATCTAATGATTTGATTTAAATACGATTTTCTGTAAATTTCTGTAAAATAGAGATCCAAAAATATGGTATTTTTATTTTAGCAGTATAATTTAAAATAAAAAAATATATTACTTTTACTACAGGTAAAGCCTATTGTAAACGTTGTTCTTTTTCTCTTCTTTTATTAATGAATTATGTAAATTTTACCTAATTTAAGTCATTTTTAATTAATTTACTACTATAATCAGTGCATGAAACAAGTGTTCAGGTATGACAGATATAGTACGAATTTAGAGATCAAGTAAGCAAATAAAAATAATTTTAACTGAAAAAAAAAAAAAAAGAAGAAGAAGAAAGAAAACAGGCATTTACTTTTAAGTTTACGGATTTTATTTTGCATCGAAGAATAAAACTGATCTTCTACACTTATTTAAAAATTACAAGGGGGAAAAATCAGCATTTTGCCTTTATACGAATATAACGAAGAAGTATCGCCTCAAAATTCAACAATGTCCTGAAAAGAAAAAAAAAAAGAAAAAAGAAACCGCAACTTATCTCTCACTCGTAAAATGTAAACATTCTCTCATCTTCTACGCTTCTACCCTATTTTAACAAAATCAATGCAGACCTCACGCATGCGCATAGGTGAGCAGGGTCACAGCTAACGAAAACAAACAATACATATCTATTATATGGACGGGGTGGTTTTCAAAACAGTTATTTATTGTAGTATCTAATGAGTAAGGATAGAAATTGCAATTTATCAACACATATTCATCTTAAGTATTACATTTTGTTTACTATTTTCATGTATTTAATTTTATTTATTTATTTATATATTTATTTTTCTAGAAATCAACATTTACCCAAAAAGTAACTTTAAAAGTGCTAATAAGATATTTACATTATTTACTTTTTTCCCCTAAATGCAATGCTGTATGAGAAATAAAACTTTAGAATATATATATATATATATATATATATATATATATATATATAACACGGAAATGAAAGAAGACAAAGCTGAAGTTTCGTTTTCCACTCCAATTTTAATTTTGAAATGAAATTTGATTCATGTGTTTAACGCTGTAAAAGAACCTTAATCTCTCTCTCTCTTTTTTTTTTTTTTTTTTTTTTTTTTTTGTTATATGAAATTTTTTTTTTTAGACTTACACTAAAAATATACAGAATAATGAAAAAAAAAAAAAAAAAAAAAAAAAATGCTGCTGCCTGAATTTTCAAATTTTCAATTTTCAGTGTTGTTTTAAAAATTGTTTTAGAATTTAAATTTGTTTAAATTGTTTTGGATTTTAAATTTAGAAAATAGATTTTGTATTTAGTCAATTACACTAAAAATGATCTTATTTTTATGTACTTTCACGTTCTAAATTTATGTAATGGTTCTAAATTTATGTATTAATTGTATTTCACTGAAAATTATTGTCTCTCTTATCGTACAAAAAAAAAAAAAAAAAAAGTTTTTATTATGCATCTATTATTGGAAAAGAATATTGTTCTTGATAAGTTAAAAACATTAACATTATTCGGTAATATTTCTCGAATCTAAAATAACACAATGATTTAATTTTAATTGTTCATGTTTTAATGATAAAAAATTCGTTAACAATTTTTATACATTAAATTTAAATAAGATAATAAACTATAAAACGTATCAATTAGCAGAGTGTTTACTTAAAATTTATACAAAAAAAAAAAAAAAAAAAAAAAAAAAAAAGATTTTATTTATACAACGCTAAATAAATTTTATTCATAATTATTCCTATAAAGATATTCTTTGTAATTAATATAGCATTTAAAAAAAAAAAAAAAAAGGGGAAAAGAAAAGAAAATTAAAAAAAAAAAAAAACAACAAATATATCCTTTTATTTTCATTTTATTTTATAAATGCTTTTTATTAAATAATTATCGTGAAATATTTAGCTGCATAAAATACCTTTGCACTTTATATTTTAAAGGAAAATATATTTGGCTAATTAGTTTTGCGGTTTTATAAATTTATCTAATTTAATATTCTTGAATGTAATTTGGAATTGTTTATCTGAGATAATTTCTGCTTAAAAAAATTAAGAGCTTTTCCTATAAATTGAACGCAAATTAAATATAATTCTTTTAATTTGTGTTTAAAAAAAATAAAAATTAATTTACTTAATATTGATAAATATTACAATAAATCTCATAAAAAGATACAAGAATAACTGGTATGTTGTAGCCACCACAAATTTTTTAATGTATTTTTCTACATAAATTCACGCAGAGCAATTAAAACTAAATATTTATTTAATATTTATTAAAACTATTAATTAATAATATTATTTTCTTTGATGAAAGCAGATGTATTCTTCTCATAGAAGTGCAACACTAAATGTTAGAAAAAACTCCGACATCTGAGTAAATGCTTTTATTTATTTATTTATTTACTTTTATTTTATATATATATATATATATATATAATTATTAAAAAAGAAAAAAAAAATAAATTAACATAGATTTATTGGTCAACCATCAATTTTAAAGATACTGACGGATTCTTTTAAGATACCCATACTGAAAATTCACTAGGGGGTAGGATGAGCAAACAGGCACAAGCGATGTCAATAAATTTTCCTGTTTATATATTACTATTATAGATACCCACACATACATATACCCACCCTCATATATATACTAGGAGCTCCATAAGTCTGCAGACGTTTTAAGAATTCATAAAAATCGAAGGAACTGATACAATGGAACGCGGTTTGTGGAAAAAAAAAAAAAAAAAAAAAAAAAAGTTAAACTTTTCGTCGGTAGTGGGGCGTTACACGAACGTGTATCAAGAAATAAGCAAATCAGAGTCCCATAAATTGGAATGTTTTATTATTAACACGGCTTATTTTTTATTTTCCCTCCTACTTCTGCATACATGAAGTATTAATTGCGATGCTGACATGGTGGATAAAGTGTTCTTGGTGAAGATGTTTTTCTCAGTTAAGAGCCACCAGCTGAAGCTGCTTCAGCGATGTTATAACTCGTTTACAAACTATAATTTGTGGTGATTGGGGACACACAGAATAGTATTTACATGCTTATGAACATTTCAATGCAAATAAATATAGTTTTTCAAATAAATGTGTGGTTTGCTCACGTATAGCGCCTTCTATAGACGGAAATTTTGACTATTATTATTATTATTATTTTCTTATTAAAAAAAGTTCATTCACGAAGTAACTTTTCGCAAACTCAGTTTAATTCTAACAATACCTTCAATTGTTATAGATTTTTAAAATGTCTACAGACTTATGGACACCCAGTATATATGTATATTGCACATTAAAAAATTAAAAATAATTCTCATTACAATTATTCCTAGAAAAATATTAGATTGAAATAATATGGAATTTCGTCTTATATTACCATATTGAAAATTGTGAAAAAATATGCTGATTGTGGCACCTGTTTGAACGAATAACCCTAAATGTAATCAGCATTAATTTAAGTTAAGGTCCTACTAAATACCAAGTCTGGTTAAATTCTGTAAATTGGCTCATGAGAACACCGTCCACAAAATTATTTATATACACATGGATAGAGACACACAAAGAAAAAGTCGCACAAACAGACACATAGATAGATAGAAATTTTCTAAAGGTGATTGAATAGTGTACAGAAAAACTCAAAACGTGTAATTCCGTCGAAACCGAAGGTAGAAAAATTTCACGAAGCCATCTTTTTTCTGATGTATAAAGAAAACTTTTTTTATATATATAAAAAAGAAAATCAAAAATAGTTAATCAAAAATTCAATTTAAGCAAAAAATTTCGTTTTTACTTTCTTCTATATGTAATATAGAGAAAGTATTGGATTCGCGAAAATTTTCGACCTCCGTTTTTTGACGGATCTACACGTTTTGGGATGTCCTGAACACGAATTGATAGTTTTTAAAAAATGTCTGTCTGTGTGTCTGTCTGTCTGTCTGTGTGTCTGTCTGTCTGTCTGTATCATTTTTTTGTGGACGCTGTATCTCACGAACCAATGAATGAAATTTAACCAAACTTGGTATTTAGTTGCACCCTGACATGAACTGGTGCCCATTAGATTTGGGGATCAATAGCTCAACAGGTGGCGTTGTGATCGCATTTTATGCAAATTTTTAACATGGCAGCATAGGACAAAATTCCGTATAAATGAGCATAAAGAGAGTTAATTTAAACTTGTGAATGTAAAATTAATATGAATTATTGATAATAGTAGTACGTAACTAGGAAAAAATTTTTGTGCATGGGGGGGGGGCATCGCTTCCCCCCCCCTGGGGGGTAAATTTTGAAGATGGATATCATTCGAAAGATCTCGTCAATACCTTTAAAACGAATGGTTGAACTATAAATCTGTGATAATTTAAAACAAAGTTATCGATTTTTTTTACTTTTAACCAAAAAAAAAAAAAAAAAAAACTTAGAAAAAAATTCGCATTTTTTTTTTTTTTTTAATATTGTTACTGATTGAATATGTATAGGAAAATATAGAAGAAAGTCTTGTGGTGGCCACAACATACTAGTTTATTAGTATACTGAGTCATTGCACGTATAAAAAGCAGGGATGGAACACGGGCGCAGAATTCATACCGGAATCTGTTTAAGAAATTTCTCTAGCTAGAATATCGTTGATTTAAAAAGTAGAAAATTTTCTTACATTGATAGTGGTATGAATTCTGCGCCCGTGTTCCATCCCTGAAAAAGAAAAAATATATATATATCAAATTAATTTAATCTAATGAGAACATTAAATTTGTAATCTATTAAGCCACTTTTATGTTAAAAATAAATTACATTGATGGCAGTACCCCTCAATATTGCAATCTTCGAACAAATATATATATTTATAATTATACATATACACTCCGCTACAAAAAGATAGATACAAAGGGTTTTTTCTTTGATTTTTCATAAAATAACATTATCTAAATTGTGCTTATCATTTATTATTATCATAAAATAACACTATTCCCGGACTAATTTTTGTTTTAAAACTAACTTAGAAAAATTTTAAGACTAAAATTTTTCTAATTTAAGACTACACACCGCGACAAAAAGATAGGAACAAAGGTTTTTTTTTTTTTTTTTTTTTTAATATGAATATCTTGAATATAATTCAAATATTCAATATGTTTTTGATATGATGTTATTTTGTTATGATAATAAATGATCAGCACAATTTAGATAATGTTATTTTATGAAAAAAAAAAAAAAAAAAAAAACTTTGTTTCTATCTTTTTGACGCGGAGTGTAGTCTTAAATTAGAAAAATTTTAGTCTTAAAACTTTTCTAAATTAGTATTAAAACAAAAAATAAGTCCGGGAATAGTGTTATTTTATGATAATAATAAATGATAAGCACAATTTAGATAATGTTATTTTAAGAAAAATCAAAGAAAAACCCTTTGTATCTATCTTTTTGCCGCGGGGTGTAGTTTCTTAGGATAAATAATTCGAAGATACTAATAGTATATTTTTTCTAAATATTTATTAATTTAAAAAAAAAATTTATATATTTAATTTGAGTATTTCTTGTTAAAATTAAGCAAATATAAACCGCTGTAACTTTTCTTTCCATCCATGTTTCAATCATCTTAACTGACTTAGCTTGAATGTTTAAATGTTAACTGCATTACTTCATATTTTTTAATTTGTTCCATGCATGTTATTTGTAAGTACGTTATTAATATTTTTTTAATTAATTTCTATCTTTGTCATGATAATTATGGTTAGGTTTAAAGATATTTTAGCATTATGCATTCTAAAAATTGAAAATCATAATTTCTTGATCGATTCCTTCAATACCCTTGACAATACGGAGAATTCAACTAGCTTTCACTCCTTTGATTCTGTCTTATTCCAGTATTTTGATCTTTTTCAATTTATTTTTTTCTGATAGCATTGATTTTTATCCTCTTTTTTATCGTTCATCTTGTTAATTTTCTCATCTTACATAAGATCATATAACATAAATTTTAAAATTGAAAGTGTATTCGAAAATATTCATTCAAAAATGAAGAACAAGAATAGAATTGCTTTAACTACTTACTTCTGTTCTGAAGAATTTCAATCTGAAAATGCTTATGCAAAACTAGAAAAACAAGAATAAATCCCAAGTGATGAGAAATCTTAAAATAAAATGACACAAGTGTTTCAAATCAAAGCTATCCTAATGTTTTAATGAGCAAATTATGCAATGGAGATTCTACCAAAATCTTCTCTTTACGAAGTATTATTCATTTAAAATGAAGCTATGCGAAGCGATTTGGAATTTCCACTTCTTTTACTTAATAAGGTATTTGCTTGCTAAGAGGCTTCTCTAAGTTCCTCTGAACAGAAAGAAAAGTAAAATAAAGTGAAAAATCCTCATCCTTGATTTCAATTAATTCAGATTTGTTTATTCTTCAGAGAGACAGATCGGTTTAATGTGAAATTGTGACTTTCTTAATGAATTTTAAAAGGTCTGTATTGTAAGAGGGATGCGACAGAAAACTATAGATTTGAATAATGTGAAAGAATGTATGAATTACTTAACAATTCTTAATGCTTAAAGTTGTTTTTTTTTAAATAGCCCAAGAAAATATTTTTGCATCTCGATATGATTGTTTGGAATATTTTTTTTAACAATCAGTGTCATAAAAAATATGAGTATCTTCTATAGCTTCAAGTTCATTTTATAAACACACACACACACACAAAAAAAAAAAAAAACTTTTTTAAAATCTTGAATTAATTATTTGTATCTAATTATTATTATTATTATTATTTTTCATATCAATTAACATTCGAAAACTATTATTTTTCAAAAATTGCTCAAATACTTCGAAAACAGAGAGAGAGATCAAATTGCTTTGCGAGTAATTTTGTACTTTTGTGTACCTTTCTTATTATTTTAGTAACATGCTGTTTTTATCTGATTTATCTTTTAAAGCTACATTACTATATTATATCAACAACACACATATTTTTTTTTCTTATAATTGTTTTTGAAAAATAAATAGTTGCACTCCTTGTATTACAAATCGGAAGGAAACAAAGTAATGCATGCACAGATATTCCAATTATGTGTTTGCCATTTATTAAAGGCCACTTTTCTTTTTCGTACAAAAAATCATGACAGATTTACGGGCATAACTTTATTTTTACGGCCAGTGACTGGACCCCATTTTGGCAGTCATTGACAAATGGTCTAGTGTGCAATTTTTTTAGAGTGAATCGAATGGAAACAATGTGATTTATGTATGCGTAAATATTTCCATTATGAGTGAAAATATAATGCTATTTAATAGTTTTAAATTAGACGTACTATTGAAATTTTTAATTACCATTAATTACACAAGTCTGCGAAATCGTACATTTTATTATTTATTTACTTATTTGCACTGCGTTGGGTGTCTCTAATGTGTTTTGATACGCTGAATTTAGAAATGCTTGTCTTTTGTTCCTATCACGTAATTTTTTTTCATGAAATAAGAATGAAGATAACAATTAATCGCATAGAGGCTACAACAAATCCGAAACAATTTATGTGTAAAATACACTAATATAGGCTATTATTTACACGTTACCTTTGAAATATGTGTTTCTTTACATCGATGCTCTTTTTAGAGCTTTTTCCTCTTGTGTGTAGCTTGAGCGTATTGCAACATCCAATAATAACCTACTAGCATGTTAACACTCCATTGTTCCAGATGGATCCTCTATGTTTCTTTGATGTCTTGATCTAATAGCTCCCCTTGCTCTTCACTGACATTACCTAGATTTTCGGGGAAATAACTTAGATGGGAGTTGAGAATGTGGAGTTTTAAGCTCCAAAATCCCATTTTTTGTCAAAACTGAATGTGATGGAAATGTTTGAATACTCTTTCCTTAATCAGCATTCAAATATACACCAGAGAAATGTAAAGAAAAAATTTCGATTAGATTTTAGTAATTATGTAGAAAATGTTAGAATAAAACTCAAAATTTGGGATTATATATAAGAAATATCGATATTAATTATTTCTTACTTATACAAATCTTAATACATACTTTTAAATCAAACAGAATACGAAATATTATGCTGAGATTAAATTACTATAGGTTACGTGCTCCAGTGATTGGCATGCTACAGGAATTGGCATCTATCCCGAAATAATTAATAAATAATAAAAATAATAAAATAATATATTTTACATATAAGAATTTTAACATTTTATGTCAAACACTGGAGCATATGGTGCTAATAACTGGTAAAATGAATAACTAGCAGTGTCAAATACTGGAACGTAGGGTATCAGTTACAGATAAAATGAAAAACTGGCAGTGTCAATTACTGGAACATTGAGTGGGTGTCAAATAAAAATTCATTAAAAAAAAATTATCAAATGTATATATTTTAACACATATGTGGTGCTGAATATCTTTCATACCATATGAACTAACTTAAGATTTCTAAAAATATTTTCTGATGACCGATTTTTAAGATAACGGATTAGAAATATCAAGAAAAAAAATCTCTGCTTTGTAGGTATTGTTTGTTCAAAAATGTTTTAAATTGGTATTGCTTACAAAAGCATAAAATCGCAAAAATTATGCGACTCTTAAATGAAACTGCATAAAGAGTGCAACTAATGAAAGTCATTGTAATGATATAACTACTAAAATGTAGCGTAAAATTTATCTTTTCCTTAGCATTATTCACCATGAATAAATCTATCCAAGACAGACTGGACTATTCACTTCCCTTATTTACAAAGACATCTGATTATCAAGAGAGGCTACTTAAGGATTCTTTAAACAGAAGGAAAAGTGTAATAAAAATTCCTTATCTTTGATTTCAATTAAAGGAGATTTGTTTGTTCTACGGAGAAAAAGTTCATTTTAACCTGAAATTGTGACTTTCATAATAAATTTTGGAAGATTTCTAAAATAAAAAAAAAATAAAAAAAAAAAAAATGGAAAGAAAATTAAAAATTTAATTTATTTGAATTTTATAGGAATTACTTCGGATGCTTGTGACATTTAATTATCAAATAAAGAGTATTGACCTGTAAAAGATATATTTTTATTTATTTATTTAAAGTAGGTTTTATTAAGTAATTGTATTTATAAATATATTTGAATAAACACTCTGTATCACCATAGTTTAGAATATCGTTTATCTTAAAAAAAAAATAATAATAAAAAATAATTTTTTTTATAAGTTTATAAGTATATTTTATAACACTTATTACCTTAAAAAGAAATTACAGATTCTTTTTTAAGAAGTTTATATATTTTAACGAATGCATTTTATAATACAATATTTATTTGCAGTTTTTCTTCGAGAATTTTGTGAGATATTTTATATAATTTTCACAGCTTAACTGAGAAAAAATTCTGTAACTGACATCTAGAATCTAAATTGTGGCTCTAGAAAAAATAGATCCATCTCATCCTTATAAATTCTAGTCCCCTTTGAAAACGAGTTCTAGAAACGAGTTTGTCTATATCATCGAGGTTATTTGACATTATCTAAAAAAAAAAAAAAAAAAAAAAATTGCGAACACAAGAGGCAAGTTTAAGCAACTATAATCTTGGTTTATAATCCAATTCTAGATAATCAAGCGAGAATTTCTCGCCATACAAAAGATTCAGAATATTCAGAATATTGTTTCACCATTTAGAAATGTGTAGACTAGAAATTCTCGATCATTTCGTCTATTCAGTTTATTGGCATACCTTATGCGCATAGCTCGGAAATCTATATTTCTAGCTAAGAGATTTAGAAAATGGCCATATATTCATTCTAGATGAAGGCGGAATATTTTTTTCTCAGTGTTTATAGTCTGAACATATACAAATAAAGATCCAGTCACATACGTGCCAACCATCTCATTATAAACCGTACAATTTTTAGTACCCGCCTTTTTTTTCACACCAATAATTTTTTAGAGTAGTTTCAGTCTTATTTAATCGTAACAACATTTGGAGAGAATAACTCTAAAAATATAGTGGTGTGAGAAAAGGGGCGTTTTTTCAGGGGGGCGTTAACAATTGTACGGTTATTAATGAGATGGTTGGCAAGTATGCCGTCAAGCTGAGTTAACCTTTCATGTTATTTTTTCCTATTATAATGCCAACAAAAGAATAAATTTGTATAATTTAAGCGACTCCCAAATACATAAAAAGTGCAACTAATCAAAGTTATTGTAATAGAATAATTACTAAAATGTAGCGTAAAAATTTTCTTTTCGTAGTATTATTCAGCATGAATAAATCTATTCAGGACAGACTGGAATTTTTACATCCCTTATTTACAAAGATATTTGATTGGAAAGAGAATCTGCTTGAGTATTCTTTAAACAAGAGGCAAAAGTCGAGTAAAAATTCCCCATCTCTGCTTTCAATTAAAGGAGATTTGTTTGTTTAACTGAGAAGACAGTTCATTTTAATCCCAAATTGTGACTTTCTTAATAAATTTTGAAATGTTTGTATTCTAGAATATAAGAAAAATACAAATAGAATTATTAATTTGAACCATTTGAATTTTTTAATTATTACGTCGAATGTTTGGAATATTTTACTATCAAATAAACGGTATGAAGAAAACATTTTTCTATTATTTTGATATGGATTTTAAAAACCAATTGAAATATATAAATATATTTCGAAAAAAAAAATGTTTCCTACCATACTAGTTTTATGAATTTATATTTGAAAAAAAAAATAATTAAAAGTATTATCTTTTATAATTTAACATATTTATTTTCTAACATTTAGTATTTCGAAAATAAATTACAAAATCTTTACTAATAAGTTTTTTACTTTATTAATCATTATTTATCATAATATAACATTTATATTTGCCGTTTTTTGCGAGAGTTTTCTGAGATTTTTTCATATCATTTTTACACTTTTTTTGTAATATGTACATATACAAATAAAACAGTGCAGTTCATCCTCTTCAGTCAAACTGAGTTAAACTTTCATATTATTTTAAATTATAATGTTACAAAAGAATAAAATTGTATAATTTATTAAAATTATAGCGTATAAAGCTTGTTTTAAAAATGTAAATAAATAAAATAAATGTAATTTAAAGTTCTACTCTCTATTTTTTAGAATTTTTTGAAATTAAATACTTTGACAGAAAATATTTTCAAAACTGAATTTTAAAATTTCAGTTAATTTGGTAACTGAACCTCAAGTTCAATAAATTAATCACGAAATTGTTTGTAAACTATTTGACACAGCTGGCACTACTAAGTTTCCTGTCATATGTTTATTCTCATTAATTTTTCCTATATGTAGTACAATAATCATTATAAGAACAACAAGTTCAGTTAATGATTATGTCCGATCGGATAATAAAATGCTTCAACTACTATACTACATTCCTCACCCTAACAGCACGCTTTTCCATAGTATACCCTAAGGATGTCCATTGGATGTCCTTTCATCCATAGGATATACACTGAATATCATGCGGATAAAACGTGCTGTTAGGGCACTTACGATACATTCTTAAAATACACTTCTCAAAAATAAGCAAAATTTTCTCATTTTTGAAACGTTTCCTCTCTTATAATACCACCGATTAGAAATTTCTCATTTTTAAGAATTTTTTTCTCATTTAACTATTCATTTCAAATTGTATATCAATTTATATACAGTTGATGAATTTTCTACAACAGAATATTCTAGAATTCGAAAGTCTAGAAAAAACACAACATTAACTGAATAATTAACGTAGTGACAAAGTGAATAAATGAAAAATAAACACTTTAGATTTAAATATAACCGCATCCAAACAACGTCCCTTGACGGTGATCAAACCCGCAATCTTTGGTTTCGTAGCCCAATGCTTTACCTCGGAGCTACGGCGTTCACAGACGAAACAACTTTAGTTACAATATTACAAAAATGAATATGAAATGAATAGTTAAATAAGAAAAAAAAAAAAAAAAACCTTAAAAATGAGACTTTCTTACTCGTAACTATTATAGAAGAGAAATTTTTCAAAAATGAGAAGACATATACGAAGAGAAGATTTTCAAAAAAGAGAAGATCCTGCTTTATTTTTGAGAAGTGTGTTTTTAACAATGTATATCAGTCAAAGGATTTCAAAACAAAATAAAAGTCACACCTTTCATGGAATTAAAATGTAAGTAATTGTACTTATTTTTACTAATATTCCCATTTTTGAGAAAGCAACGGTTCCCGCATTTTTTGAGAAAAACCTTCTCAAAAACATATGAGGAGACTCCTCTTCTCATTTTTACATTCACTTTCTCTTAATTTTCTTTCAGCTTCAAAATTCTATTTTTATTCAATTCACTGCCATTTTTATGTAATAATTATTACATAGCAGGAGTTTATGCAAAATATTTTCTTATTATGTCTTGTTAGAAAAGTATTTAGAGTCAAATAACTTAAGAAGTTTTTTAAGTAAAACATTAATATTTTGTAATTTTTATGCAAGGTTCATAAAGTATATTTCAAAATACATCCGAAATTTTTACGAAGAAAATTGTCCTCATAATGTATTTTTAAGCGGCATTTTGCCCTATTGTACAATATTAAAAAAAATTTAATTGTCGGAAAATCTATGCAATTTAGTAAGCCCAATGTTAAAATTCAGTAGGGCACTTGATAATATAATAAATGGTCTATAAAACTGGTTCGACATTTTTACAATGAAAATATATTTAAATATATTTATGATACACATTTATGCGAAATTTTGATGCACTATTGATTGTACTATTTCCAATGCAACAATCTTCATAATACAAGTTTATATGAAATATTTCTTTATTCTGCCATGGTAAGGATAATCTTAAATTTTGAATAATTTACGAAATTTCCAATGCAAATTTTCATAGTTAATCATCCTAATGCCAGCATCCGAAATAATATTTTAAAAATGATCTCATACCTTTACGATAAATCAATATAATGGATGCAATATAATCAATCATAATGGATAATCAATCAATATAATCAATCATAATGGATGCTTATGCGAAATTTTGCTCAATTCTTCCAAGTTAAGACATTCGAAATTTTCTAATGGTAACTTTCGAAGTTTTTAAATTAGAACGTCGCAAACAAATAGGGGGTTTGCCAGCATCCCAATTTATATTCAAAAATTGGCCGATTTTTCTTTATTCTTCAGATATCATGCACACACACTAACATATTTTAACTAATTAATGTACACCGTATTTTATTTTATTTTTATTTATTTATTTATTTATTTTTTATTTATTTTTTTTTTTGAGGCAGCCACAACTATGCCTCAACTACGCAGAGAAATGTTGCCAGCTGTAACTGTGTAGCCTTACACGTTATGCTACGGTTACACAGGTACACAAAGCAGCCAACCTAATCCGGCAAACTGTTAGTAACACCCCTTTTTGTACACTAGTTAACTTTTAGAGTATTTGTTGTCTTAATTCATCATAACTCGTAACTATATTTGAACAGAATTAGTCTAAAAATTAAGTAGTGTAGGAAAAGGGGCGGTACTTACCAATTGCCGGATTAGGTTGGCAGCTCTGGGTACAGCTGGTAACACTTATCTTCATGGTTGTGGTATTTCTCTACATGGTAATCTGACTCCTTATTGTTGTGTAATATCACACAAAATTTTTTACAGTGTGTTAACAAACTGATTAACGTACGGACGGACATCATATTAATCTTGTAATTTTCGAATTCCTCTCACCTCCCAAAGAGTATGAAAAAAAAAAAAAGATCAAAAGTTGTCTCGAATACTTAAGTTTCCTATATAATATGATGGTTAACTAATAATACATTACGAAAGAAACGATAAGAAGTGCAATTAAATCTAATAACATTAAACGATTATCAAATACAAATGATAGGAAATAATGAATAAATTATATCATAAAGTCGTTTATATGATATCATTAAGTTTTGAGGATTTATTTAACGGGAATAAAGCTAACCAAAGCGATCTTCCTCTACTTACAAAGATATATGCCATCTAAGAGTCATCTTAAGTATCCTTTAAATAGAAGGGAAAGCAAAGTCAGAAATACTCAGGTTTCCTTTAATGCAGATTTGTTTGTTCTCCAGAAAGACAGCTTGGTTTAATTTTGAAACGTGACTTTCGTAATGAGTTTTGAAGAGTTTGTGTTTAAGAAAATAGGGAAAACGGTTGAGAATTATATGTCTGAATTATGCGAAGGAGTAAATCTGTCTCTTAAGGATTATATTTAATGGTTTCACAGTGCTACACATTTAAATTTATCACGTTAGAAACTATGTGGAATTTTTCTTTTAATTTTAGGTCATACAATCAAACTTTTAGTAGTGCTTTAATACACGTCTTCAGTATAAAATACTATGCATAAAAACACTATTATTGTGTAAAAATAATCTCAAAACAATTTTACACCAATAATAGATCAAGGTTCATCATGGTACGTGATAACTTATCTACCAAGGTGGGTTGGTTGGATGGGTTTTACATCGCACTAGTGCTGCGCAATCGGCAATTGGAGACGGTCTAGGACTCACAAATGCCATCACAATTTTGATCCTCCCCGGTAGGGATCTTAACCCGCTTCGGTTACCCCCAGAGGTATAATTTTTTATGGGAACATGGTGGGCATTGTGGACACGGCAGATTTTACGTGCACCAGCCACCATTACTGTACACGACGGTCTGTGGCCGGCTCGAGGACCGACCTCGCAGTCTTCCAGTTACGAGCCCGGCACTCTACCGACTGGGCTACCACGGATAAAGCATTAAGGGAAATAAGTTGATTCACATAATTTTGACACATTTATAGATTATTGAATAGTTATAAAATATTTGCATTGTATATTCTTTGGATCAGAAAATATATAATAAATAATTAAATAACAACATAACGTTTCAATAACTCCTGTTAGTTCTGAAGAAAGAAATATAAATATATATATATATATATATATATATACTGGGTGATCCAAAAGTTGTAGAAGAAAAAAAAATGTGTTAAAGTACTCTGTAGCTCTATGCAGGTTTCACTGACATGTACAAAAAACCGTGGGATTTTACATATATATATATATATATATGGAAAAATATTGGTTAAATTTTCTCCAACATATTGCGCTCTATTCACAATATCCTCTCACATTTTCAATAGATTCGAGTGATCAAATGACGCCATATTGCGTATACTGAATCTTTTTTTTTTCTTTTTAGGAAAATTTTCAATGTGCAACGACTGACGGTCATTCTAATGGGTAACAACAGTCACATTGAGTATTTACAGTCCAAATTATGTTGGTGAATGCATTGCACCACTGTAAAAACAATCATTTGAACAATTAAAGCATCACCTGATAAAGAACATTTAAACTAATTTTTTAATACATGTTTTGTTACCCCCCAAAAATCCTCCGTCTTTCTGTGCATTTTAGTGTAAACCGTCGGTCAACATTTTTTGAATAAATACTTATTATTTTTTCTGTGACTTTTAAATTCTCTGGTATACATTTCTCTTTCAAGCGTAAGAATTTAAAAATAATTAAACCATACATTTTATAAAATCCAAAATACAGGGTAGTCATAATTAAATTGACAGTACTTGCAATATTCTGTAGTGTTAACTAATTTTAAGAATAATCCCAAACTGTGTAAGAAGATTAAACAAGAAACAAGAAAGAGCACGTGGGATTCCGAAAAAAAAAAAAAAAAAAAAAAAAAAAAATCCAAAAATTACCACTAAATGAATATGTGACACTGTTCTTCAAAGTAAAGCATTTCTCACGGAAAAATGAGTGAGGTATATTCAATTTCGAAATAATAAAAAAGACAAAAGCAGTGCTTTAAAAAAGTGTGCAATCATCAATTTTAAATTATAAATTGCGATTAAAAAAAAGTAATAAGAGATTTCCAGCGGTAAATTTTGGAACTTAAAAAAAAATATTTATTCATTCATTTATTTATTTATTGTGGAATCTTTCGTGCCCCGTCTTGTTTAATATTCGTACAAACTTTAGTGCATTCCTGCAATGAGATCGCAATACAAAACATTGTAAGCACGGTTAGTTTAATTAGAGCCACCCTGTATTATGTATTTTATAAAATGTATGAATTCATTATTTTTAAATTCCTATACACAGGATCAAACCATTGATGTGCGGAAATAATATATCTGTTTTATTGTTCTCAAGGATAAGACATAGCCTCCTAAACTAGATACCTGTGGCGTGGCTCGGAAACTTGGCAACAGTTTAAGCGGTAGACAGCGCCACCTGGTACAGATTGCGCGAGTTTTTTATTCAACAGCCACCCAAAAATTTTAATAGTGGGATGTGATATACGTAAAAGGCGAATAGAATCGAAGAAACGTCGATTATATATATCATATATCACTTCTTAAAATTATTGATGGCAATTGAATAAAATAGTCGCGCAATCTGTACCAGTTAGTGCTGTCTATCGCTTGAACTGTTGCCAAGTTTCCGAGCCAGGCAACAGGCATCTAGTTTAGGAGGCTATGGATAAGATATCGCATTATCTCAGAAGTTCATAAAAATCCTAAATAATGACCAAAATTGTATTTTTCTTTTTCATTATTAGATAACGCTAAATAAGTCATTATATTTCCTATACTACAATCTCTAAAAAGAAACAATAACTGCAAATTTTACCCATTTCGACGTTTAGAGTTAAGCTGTTTTTATTATTATTATTACTATCATTTAAGTAAATACTTAAAAAATATATTGAAACACCCTGTCAGTACTATATTACATTTTTCGTTTATGTGATTATTTTTTTCGATTGGGATCGGCAAATAAATGAAGTATTTTTATATTAATACACTTTTTTACATTTTTAAACATATATCATCCTTTTATCTCAATCTAAATTACTGTGCAACTGCTTTTATTTTCAGAACATACATATGTATGGAAAGCATTGTAATTATGAAAAAAATTTGACTTTGGGATTTTGGTTCATCTTTAAGTTATACGGTCCACTGAGACCGTTTTCGCTATTCTTACTGTAATGTATGTATGTATGATTGTGAGTGAACACGATAGCGTATAAACTTTCTGTTAAAATGAGCTGAAAATTTGTACATATGTTAAAGGCTACTGTAGCACAGACTATATAGATGATAGTGAATTAAAGCAAATATAGTTTTTTTTTTTTTTTTTTTTTTTTTTTTTTACAGGGACACAACGAAAATTTCTTTATCATTATCACCTATGCGCTCAAATTATTTAAAGTATGATAACGTTTAAATACCTTATTCAATTGAGATGAAAATTTATGTACATGTTATAGATCATCGTTGCACTAACTGTATAGAGTTTCGTGAAATTATACTTTTACTTGTAGTTAGTATCAGGATAAGGCTACAAGTCATACCTCTAAATCTCCTCCTCTATTTTTTGAAAAATTGAAACATAAATCCGGAAATGGAGCTATTCTTTTTATATTCATCCCAACCAAGTCCCCTGACGTGTCTCCTATGAATTATTATGGATTTGAACTTTTATAACCAGCTCTTTATAAGCGGCCTCCCAAAACATTGGATGGACTCAGGAAGATTGTGAAGGAGGAGTGGAACAAAATCAACCTTGATATTTTAAGAAATGCTCTGTTATCCTGTAAATAAAGATGTGATTCGACAATTCAACGAAAGGGTTATCAGACTGATCATATGAAAAAAATAAAATACTTATATTTATTTATGTATATATCTTTACAAAATCATTACAAAAATGTGTGAACACGATCTCTGTTGATCCAAGCAAATTTACAAATTGTACACTATTAACGAGGAAATGAATGCCTTATATTTGAGTTGCGTCCCTGCACTCAGTGCTGGTTGGCTCAGGGAGATATATATATACAAAATAGATTTATAGATTATATCATAGATAGACTTTTGTTTTGTTGTTCATTGTTCCAGTTTTATTAGTATTATTATTATTATGTTATTGTTACTGACCTATTGTTCTGTCTGTAATTGTCTTTGTAATAATCTGGCATTGAAAATAAAATAAAAGCTTTAAAATTATTAAAAGTAGATGAATGAAATTTACTGACATTGGAACTGGAAACTGAGTTACTTACACAATCAAATTAATAAAAAAATAATATACAGAACTGCTGCGTTTTATTATAATAATCAAACATCATTAATGTTAGAATAAATATGAATTTCTTGAACTGGATGTACTATTTATAGTTCTTAATGCGATACTTTTCTTTGTATTCCTTTATTTTCCTTTAATCTCCTTACAAATTCATCTTACGTTAGTATTCACCTTATATTTTTATTCTCCTTATGATTCTGTTACAAAAATTTTAATGCTATATCTTTTTAACTGCTTCAATTAATTTAGTATTGAAATTATAGATTATTGGCCGTTAAAGAAAGTAAAAATTTATTAAGAAGACTCAGTTTCTGATATATACTAACACTTTTCTGTGGTCTTTAGAAAAAAAAAAAATGTTTAATTCAACTACGGCACACTTTAAACAGCTTTGAACAGCAAAAGGAAAATGAATGCATCTTTGAACCAGTAAACATAAATTCAACTGAAGAATTATAATTAAATATTTCAGTCATTAATATTCAAAAATCTTTGAAGAGAAAATTATTAAGAAAATTTAATTAAAGAATTCCAAATTTAATTAAACAGTATGTATGAAATTATAAATTTTTAAGTGTTTTGAAGAACTGTCTGAAACATATGCGGTACTTCAAATTTGTTTGGTGCAATTTTAATAAATCTTCAATAAAATTAAGCTCTATTTGAGATATTGTTTGAAAAATCGAATATTTAAGAAAAATCAACACTATTGAGAATTAACGCACAGATTCCTGATGTTATATAATAGTGTAGAATATTTTATGCAACCAAAATAAAAATAAATTTAATTTTATGTATCTTCTTTTAAAAATAAATTCAAATTTATTTTTGTATATCTGCTATTTTTGTTTTCTTAAAGTTAGGGAGATATCATTTTTACCCAAGAAAAATAAAAAATATTTTCGCAGTATAGGTTGAAAGGTCTTTTTTTTTTTTTTTTTTAATTACCGGTTATTTATGTATCAGTAAGCAAACATTTTTAAAGAAATGTTTCAATTAATGTAAAAAAAGAAAGTGATTCTGATCCTTATATGAATGTAATTAAGTAATTTAGTTATTAAACTAAGAAAACTTTTCAAATAACAGTCATTATGAAAATTTAATTAATGCATTTTGGAGCTTATTATAAACAACATAAATGTAATTAAAAATTTTAAAACGACTTGAATGCATGCGATATGAATGCATCAAATGTATCTAGTGATACTTTGAAGTTGTTTGAAGTGGCATTATTATAACTCCAAAGATTTCTAAGCTTCTTTCAGATCTTTGGGTGATAGAACTTCCAAGAAAAATTAACTCATATGTTGCATTAGACGTAATTGAAAACTTTTTGAAATGATTTGATTTGTAATAATTTTTGATGCAGCTATAATTAATTATTTCTCTCTTTAACACTTGAAATAAATTTGAAGTGATAAAATTCAAAACTATTAATTATAATAATGTTATAATGCGAATTGTATTCCATAGATGGAGCTGCTGTAGAATTCTTTAGATGCTAAGTGACCTGTGGAGTATTTAGTTCTAGTGACAGCAAGCTTCAAAATCTAAGAAGTCAAGCGGTGTGAAGGTGCATTTATGCTGTATTACCTCAAAGGTATATTTATGCTGAAAAAAGAGCATATGCGGGAGGTGTTGATATGTTACTTTATTTTGAAGAAAAGTGCTGTGCTGCTGAAAGTTATCGTATACTCATGAAGGCTTGTGATGAATATGTTTCATCTTAAGATATGTGCCTTAAAAAATGCCTCTCCTAAAATGTGTGACCAGATTTGCTTACTCAAAAACGGACGGAATACTTTTAATCATAATTTGAGAGTAAATTCTAGGGGGAAAATGAAATTTGAGTAAAAACAATCTTTTCTGATCAAAAAATCTTTTTAGTCAAAATGAATATTCAAGTATCAGCTCAGTTGTAATCGAATTTCGATCATTTTTGATTTGGTTCAACAAAATTGCGTAATGATGACGCCATCTATCGATCATATTTTAAATGGCACATAAATAACATTTTTTAGATATATATAATTCATTAATCTATATATTGTTTAAAAAATATGCTGAGGATTTTGGATTTTTATAATTAGAAAAGTAAAATATCTTATTATTTTTATTTTATTTTATTTATTTATTTATTTTTTATTAATATAATAAATGTTTTAGATACAACTGATAAAAAATAGCAGAATTCTCATATCACGAACGTTAGTTATAAAATACTGAAAATAACCAATGACTGTCTTTTTAAAAACTGATCCTTAAAGAAATATATAAAATATAAAGAAAAAGAATAATGTATTTATATAATGTAGACATTTATTTATGTCTAAAGTTATTCAATATTTTTATTATAATCGTTGAAACTAATGTTTTAAAATGCATGTAAAAAGTTCAAAAGATGTGTTATGATGTTTTAATTATAATTAAACTCAACATCGGGAATAATATTCATTAACAAAATAATACATACTGTTTCTTTCAATTCATAGTTATTCAAGTAATTCAACAATGTTGCGTGGAAGAATTTATTTTTTAAACAGGCTAATTATACAGAATTAATTTGCGAGTTTCTAAAATCTCTGCTTGTCATAGAGATCTGTTTTAAAGAATTTTTCCTCAATTTTAAGGAAGTTTATCGGGTTTCCCATAGCTTTATGTTACGCATAAAACAAATAAAAAACTATAAATAATATTTTTTTCCATTTAAGAATAATTGTGAACAGCTATACAACCACTTTTAGCATGAAAACGTAGCGTAGTGGTAGCGCATTCGTCTGCCACGGAAAGCGACCAGAAGTGAAGATACCGATGGAGGGCATATGGTATTTTTTCCTAAATTAATAACCTATAAAATTTAAACATAGAATATAAATATATGCGGGTTGTCCGTAATTAAACGACACTATTTTAAAGTTGTCTACAGACGAAAGTACTGTTCAGAAAGTTATAAAATTTTGTCTAGGGCATAATTAAGGGATAAGAATTTGTTTGAGCGAGTAAAAAATTTTGATTATAATTTCTCCACTAGAAGGCGTATTTTTTAACTATACACTAGCAACTGTTTCTTTATTTAGTTTCCATCACCTCTTTATTCTTAGGTCACTATACCGGTTATGATGAGGTCCATGAAATGAGATTTAAAATATTTTACTTAATTTGCACACAATTATCATAGCTGTGAATATTTTGATTTATTCCGGATTATTTTTAGCCCCGCCTTTATTTCGCAAGGTTTCTATATTGTTACAACACATACTCATTAAATTATACAATCGTAAAACTAACTTCAAACTTTAAATGAAACACTTTAAAATTCTGTTGGTTACATCTTTAACAGCAACTGCCATCAAGTATATTTAAACTCACTGCTTTCTAGACTGAAACATAGAAAAACAAAACAGACACATTGACAGTTAACTCGAGAAATACAAAACATTCCATCATCGAAATGTATTTCAACGAGTAGGTCAATTAATAACTCTAAGAAAAAAATATACCGCCTTCATCTAGAATGAATAAGTGGTCATTTTCTAAATCCCTTAACTACAAATATAGATTTCCGAGCTATGCGCATAAGGCATGCCAATAAACTAGATAGACGAAATGATCGAGAATTTCTAGTCTACAAATTTCTAGATCGTGAAACAATATTTTGATTATTATGAATATTATGAATCATCTGTATTGCGAGAAATTCTCGCTTGACTTTCTAGAACTCGGTAATAAACCAAGATTATAGTTGCTGAAACCCGCCTCTTGTATCCTCATTTATTTGCAGAGATTTTTAAATAACGTTGCCCACGATAATTTAGGCAAACGCTCTAGAATTCTAATAGGGGTTTCTAGAACTCGCTATCAAAGGGGACTAGAATTTATGAGGATGACTTGGAACTTTTTTTTCTAGAGCCACAATGCAAATTCTAGGTGTCAGTTACAGAATTTTTTCTCAGGAAAATGTCATCTGGCGGAGAGATTTTGAACATTTATTACTATTATTATTATTAGCTCAAACAAATGTACAACCCTATCTTATATCCTACACAAAATTTCATAACTTTCTGAAAAATAGTTTCATTTGTAGACAAATTTAAAATAGGACATTTTAATTATGGTCACACTGTATATATATTTATCGATAATCTGCTGCAAAAACCGAAGAAAAAAAAATAACACAAAGTGCTATTGTTAACTAAACATCATAAAATTAATCTACTAAACCACATTAGTTTTTCTTATCAATATTTACACAAACTATGACACTGCAAAAGAAAGAAAGAACACAGCGTCAATTCTCATTAGCTAACATCGTTAAAAAGACACTAACCTAAACCGTTTTTAAAGAAGCTAAGTTTATGACACTTGCTTGCATTAAATGATCTTGTTCCTTGCAAAATATTAAAAACAAAATATGCTTTAAAGCACTTGATATTCAAAGAAATTGCATAGATATTTTCATTTTTACAAGCTCTTAAAACCTCCCGGGTAATTTTTGTAAAGAAAACTTAAGAAAATTACGACAAAATTTTTAAACTTGTATTTTTAAAAATCTACTTATTATTAAATGCTGTTAAGGAGAAAAAGGTGAATCCACTTTTATAGGGTCTTTATGATAAACATATTTTTTATTATATTTTTTTCCAAATAATTAAATGCTATTGGAAAAATTTCTATTGTATGGAGTTATGTAATTAGTTGATAATACATATTTGGTTAATTTAATATATTCGGGGCTAAACATCTGACAGCTTTCTTGTTCGGTTTTGAATAATAAATATTAATTTATTTTAATGTATTTTGATATGCCGATATATATGTGTGTATCGTTTCTAAATAATACAAAACTTATAATTTAAGAATATTAATTTATATTTAATAAGGTAAATGTGACATAACAGACATGATCAAAAAAAAAAAAAAAGAAAAGATAAATAAGAGTCACTCAGTTATTTATTTTTATCACGCAATCGCTCTAAATTGAGATATACCGGGTGATCCAAAAGTCAGGACAAACTTTAAAAAAGCATAATTCGAAAACGAATCAAGATACAAAGATACGGTTTGCACCAAACGGATGAAAAAGAAACCGGGTTTTGTGTGGCAAAGGAAAAAAATTAGTTCTGTTGGCGACCAACAGATGGCGCTATAGTGTTTTATTTCACCAAAATATGATTTACAAATGAAAAAAAATGTTGACAACTTACATGTCAGCTTAATTACAGTTAATTAGTACTACTACAGTAACTGTTCAATGTCCATCATTCAGAAGTACAGCTGTGAGATAATTCACCACATCGTTCACAGCATTTAGTAGCATTTCTTGCGTTATGGCAGACACAGTTTGGCGGATGGCATCTTTCAGTGCTACTAATGATGCCGGTTGGTCGCAGTACACTTTTGACTTCCAAGAATCCCCACAGCAAAAAGTCACAGGGTGTCAGATCGGGAGATCTTGGAGGCCATGCGTGATTAAAGTAGCGACTGAGAAAGCGATATTTCGATGCATATAAGCTTTGACTATCATTACCTGCTGTAGTTGTTCCTTTTTATATCGTTTGTTGCTTTGCATAATCCTACGTCAGAAATACGACAGCGCCATCTGTTGGTCGCCAACAGAACTATTTTTTTATCTTTGCCACACAAACCGGCTTCTTTTCCATCCGTTTGGTGCAAACCGTATCTTTGTATCTTGATTCGTTTTCGAATTATTCATTTTTAAAGTTTGTCCTGACTTTTGGATAACCCGGTACTTGAAGCTCAAAAATTTTTATTTACACAAACAAGATAGTTATCTAATATCTAATTTTAAAAAAGCTCTAAAACTTAAAAAAATAAATATGAAATAAATAAATAAATAAATAAGATAAATAAATAAATAACAATAGCGTGAGTAAAAATTTAGAACTATTTTATTCTTTCCCATCTTTAAATCTGAAGATTCCTTTTTAATCAATGAAATAATAATAATAATAATAAAAATATATATGTATAATGTTATGCATTATTTAATAATTTTTTATATGTTTTCTAAAAAAAAAAAAAAAAAAAGGTATTTTTGTCCAGTTTTGTGTGAAATTAACCAATTTTATTTAAAGTTAACAATGAATTAAAAATAATAATAATAATAATATATATTATTGTATTAGTTTCTTTAATTTAATATAGATGGTGTTTTAATATATTTTCTATGGTTTCGTATTTTGGTTAGTTATCTTGCTAGAGATCTTGTGAATTCCATGCTGCTGTTTGAGTATGTTGAATTTTTTTTTTTTTTTTTTTTTTTTTTGCCTGCTCCATTTTATTTGATCAGTTTTCTGTCTGATCCATATAATTTTTTTGTCTATTCCATATTATTTTATACATTTCCCTTTATTCATATTGATATTAGCATTATATGTGCTTTTTGTTAAACTGTCTGCCTGTTCGGAGAGTTTTGATCAATTAAAAGCATGCTTTAACCTTCCCCGTATGTCTCAAATCGTATGGGGCATTTTTGGAAGGTTTAAATTATTTGTTTTATGTTTTTGAAAATAAGCTTTAGTTATGTTTTGTTTCCTTTTTTTTTTAATTTTCATGTAAGTTTATCTTAAGTTATTTTTGTTACACATTTTCAAGTTTTGTATGACTGAAAACATATTTTATAATATCATATATATAAATTAATAATAAAATAGCATTATTTAATAATTCCATCGCAATTTAAAATTGCATCTATCATTAAAAGAAATTCCACATCATTAAATATCTTTTTTAGTTTTCTGTTTTAATTGACAATTTTTTTTAAAACAAACCAATATATATATATATATATATGTGTGTGTGTGTGTGTGTGTGTGTGTGTGTATACAGGGTGTTTATAAAGTCCCGGACCCATTTTGATGTTTAATAACTCATAAAATAATGAAGATATAAACAAACTTATGGCATTTATTGATGGAATAACTCATATATTTTCTTTTCAGGTTTGAATATCTTTACTTTTGTAAATATCGTCTGCGCGTGTGGTTAATTTCAGATAATTTCATTTTCCAGTCTAAATATCTGTACTTTTCTAAATATCGTCTGCTTATTAATCGCATTTTTCTCTCTTTTGTTTTTTGGCAACTATTGCAATGTTATGTTTACTTTTGATGTGTTTGTTCTATGTAGTACTTTTGTATGTGATGTTTTATTCGAGCGGATAAAGACGGTCTCATCAGTCGTATACTTAGACATGTTCTAAAACTTCGTATTTACACAACTAAAAGAGCTTCAGCCACATGTCTTTATGCAACAAGATGGTGCACCACTTCATTCGGGTACCATCGTTCGTAGTTATTTGATTGACCATTTTCCAGGAAGATGGATTGGGCGAGGAGGTCCAATTCCTTGGCCACCCAGATCACCTGATAAAACGCCGCTGGACTTTTTCCTTTGGGGATTTGTAAAGGACAATGTTTACAGGAGGAGAGTGTCGAACATTGCTGACCTAAAAGTCAGAATTACAACCGCAATAGCCTCAGTGGATGCCGGCATGCTTGCCGCTACCTGGCGTGAAATTGACTAGATATTCTCCGTGCGACGAAGGGGGCACACGTGGAAGTTCATTGACAAGGGTCATGAAACTTTTTGAGTCTATCTAACCATTTATGTTATTAATTTTAATCTATCTGTATTATTTTATGAGTTATTAAACATCAAAATGGGTCCGGGACTTTATAAACACCCTGTATATTTAAACAGTTATTTCTATTAACTCTTAAATGTATGCTTGGTTTTAAATTATTGCTTTACAGACTTTCTTTTGTCCATTGAGCAGGGATGGAACACGGGCGCAGAATTCATACCACTATCACTGTAAGAAAATTTTCTACTTCTTAAATCAACGATATTATAGGTAGAGAAATTTCTTAAACGGATTCCGGTATGAATTCTGCGCCCGTGTTCCATCCCTGATTGAGTTTCATTAAAGCAGAAGCTACGGTTAATGCGGATTTCGAACCTTTAAAGGAATATTAGTAATTACACAAGAACTTGAACTCGTCACTTAGCATATAAAATCCATAGCGCTAATCATTCAGTCGCCAGGTAGACCTCTTAAAAGTGGGAAAAAACATTTAAAATGTATTAAAAAGAAAGAAAGGAATATAACAATTTAGAAAGCTTACTTTTTAGTGTTTTCTGTGAAATCTGAATTGTTTTTCATTCAATATAAAATAGTGTGTTAATATAAAATTAATCTAAATAATATTCGAGCAACTTTCAAAGTCATGCGGTTTTTGTAACTTTTAGGTAAATACAACAACTATACAAACTATGAAATGACTCTTAAAGAAAGAAAAAAAATAAGTAATTAAATTAAGAAAAAACTTCGATTAGGCAAACTAAGAATAGAGCATTAAACAAAATTGATATTTTAAAATCGTCATGTTCTAAAAAAAAAAAAAAAAAAAAAAAAAGTAAAATAGAGCAGTATATATGTTCGGCTTCTAATGTTACTCTTATTCATTTTTTTTTTTTTTTTTTTTTTTTTCATAACTAATATGACATTTATTTTTGAGTAATAAAATTTAAAAGGAAAAATTTGTAAGGAATGAATGTTAAGCTGAGGAAAGAAATACATAACATTAAGCTTTTGCACGAAAAAGGAAAACGAGCCCAGCCTTTAAGCGTTGTTCTAAAACTACATTATTAAAAAAAAAAAAAAAAAAAAAAAAAGGAAAGAAAGAAAGAAAAGAAAAAGGAAAAAGGAAAAAAAAAAAAAAAAAAGAAACAGAATTTTCCTCTAATTTATGTTTAATTTTTAAACGCCGTCGGCGCATATATATGCCAGGGACATTTACTCCATTGGTCGCTGATGATAATATTTAAATGATATAAACACTAATATTAAAAATTATTTCGTTAAATACAGTAACGTTTAAGAGGACACCAAAAAAATCGGCTTTTACTGTTCAAAATAAGAAAATTTGGCGATCATAAAATATTAAAAAATATATAGGTTTGATAATTTAATGTATTACTCATAACCATAACATAGATATGTTTGTCCCAAAAGTGAACTTGAAACAATTCCATGCAAAATATCAGTTTCTAAATGATATAACTATAGAAATATGCTTCAACAGTTAAAAAAGTATCCAGTTATAAGTTTGTTAACTGTTAGGTTTTTACAAAAAAATTATTCCTTAGATATAAGAAATTTAATTAACCCTTTGAGTGCTGAATACTCGCGGCCTATGCGGTCCATACGGACGGCGCGCGGTTGGCGCTGACGAGTTGTCTCATTCTTATCGCGGACGCGCTTTATCAACACCCACTTGGTGTTGGCTTTATGCGAGTGTTGCATAGTACACTGATCAATTTTGCCGTGCGCGTATTTGCGTCCATAGCACTCAAAGGGTTAATATTTTTTTTTCAACAGTAACAACATTTTTTACAATTGATAATATATATATATATATATATATATATATATATATATATATATATTTTTTTAACGAAAAAATTGAAAGATGTTGCTTGTTAAAAAAAAAAAAAAAAAAAAAAAGTAAATAAAAAACAACATAAACCGAAATCATACGAATCACTACATGACGTCATTAACCGTCTTAAGAAATTACATTTAGTGATTACCGTTCTCCACATTCGTCAAGTGAATCAATAATTATATGTTAAAACAAATTACTATTCTGAAGAATTTAATATTTTAAAAAGAAGCTCTCTAAATGTTTTTGAAAGTGCTTGAGATGCATTAAGAGATCATGTTCATTTAACACAAGTAAAGTATGTTAATAAACTGCAGGTTTTTGTCATTAGTTTTTCTTCTCACTATAAGCTAACTTTGTCGTAAGTACAATAGAATATTCGCCCGTTTATTAATACAGTTAAAAATAGTTCTTTCATTGATTTAAAAATACAGGATGGTTATAATAAAAGTTGTGCTTTTCAAAAGGCTCTAATTTTAAAACAACTTGTCAGAAAAACTTGATATTTTACCAGAACAATCGTGAGGCAATGGAATTTGGTTTATTGAAGGGCAAAAAAAAAAAAGTTCCAAAATCTGCCTTTAACCATCCGTAAGGTATTTGTTATATGAATCACCTCCTTTTTTCTTGTCACTATCACCGTTTTCGCTTTGAACATATATTCTTGTCTTCTCTGGAATCGCAAGCCCTTGGAATTTACTATTTTTTTTCGACTAACAACGTCCCTATGTTTAACAAACCTATTTAAGTCTTTACCCTGATATTACATTGACAGCACTATCTATCGGTACATTTCGAATCATTTTTTTTTCCATATAAAATTCCATTGCCACACAAATATTCTGGTAAAAATATCAAGTTATTCTGACTCGTTTTAAATTCAGAGCATTTTGAAATCGCAGTTTTAATTATGAGCCCTGTATTTTAAAGATACATAGTCTGTCCAGAAAGTAATTAGATTAATTCCATAAAATTCGCTTTTTTATTTTATTATTTTTTTTTTTTAGATAATTTTACAGATTCTTCAAATTTTTCAAAATAACCTCCTCTTGCATTAATACACCGTTGCTAACGACTCGTCCACACATGGATGGCCTTTAATAGTCTTCAACTGGAATGCTGCACAAAACACGCGTTGCGTTTCTCTGCAAATTCTTCGGATTGTCAAAACTCAAAACGATTAAAAACAACTTCAAAACAACTTCTTAAGCTGAATTTTAAAGGAGGTAATAGAACAATATTCGGAAATGACAGATCGAGGCTGTACGGTAGTTGGGGCAGCGTTTCAACGCTATGTTTTTCCATTGCTCGATACTCTGCTGCATTCTAATAAACTTACACCACTTTCAAACATCTGTCTGCTTCATAAGCGATCTGTGCGCTACAAAGGCGCGAGGTCAAATGACTTCCACCAAACTCTGCAGCTGTCAGTTCTTACCACATATACCACGTGCTATCTTTGCCCCTTTGGCATACTCTGGCGCAAAAAATTCAGTCACATTACATTCTAGACAAATCTTGTATTCTATTGATCATTTTTGCATTTAGTACTATTTTGAATTGAGGGGATGCTATTGGACACGCCTGATATCAATATCATATATAAATAACGTTATTTAATAATCAGTTCCTCAAAATATTAAGTTTATAATAATTTAAAATATTAAAATTTCAATAGCTAAATATATATTATTTCATTCAATCGTTTATTCAGAAGGTTGCAGACATAATACTTAAACTAAAAATAACTATTGCAATATTTAAATTGTCTCTTATTTTAACATCTTTAATTAATCATAAAGTTCCTTTATTTTGTCAGTTTCTTAAAATAAATGCATCCCCTTTTTAATAAAATTTTAAACACTTCCTAATTCCATAACAAAAGTTAGACTATTTGATATTACGCAACCATTATAGACATAAAAACCTTTTATTTTTTTTAGTTCAATGACACATTTTTTTGTCATTTGCGTTACCACATGTTATAATAACAAGTTTCTTATTTGGCATATTTATAACTCTTAAATTTGAGCATTCACTTGACGACTGCTTAGAGAAATGACACGTAGTTCTAATTTAATTTCTTGTTAATTTAAAAATTCCCGTCGGCCACATTTGAGTACTTTTATCCAAATTCTGCCAATCTGGTTTTTATATATATATATATTATATTATATATGTTCTCAAAATGGAGTTAGAGTTAAAACATGCATAACAGTTTAGTCATCTCCTGCCTTGTTCTAGATGAAAAAAATGTACAGTTCCCGCCGCTTATTAAAATCACATCCGTTCTGAGCCAAAGTGATTTTATTAAGCGGCTGATTTTTATATCCGGCGAACGTTCCTCCCTTAAGAAAAATGTATTACTTCACTGAATTTTGAAAGAAACTTCAAAAGGTAACGAATAATATAATTAGTAAATAATATTAATTAATTTTTGGTAGATAATTAACTAATTGTTTCTTCGATATAAGTAAATTAAACGCATTGTAAGTTCCCGTGCACTTTCGTTAGAGGAAAATCATCAGTACTTTGCCCAAAGTTCACGCTGTTCTTATAAATTTAAAATCTTTCCGTTTAAACCTCATGAATTATAATAATTTCAAAATAAGAACTAGAAATTGCCTTCTAATAATTAGGGGGGAAAAATCATTTGAAATCAAATTTGTATGTTATTACTGCGCTTTGAAATATACGTTCCTTGAAATTGTTACGGAGATAAGTTGCGGGGCGTGTTTAATTTGTAACTGTGCTGCAAGTATAAAATCTTGAACAATGAGCGTTAATGGAGGGTTTGTTGCGCTTTAATTTATTTTTCTATTAAAAAAAAAATCACGATGTAAATAAAAAAAAAAAAAATTAGTGTGCATACATGATATTTTTGGCTGCTGAGAAGATATTTTTGAGTTTATTAACCGGCGATGCTGATTTTATTAAGCGGTGGCTTTAAAAGTAGTTTGTATTGATTTGATTCCGGTCCTGGCGATTTGATCAGAATAAGCGACTGATTTTACTAACCAGTGATTTTATTAAGCGGTGGTTACTTTATTTTCTTGCAGTTAAACTTTTATAATAAAAATGACTGTCTTCTAGAATCTGCGGTGTTTTAGTCAACTTGATGGTTAACAACTCACGGGATGGAAATGGTATGTATCGCATAGCTTTCTAAACTAAAGTAATATTCACATTCTGTATTTAGGGAGAACTTTCCTCGCTTGATAGAGGATTAATTCATTAGTTAAATCTAAAAAGGAAAATTATGCGATATGTAATATTTTGAGTCGTGAATTGCTAAGAACAAAGTTAATTAAAACACCATTCTGACACTTTTTGTTTAGAGCGAGGCAGAAAAAGATAAACTTGTACGTCTTTATAACAGCAGTCGAGTAGCAGAAAAGATCATGAAAACTAACTCTGTTTCCAGTACAAATTTAAAACATTTGCCAATATGGCAAAATTAATTTAAAAATACCCTAAGTCTAACGGGCGAGAATTTTTAAATTAACAAGGAATTAAATTGGAATTATGTTTTAGTTCTCGAAAAGGTTGCTTACTCAATATTTAAATTTAAGCGGTATAAATTTGCCAAACAACTGCCCTTCTATTTACTTGCGGTACGCAGATATCAAATATGAGTCATAATGATAAAAAATTAATTTTTTATTACTATATAAGGTATTGTTTGAGTAGTAACAAATTACATTATTGCTACTGACATTTTTTGTTACTAAATTAGGAAATTATTAGATTTTTGTTAATAAGGGAATATATTTGAAGAAACTAATAAAATAAAATGGCTTTATATTTTATAAATATGCCAAAATAAGGAACAATTTCACTACTGCGATAACTATTTTTAGATTACATATTTCGCCTGCAATCATTTATATAAATAGTTTCATGAAAATATATTTTATTAATTGTTGAAAATTAATTTTTTAAATAACTATTTTATTGTTCATTGAATAAATTTTTAAATAATGTTAAGTATTTAAATATTGACATTACAACACGGATAAAACTGGAGTATAATATATAAAAATATATGTAATAAAATACATTTCAGCGACAAAAGAGAGAGATTTTATGAGTGGTTTCAATAATAATAATAATAATAATAATAATAATAATAATAATAAAGCCTGTTTGAAAAAAATTTTGCGTTTCCTTTTTTGAAATGAACGCTTCACCGTCAAATGCAGGCAAGTAAATATCATAAAAATCGTGTGCAAATTCGCTTATGCTGAACTTGTACCATAGAAAGGCACACGCTCTTCTGCGCTAAAACACGAGGCATTAGGCAAATGAATAATTATGAATATTTCTTTAGCGATGAAAAAAAAATAATTTGGATATCCCTAATAACTCTGCACACTACTGGCGTGATCTGGGATGAGAACCTCCAAAGTTTTTTAATCGACAAAAAAGAGAGGGTTCTCTCATGCATGGCCTGGAGTACGTTCTGTTTCAAAGAAGAAAAAAACAAACATTGCTTTTAACAATGCTGGAAAGTGATTTTAACCCGTTAGTAGTCGCATATCGGTCTATTTGCCACGCATCGCTTATAAATTCCACCTACAGATCCCCCCTTAAAAATAAAGTGGGGAAACTCTGTGTAACTGACCTTGTGTGGATGTCCTCTAACATAGTATGTTTTCAACTCATTCCTGCTATTTTTTGAGCAGTCAAAAAAACATTTTACTTCGCAAATCGATCTATCTGACCACGACGCGACCAGTAACGTTGATTCATTTTCCTCCCTACTTCCTGTTTTTCAGACAGGTTAGACTTTTACTGGAAAAACTTCGCGTGAATTAAAGGCACTTCATCTTTCTCTACTGGCTTTCTTTCGGCTTTCCCCCAGCACTAAATAGCGGCGGGAAAAAGACCGAAACGCAACTACTAGGGTTATAGAAAATTACGCGACTACTCTCGGGTTAAGATTGTAAAAATGTCCTCAAAAGCAATATACTTGCAATTAGAAACTTTTTATAAAAGCAAAACTGTAAATTACTAAGAATCCTCATTCAGTTTCTCATGCCATACTTTCATTTTCTTCCAATTTTGACCAAAATTTGGCAAAATCCTCAGTACACTGGACCTATCTTAATTAAGAAGTTTCTTTGCTCTATCTTTTTTTACCTCTTAATGATATGGTAATCAGAAAATTTCCCAAACCCTAGCTCAAACTTGTACATACACATTGATCCATTGTCAGAAAGCAATTGTTTTGGAGTCAAGAAAAATTAGAACAATATAAATCAGTTGAAAACTCGATGTTGAAAAATTTAACCGAAAACAACGTTTTTGTTACTTACAATACTAATAATAGAAGGCATGATGTTTTGCAAACAACATATTTTATTTAAAATATTTAAAAATCATCCCGTCTCATATGTAATTATAGTAAACGTTAATCACATCAAAACCAAGACAATATACACCAAAAATATACAATTTAAAACATTAAAACACACAAAACATAAATTTAGACGTTTCGAGCCTTTTACAGGCTCCCCATCGGTAAAACATCAAAAAGTAATTTGTTGAGTAGAACTACTACTAGAAGGTTCTACTCAACAAATTACTTTTTGATGTTTTACTGATGCAGAGCCTGTAAAAAGCTCGAAACGTTTAAATTTAGGTTTTGTGTATTTTAATGTTTTAAATTGTATAATTTTAGTGTATATTGTCTCGGTTTTGATGTGATTTAACGGTTTTGTCGCGGTTTTGATTTGAAGTTTTACATATTTTATATCTACTTAACAAATTTCGGATTATTTTTGGTGCGGTTTCTCTCCCCCGCAGAAAAAAGAGGTATGATTGCATATAATTACAAACAACTTTTCTTTTTAATAACAGGAGACTTGGCGTTGGAATATTAAAACCCAAATAAACTACTACGTCAGAAACCCCAAAGAAAATTATTGCAAATTACAGCTGTTTCGGTAGCCTAAAGCGTACCGTCTTCAGTGCAAAAAGGATTCTGAATCAGGAGAAGTGCTCGTATATATAGGAGAGGGGCTGGATTTAGAAAGGTGGGGAGAGAGGGGGGGAGTGGCCAATAGGAATTTAGGAAAGTTTATCATATATTGGCCAAACTAAACGCAGTCTTAAATGTCGTCTAAAAGAACATATAAATTACGTCCGCAAACAAGAAACCAATAAATCGGCTATTTCTAAACATTGCTGGGAGGAAAATCATAATTTTAAATTTAATTCAGCTAAAATAATTTGCAGACCTAAATCCATTCATGAACTCGATTTCTTTGAAGCTTTTCATATTTACAAAAATTTTAAAAACCTTGTAAATTGCGATTTCGCTGTTCCCTATTTGTCTGACTGTTGAAAAATTTATATTCAGTCCACATTTTCTTAATTTTTCTACTGTTTACACAACTAACTTTCCTAAATTCCTATTGGCCACTCTCCCCACCTTTCCCGTAATCCTATTGGTTGAACTAAATCCGGCTCCTCTCCTATATATACGAGCACTTCTCCTGATTCAGAATCCTTTTTGCACTGAAGACGGTACGGTACGCTTTAGGCTACCGAAACAGCTGTAATTTGCAATAATTTTCTTTGGCGTTTCTGACGTAGTAGTTTATTCGGGTTTTAACTTTTCTTTTTCTTTCTTTCTTTCTTTCCTTTTTTTTTTTTTTTTTTTATTAATTACAGAAAAATTAAACCTTACAAATAGGAAGAAAAATCATCAAATACAACAAAAAATCTTTCTCCAAAGGTCATTAAATATCTTTCAAATAAGCTCTAAGTTTTATTTGGAAAACGACACTCTCTTCGTTCGACAAGTGAACCATTAAATTAGCTCTCTAATAAGCTTGTCTAAACAAAATAATGCTCTGAAGTGTTCGACGTTTTGAAAAGAAGACTTCAACATTTTTTTAAATACTTGAGATGCATTAAAAGATTATATTCATTTAGCAGAGTGGAGAATTCTAATAAACTGTATGTTTTCGCAAAATCTTTTTCTAACCACGATAAAATAGAGTCGTCGTAATCAATGTAAAATATTACTGCATTTGTAAATTTGAGATAATATTTAAATGCATCTTTGAAGTAAATAAACTGTGTTATGTAATTTTAATGCAAATTATTTATCTTTATATGATAAATAGAGTATATATTGGTCTGAAAAGATTTTTATAAGAATAAAAAATATATATATTTATTTAAATTACTTTTCCCTACTATTTAACTAAAACACTGATATTTAAAATTTACCATAATAAATTTCAAAGACATATATTATTCATACAAATTATTAAAATTATTTTCTCGTGTTTTTTTTTTTTTTTTTTTTTTTTTTAATATATATGCTAGATTAAATACATATTATATAGAGCTAATATTTTAATTTAATGTTGATTTAAGAGATGAAAATTTTATACTAGTTAGAAAAATATTAGAAAAGGTCAAAATTCGTTATTTAAATACATTTTACGCAATAATAATAGTAATAATAAAAACATCATTTATATTACCATTTATATTCTTAAAAAGGTTTTATATATCTAACCCAAAAAAAAAAAAAAATCGCTGCATAAAAATAAAAGAAAAATAAATAACACGGATAGGTTTTAAGGAGATCTTCTATTTAAACTTTTACTTTATTTAAAACTTTTCCACCAGGAAATTACTCTTTTGTACAACAAAATTTTATAAGTATCTTAAAAAACAGTTTTACAACTTAGTAAAAAAAAAAAAAAAAAAAAAAAATACTCACTGATTTCAGCTTTTGAACAGTTGGAGTATTTATAAAATAAGACTATTTAAACGGAATACTACTTCTAAGTCATTGATATTTTAAAAAGAGACTCTTAACTTTTTTTTTTTTTAAATGAAAAATACTTAAGTTACATCAAAAGATCATGTTAATTTAACAATGTCAAGTGTGCTAATAAACTGCAGGCTTTCACATTTTTTTTAAATTTATATAGATATGATAAAGTTATGACAATTGAAACAAAACACATTCAACTACTTAAAATTTGTTACAGAAAAATTTTCTATAAGCGAGGTAATTACTTCCTTAATTTTATGGAAAAAATGCAAGTATGGAAAAAATGCAAGTATTACCGCTTGTGTCGGAAAACAAAGAAGTAGCTACATGAAATATATTTGTTTTGTGTAATTATAGATAAATGCTATGTAACTTACATTTTAGATTGTTTTTAGCAAAACATAAAAAAGTATGAAGTGCCGTCCTTAATACATCTTTATTAAAATAATATGATGTAATATCTAAAAGAAAACTACGACGAAAGAAATTTTGATTATTGTTTAAAAGAGTTTTTTTTTTTTTTTTTTTTTTTTTTTTTTTTTGAAATGAATTACTACATAATGAATTACATTTTGAATGAAGTTTTGTATTCACTAATAGAGATTCATAAGATTTAAATGTTACAAAAATTACATAATAACAAATATGTTTGATATTTTAAATAATCTTATGGATTCTTTTAATTCAAAATTTTACTGGCCAGAATTCAACATTAAGTTTATTGCATTATTTAGTATTTAATTTGCTATTAATTTCAAACTATATCAAAAATTCAAATATAATGTAATTTTCAAATTGATGTGGATAAATTCACTTATACTGTACAAATGCAGACAAATGGTAATACAGGACAGTATGGCCAGAATTGGGGACTTTTTCATTCAACTACCACCAATTATTTTTGGAAGGTATATATAAAGAACTAGCAACCTTTGAAATTATACAAGACTTTAGTTCGCGCCCCTCACAAATGCTCCAGCTCCAAGCTCCGACGGCTCCCACTTGTTCCTTCTAATGCACATGCGCGCATACTTCGCGCTCCCTCCCAGCTAGGGAGTTCTTCCCAGTAAGCTGCGTGGAGAGAAAATGACTATGGCCTCGATGCAATTTCCTCATATATCATTGTATAACATGAGAAATTTCTAGTAACTTTTGTACTAATTGAGATTGAGCTTAGATATTCGGTATATCGATAATAAGGGATTTTCTAGCGAAGGTCACCAAGGATTGATAAAGTTCCAAATTTAGCACCAATGACATTACCTGCCCTGGTGAAGCTTTTTAAAGTGTTTTTGTAGAAAAATAAACTCTTATAATGTGAAAACAAGCTAGAAAAATACAGAAAAATAATATTTTATAACCTGACTAAACCTCTTTGAATGAAATTACATAAAAAGCGTTAACATTTACAAATCCGTAACAATTTTTTAATTCCATTTTCCCATTTAGAAAATTCACAACAGACAAAATATTTATCATTTTTCAAATATATATATATATATATATATATATATATATATATATTAAGCATTTTGTAAGCTGTAAAGAGAAAAAAATAAATTAAAAGCCTTTCTTGTACTTCATAGCTTCAAAATGAATTATAAAAAAAAAAAATTTAAAAATCACCTTTTGTAAAAATAAGAACATTTGAACGGTTGTGTATTTTGTAACTGTGAATTTTTTAAATATAAAAGAGTACATTTGTCAATGAGTAGCTCACAAGACGAATTTCTCCACAGAATAACATTGGGTTTATTATTTATTAAATAATGTAAAGTATTTCCTTAAGTACTTCCCAAGCCCACCAGCGGCCGAGCGGTTCTGCGCTCAAAGCTGGTAAACGTGAGGTGCCGGGTTCGATCCAAGGTCGCGCTCGTCGGCTGAGTCGTTTTCCCGAAACTTGTACATATGAAGAACCATTCAGAAAGATCCCCACGGAGGGCACTCCAGCCATAGGCCTAAGACCCTAGAGCAATCAATCAGCCTTAATCCCCACAACCTTAAATACTTTACAAATCTAATAAACTTTTGATAAATATTGGTATGAGTATGCAAAATAATTCTTTTAAAATTAAATATCAGTATATTAAAATTATGATAATACTGAATTTTCTGTGTCTAAGGAAAATGCATTCATGCATAGCTGAATATTTAAATTTATTTTCTTTAAAATTTATAAAGTTAATGTAGTGCATTTTTAAAATTAACTATTTCTTTTTTAATGTAAAAATAAACTGGTAACAATTAAAAACAATATTGATAAAAAGGATAAAAAATTTACATGTTTAATTTAAATTTATTTCATCAATTAGTTTCTATCAATTTTAAAACTACATATTAAATATGTCATGTGGAAAAATAATATAAAGAAAAACAAATATTAATAAATCTGATTTTGAGTTATAAGCTCAAGCACCTCCTCATGTCTTATCAATTTCTGTTATTTTAAAAATATATCTTTAAAAAATATTAAACATATCTGGGGAAAAAATATATATATATATATATATATATATGAAGAAATTTTTTTTTTTTATGTGATCATTAAATAAAAATTTTGGCAAACATTTTCCCATAAAAATTTTAATATTAAATATATATATATATATTTTTAAAAAATATCTCTTTAAATAATTTCTTAACCCCCCCCCCCTTCCCATTTTTTTAATTAATGAATGTTAACATTATAAAAATGAACTTTGAATAAAAAAACTGTTTTAGCTTATGGAAATGTTTATTTAAATTAATCGCTGCAGATAGCGCAAATGATATTATGAATTCAGAATGAAGATTGCAAATGCATTCTATCTCACAGCATCTTGCTCACTGCCGAAGTCTGCGCGCATGCGCATTAGAAGGAGCAAGTTGGAGCCGTCGGAGCTTGGAGCTGGAGAATTTATGAGGGGAGCGAACTAAGGTCTTGTGAAATTATTACGCAACCGATACAGTTAAAACTTAGCGGTGTATATTGAGAAAAGTTTCCAAATCTGGCAGCACTAATACATTGATGGATAGGGATGGAACACAGACGCAGAACTCGTACCACTGATAATAAAGTAATATTTTCTTCATCTTAACCAAAGATTTTATAAGTAGAGAAATTTTTCAAACACATACTGGTATGATTTCTGCACCAATCGTCTATCCCTGGGTAATGTCTATTAAAAAAAAAAAAAAAGGTATTTAGAATTTTCTTTGCTTTTAAAATTTCATCTTTAGATTTTTTTTTTTTTTTTTTTTTTTTCAGAACGAAAATCAATTATAAATAAGAAAAAAAGATTCCCAAGTTAAGTTTATGATATATTTGAAAGATAACAAGATGTAAAATCGAATATAATTAATTTTTTTTTTTTTTTTTAACTTTAATTTTATTAATTGTATTCAAGTTATTAATACTCTGTACCTAACCGCTTTAAAGTAATTTAGATACATAGTTTATAATAGATTTCTATAAAACCGTTTACATATTATTGCAAAATCACTTTATTAGTTCATTTACAATCTTTGCTTTATAGTAAAAATATCTAAGATTAATTCCCGAAAGACTTAAAAACAAGAATTTAGAGTTCGATTTGAAAGTTACTCAATTTCTGTCGGGATATGAAAAATTGATTATTTATCTAGAACGACTTAAGTTGTGGTCTTAAAACTTTTGTCAAATGATTTAGATGTTGACGTTAAACAAAGCATTTTAATTTAACCCCTTTTTACATGGATTTTTTTCTTTTAGTGAAATGTATACTATATATTAAGTTTTGAAGTTACTAGACCATTTGACGAGCAATTTTGAAAAAAAAAGGAGGAAAAAGCAATTTATTTTCTAAAATATAAGAAAAGAAAGCGGTTGGCATGTCACTGGCACATCATCCATGTAAAGTGTAATATCTAGCCACAGCCTCCAAAACTAGATGCCTTCAGCGTGGCTCAGTAACTTGACGGTAAACAGCGCCACCTGGTACAGATTGCGTGACTTTTTATTCAAAAGCCACCAAAAATTTTTAAAAGTGTTATTTGATATATATAAAAGTCGAATAGAATCGAGGAAACGTCGATTATATATATCATGTATCACTTCTTAAAATTATTGGTGACAGTTGAATAAAAACATGTGCAATCTGTACCAGGTGGCGCTGTCTACCGCTTGAACTGTTGCCAAGTTTACGAGCCACACGGAAGGTATCTAGTTTAGGAGGCTATGATCTAGAAGTTCAGTGTTTTTTACTACTACTTTACTCATACTCTCCAATGGCACACGATCTACACCAATACTTCTTTACTAATGCTGTATGGAACATTTTGAAATACATTTCTGTCACTATACACACATAAATGAACTTCATACTTTTCACACTGGACGAACGATCTACTCTTCCATTTTATAAATTTGCATCGTTGTCAATCTCCAATTATAGGTAAGTGGCCAACAATGTCTAATCGGACGTGGGAGTTATAGAAACAGCTGCGGATGGTCCGCTTCATTTCTTCTTATTCACTCCATTCTGAACATCATTTTTGGGGCGTCCTGTACGGCATATGACTGGCTAGTTTCGTTTGTAGAGGATATCGGCAATTGCACTTTTGAAGTAAACCATTAGCAGGGACAAACCTGCTTTGCGTTTTCGCAATAGACAAGTATTTAGTATGGCCATGTCAAGTAGATGTTGGAATATTTCATACATCACTTCTTAAACGACGGATCATTAAACGATAGTAGAATAATATTAGGGCGACCAGATTTTTTCGATGCAAAATGAGGACAAATTATGCAATGTCCTCATTTCCATGGGAAAAATGAGGACAGTCTTCTTTAAAAATGAGGACATTTCGGAGGACATAAAATTTTATAAAATATAGCGCAAAATTAGCTTATATTAACCCCACTTGCAGCCATTAATCGCCACTATGATAAATTTATACTACTTATGAACTTATACAATAAACATTATAAAAACAAGTCCTTCCGGCTTATTCGGAAGGGTATCTCTTTAATGCGGTTGACATTAAAGTGCTAAACTATTTTATATCTGCTTCTATTAGTACTCTTATAAACTGTTCTAATACAATTGTCGCTGTTGTATAGACCAAGTTTTTAGTATAAACGAAATCATAACTACTTGAAATGGAAGTGATCCAACAAATAACATTCTAAAAGGAAAAGGCGATCTGAAGAATGTCAAAAACTGGCTAGGCTAGGAATAAGAATTGATCTACAAACTGAGTTATTATAATGACCTTCGAGTAGCACTATTTACTCACTTGAGAGAAAAAAATCATGAGATGTTAACAAGGTAATCAGTGTTCAGCTAATATCCCTGATTAGTCAGTTTTCAATCTTGCTAAAAAATGCTTTTCCATTTAAAATTTTATTTAAATTTAGTTAGTTATAAAGTCTAATTATTGATAAAATAACTTCCAGCTTCATGTTAAATTTTTAAATACTTCTTTTTTTTTTTTTTTTTTTTTTTTTACTTTTATGTGAATTCAGCTTTTTTTTTTTTTTTTTTTAAACAATCTTTATATTTTAACGTATAATGTTGCAAAGACTAAAATCTCCCAATATAAAAATATATTCTGTGTAATGGGGCTGGATTGGATGGATTTTTACGTCGCACTAGTGCTGCGCAATGGGCAATTGGCGACGTTCCGGGTCTCCCCCTCCCCCCAAGAGGTGGTCCGTAGACATGCCATCACAATTTTGATCCTCCACGAGGTATGTAATAGTGTTGGAGATTATTTAAAAATGAATGTAATGAATCAAGAAATCGTGATTTTTTTTTTTTTTTTTTTTTTTTTTACGTTGTGTGGAGTTGTAGAATCTGTATTGCAAATTAATAAGGTCAGCAGCATCTGTAATGTTGAAATTTTAAGTAAAGAAGGAAATTACTGAAAAATGAGGACAAATTAGAACAAACGTCCGAAAATGAGGACAAATGAGGATATGAGATTCTGAAAGCAACTGAGGACAGCACTTGGAAAATGAGGACTGTCCTCAGAAAATGAGGACATCTGGTCACCCTACTAATATGGAATTCATAAGATTGACCCCTCCCATACATTCGTTATAAATTTTCACAATCTTCGGAGATGGAATCTGTTAAAATTCGTTCTTAGATTTGAAAAAAAAAAAAAACGTTCTGCTTTCCAAACTGGCTGACTACTTGCAATTGATGATAGCAGATATACAAATTTTTATCGTACCCTCTCGGAAAAGGACACTCAAATTTAACGAAATTTTCTTTAATTTTGACTAAACCGTTTCCAGAGAAATACTCCGAGCGAATATTTCGTCTTATTGAGAAAACTACTTTCATCACTTGTTTGAACATACCATTTTCTTCAAAAGTAAAGATGCATTTTTTCATCCTAGTTTCGTTGTACAGAATGAAATACAAATTATAGAATTATAAAGTTACTTGCAAGTTCGTTGCTTTGGATGATTAAATCCTATTTATATTTGATGAAAATATAAATAAAACAGAGCAAACAAATAGGAGTCGTTGTAACATAACGTCGAATAACAAAGGGAAAAAAAAACAGTATGGCGGTAAGGAAAGCTAGCACGTGCTATTGTGAGTAAACGGTTTCGTCAAACATTTGAGAGTTCACGTTTCGTCAAAAATCACGTGATCGCTTGACGAAATGGTTGTCAAAAACAACGAAATTAAGCCCGAGGATGTCTGAATCGTCAAAATTGAGTACGTTATTTCTGAGAGTGCACTAAACGACCACATGTACTACATACCTTCAACAGTTGTAATTTTCTCAATGAAATTTCTTCTACCTTTTACTTCATCATTGATTCAGTTGGCATATCAATGACTCAAAATCCTTTTAACATGACAGCTCCAAGTGCATTTATATTTCCTTTTTTTTTTTTTTTTTTTTTTTTTTTCAGATACACCAGAGGTTGTATGTTGTTGTACCAATTATTAAACAAAATTGTACACTTTAGTTTTTTTTCTAATTATACGTACAAGACGACTTAACCACGATTTATCACGGTTAATGAGCACTTTAAAACATACTTAGGAGGTTCCACTAGATTGTATTGTTTGATGAAGCTTCGGTTTTTGAAGGGATGATTTGTTTATGGATGCATAGTTTTCCTTTGGCTAAATGAGTTGGATGTATCGAGATTCTTCCTCCTCTCTAAATTAATAAGAATTGGCAAGTGTTGGTAAGCCTCCCATGTGATGTTTAAAAAGCAGTCGATTTATAAGACATTTCTTTGGATAAGTGCAAAACGTAAAGAAAAAAAAAAAAAAAAAAAACGACTGCATAAAAAGACAAATATGAAATGCACTGATTACTATTGTTGTAATGTGCATAATTTATTCATTTGAGTTTGTACAGCCTATTTTTTGGAGCTTATTAAAGGAGAACATTTTTTTAAAAATAAAAATCTTATACAATGCCCAAAAATTAAATAAATAGTTAAAAGAATGAATACACTAAAATAGGTAAATAAAAATATAAATAAATTGAAATTTTATTAGCGTTTAGCAGTTAAATATCACTTCTGCGGCGGAGTTTAAAGAATCAAGTCATGCCTTAAGCATAGTTGCCAACTTTTTTAATTTATTCCGGAATGTTATTAGCCACGCCCCTTTTCCCCACCGTAAACCAGTGTTGCCAGATCTGGTGGATTTTCTATTCAATAATCACCAATAATTTTGAGAAGTGATATTTTACATACGTAACAGACTATCAATCTTCGAAGTCGTTAGGCAAACGTTACAATTTAAAATTATTGGTGATTATTAAATAAAAAATCCGCCAGATCTGGCAATACTGTCGTAAAACTTTTAGAGTAATTTTCTTCAAATTTAATCGTAATTACACATTAAAAAAAAAATTCCAGTACAAAGATTACTGTGGACTAACAACATTCCGGAATAAATTTAAAAAGTTGGCAGCTATGCTAAAGGCAATTCTCTGAAGATAAAATGTAATGTCTCTTTCTGTAGAAACGCTACAAGGCGGGGCTTGCAGTTAATATATATATGCCGACCGTTAAGACTTAAAAAATAAGTTTTAAAAATTTCAAATATGGTAAATTTTTATGTCACATTTGAAATATTTAAGTTGTACATTTACAACAACAAAAACTAATGTAAAACAAACTGCTGTATATTGTTGCTAGTAATAAAGGAGTTAGCTATCACTTGTTAAAATTTGCGTACTTGTTATACAAAATTACTAGAACTAAACTACACTATTATTTTATGTTTGAATCATATTTGCCAACATACTAATTAATATTCCGTAGTATTGTTAGCCCCGCCTTCTTTTTCACACCAGTATGTTTTCAGAGTATTTTTTTTTTTCTTATTTAATCGTAATTGAATTTGGCGAATATTACTCTAAAATTTTACTGGTGTGAAAAAAAATGCGGGACTAACAACAGTACGGAATACTGATTAGGATGTTGGTAAGTATGGTTTGAATTTATATAAAAGAGTACAAATCATATATTTAAAAGTAATTTTGTTGAATTCACGGATACAGCAATCATTAAAATTTTCATACTCATAAATAAATTTTCTTGAATAAAGGAATTCATTGACGTTTACTTTTATGTACTTTAGAATTCGACGCTATAATTTATTTGAAAAATAAAATGCTTTAAATGAAAACCTCAATTTAAAGATGATGACATTTTATTAAAAATAAATGTCATCAAAGATGAAACAGAAAAATAAAAATAAAAATCCTACATTTACAAATTTGTAACCTTTGGCGAAAAGAAATTGAAGAGAAGGAAAAACTGTCATTTAAGGCACTATTAAATTTCAATTAATAAACTCTGTCTGCTTAAAAACGGAAGTAAATGTGAAATATTCATGAAAGCAAATACTTAAAAATTATTTAATAAAAAAAATTATTAAATGATTCAAAATATATCATATTCTTAGCGCAAAATTTTTATTTATTTCATACCAGAATAAAAATGACTTTTTTTTCTTTAAGGAAATTTTACCTTGCCAAAAATCTCATTAATTATTTTAGTTACAGAAAAATACTCTTTAGAACTACTAACAAAAATGGCTGTGAAACGATAAAAATTTTCGTGTCAACTTTGAATGAATTTTTCATCAACATTTTCTCATGTTGAAATTTTACTTGAGACAGAGAGAAAAAAAAAGTTCTTGAAAGTTTAAATGTGTTTGATCTTTAGCGTAAATCAAAGAAACATGAGAGTGATGTAATTAAATTTTTTGAGTGACAGCAGTAAACAAAAATTTCATTTCCAAACGCTTCGACTATTTATTTACTGGATTAATTATTTTGTTGAAAAAAAGTACTTTTATTTATCCTTAAGATTATTAAAAATGCGTTCATGATCAATTTTTTTGCTTGTATAAAATATATAGGGAAGAGTGGGGTTGAATGGGACGCAGGATGAATGGGACAATAGCTAGAATATTCTGTTTTGCAAGCACTAGAAACTTGACATGTTTTCTGATATATAGCAATACTGAGGTAATTCATCAAGTGTAGTTTCAGAGTTGTGCTATCCATAGAAGAGCAGAAAAAAATTAAAGTGTGTTTTTCAGCTGCCAAAGTAAGTTTTTACTGATTCAATTAAGTAATAGTTATGACATTAACTATTTGCTTAAAGTTAATATAACTGTTACATAGTGAAAAAGCATAATCTTTTATTGTGTTTATGATATTCAAGAAGTATATTGACAATTGTTCATTAAGCCTATTTCATGTTTTATGATCATGTGGTGGTTGCGATGAATGGGACATTTTGAAGGGGGATGAATGGGACATTTCCCACAATGTGCTAATTTAAAATTGTACACAAGAATTATACTAAAACAAATCTTAAATAGATTTTGAATATTTTTATAACCTGTAGTGCAGTAGTTATAACATGGAATTATAAAAGTAGCATAGATTTAAAGAAATGTAGATTGAAATTAATTGTTCTGATTTTTGTTTATAATAATTATAATTAAAAAAATTATAAGTTAGAGTATTCAGTGCCACTTAAATCAATATATAAAAAAATTAAAAAAATCAACTAATAATAATTTGATTAAAATTATAATTTCAATCAAGCTAATTAAATAAATCCTGGTGATTATTAATGTAATACAGAATAGAATGCTGATTTTTCCCTCTTAGTCGAAAAAAAAAAATATTTGGATAATTTGTACGCTATTATAATAATTTATCTCTTTCTAGTGTCTTATTTATTTATTTATTTTTAGATTAGATCTTATTAGATTAAATTACCAAAGCCTAGAGCACTAGGAACTGTGTGAACCAGAGGACTTTTGTCTTTTGATGTTAATTTGAGTCAATACGTCAGTTTATGTTAATTTCAATAAATTCATAGTGTGTAATAAAATCACATAAACCAATTTAACTTTAAAAATTTATTTACTTTCCATTTTGTTTTCTTTTTTTTTTTGTTAACTCCAGTTCTGTCCCATTCATCCACAATCATGTGCCATTCATCCTCATAGGCGGGGATGAATGGGACAATGTACATGCATGCAAAAAAGAATTATTATTTATTAAAAATGATAACTTTTTATTAAAGTTAGTATGTTTATATGTAACTGATTACTGAAGTGTACTTATGAGCAATGTTACAAAATTCTGAATTACATATAGTGAACGTTATCGGTAAAAACATGAAAAACGTCCCATTCATCCCCTAGTTATAAAAAAAAAAAATGCCTAAAAATTAGTTTTTAAATATAAGAAAATAATGCAAGCAATTTTGTATGTTTTTTACATGTATATATATGGCTCATTCATTGTAAAAGTGAATTATCTCCTTGTAAATGTTTTTTGAAATAATGAGTTTTTGCAAATTTATGCGTCGGAAAAGAAAGTCAAGATTCAGTAAGTATTACCGAGTTTTAGCGTTTAAAACAAATCGGAGGTATAAGAACTTACAAATTATAAGAAAAATATCTTAAAATAACTTAGAAATTTCCTTTTTATAATGAATATTTACAAGTTTCAGTTTTCTGATAAAAAAACAAGTAATGCCATTTATGGGATTTTAACCCTTTGAGTACTGAATTATTTGAAGATTTTTATGCCTAAGGGACGGATTTAATTTGTCGCTATATGGAATGATTTTGAATTTTTGACAGTAAGGTCCGCCTGTGGGTGTTATTCTCCCATGTTACAATAATTCAGAATAAAATTTTCTGTATTCACATTTATATTACAAATGGATATACATTATAATTTTATCCTTTCTAATCAAAGTATTTGTATCCATAGTATATTTCATTGTAAAATTGTGAATATTAATTATATATTAAAGAAAAAATAGCATACAATTTGCAAAAGAAACGCCCACTGGTGAAGTTACAGATTTTCAAATGGTTTGAATCTTCGTCAGCAATCGCAAAAGTGTTAAAATGTAAAAGTAATACATTTTATTTGGAATATACTTATATTGATGATATAAGTATGGTTGAAAGATATCATAAAAAAACGCCAGGAAAGTGTTTGCGATCAAATCCCACTGGCGGGGGTGCCGCAAACATTAACGCCTACTTCTTAAATTCAGATGACGAGTCAGACTCGTCCAACGTAATTTCGCCCAAGTAATCACATGACGAGTCTCACTCGTCAAATGTACCCAAAGGGTTAATGTAATTATCGGAGTTTTTTCATTTTTATTATGAAAGATGTAACTAAATGTGATACAATTAAGGAAAAATATACAAATTATGGACTCTTAAGTACAACTTTTAAACAAAAATATTTTGTATAATGCATTTTTAAAAATCCACACAAATTTTTACCAATACTAAAAACTCGTTCGCTGAATACTTTAGGAATGATCTATTATAAAATCAGTACCTGGATGACTGAATCCATTTGGTCTCATTGAAAAAATCATTCATATTTTAAACAAGTGGTGTGTTTTTGGAACATATTTTTCATTTGTTTGCTCCAGGCGGAGAGCGGATTATCAATAAAAATCTAATTTTCCTGGAGATAAGGCAACTTCAATTAAAATTATCATCTCAAACCTCTAACTTTAAATTTCCATCAAAATCGTCCGAGCACTTTCCTAGAAAACAAAGCTACTGCTATATTTTGTACCTGGTGAAGCAGAGGTTACCGGAAACTGCTAATTTTGCTGAAGAATAAGATAAATCATATTGGTTTTGAATATAAAAAAAACTCTATTTATATTTAAAAAAAAATCGTCTCTTCGATTTCCAAGAATTTGTAAGTTTCATTTAAGACGAATTAGCTTTATAAAGTTATTTTTAAACAAGTGAATGATGAAATTTAATTTAATACATAACATTAAAAATTACAAGCTCCTTGTTGCATTGGTCAAACATTTTTATTATTATTATACAAATAAATAAATAAATAAATAAATACCGACCATAAAAGAAATTTTTAAAATAATTGCAAAATCCATCCCTTTTAGTAAGTAATCGAACTTTGGTGTAAATTTCATAGGAACAGCATAAAAATGATAATTTAAGAATTTTTATAAAAATGTATTTTATAGTAAGAAAAACAGTAAAATAAATCTGTATAAGTATTTAACTTAATATTTATAAGAAAAATATACTTAACAAGTTATGTACTAAGGTAGATTTATAATTTGCGAGTTAATGTATTATTTAAGCCTGGTAAACAATCAGAAACGTATGCATTATATAATATAGATTTTATTAGTAATAAGATTTTGAATGAACATTCTAATGTTTGCATATATTCACAAACAAAATGCTATTCTTGCTGAAGCAAAATACATATTTAGCTTACTGTAAAAACATCTTCTTTATTTCTAAGCTTTATTTGTCTTTGAGAAAATATAAAATTCAATAAATCATTTAAAAAACTTGTTTATTTGATTTGTCACATTTATAAAGTCAACGCTGAAATATTACAGAGACAAATGACAAATAAATTCTTAAGTTAATTATTTTGAAATTATTATTATTATTTTTTTTTAAACCAAAAAAAATCAACAACAACTATATATCACTTACTGAAAAGGTATTTTTTACAAAAATTATAAAAATCTGAAAGCGAAAAATTTCCATAGGACTTTCTTAGTCTTTCTTATATTTTTTTACCTAAAAAGGTCAAAGAAATAAGTTTCATCACGTCCATTTTTTTTTTCGTGTTATGTATAGTTATTTATTTGCAAAACTCATATTTTTATTTGCATTTTGCGAGAATGGTTGATTATAAAAACCATATTCACTATAGTTATTTCTTGCTTCAAAACAATATTTGTAACAGTTAATCTTAAAAATAATACAAAAAAGGAAAATAAAAAATACGAGGGTTTAGGAAAAAGGCAATTTTCACAGACAAAAAAAAAAAAAAAAAAAAAAGGTAAAAACAAGCTGTTTTACATTGAATGGTACAAAAATAAAGCGTATCGGTGAAACGATGTTTTTTTTTTTTTTTGACAAATCATGTCTACAGTGAAACTATAGCATGCTTGCCAACCATCTCATTATGAAGCTTAGCACTTTTAGTCACCACCTTTTTTTGTACACCAGTCATTTTTTAGAGTAATTTCATTCTTATTTAATCGTAACACTATTTGGAGAGAATTGCTCTAAATATAAAGTGGTGTGGGAAAAGGGGCGTATTTTCAAGGGGCGTTAACAAGTCTACGCTTATTAATGAGATGGTTGGCAGTCCTGCTATAGGGATCCAAGTTTCTGTAGATGTTTTATTTGTGTCCCCCCAATGCCATGGAAAACACTTATGCGGTTTTCCATTTCCTGCCGTGCTCATGATAGAATAGTCATTGTTAATGAATCAAGTACTACAGTTCTGTACTGATAAGTATAAAGGATTTAAGTCCATATTCTTGATTTTTCAGGAGACGAAAAATAAAGTTAAGCTAACTAAAAACTAATCAGAAGAATCGAGTAGGAAAGAGGGATTATGTTGATTTATACCCTTTATACCGTTCAGTGATAGTCAACCTTCATTTAATAAAGGGAAAAAATTGAATTAAATATTTTATACAAAGATTAATGCTAAATTTCTGATTTGAATCTTTTTTTAGCAATGGATTTTCTCAAAGACTAAATGACATGGATTTAAATCCTTTATTCCAATCGATAGAGATTTTTTTTCTGGGTCTGACTATGTACTTAACTGAAAATCGACATTTTTGGACTTAATTCCTTTATACTTATCAGTACAGAGTTATCCGTTGCATCAATTACTGTAAATCCTTAGAAAATAGAGGCACAAATATTTTATCTTTGACATAACTTCATAGAAAAAAATCACTAGGAGATAGATCGGGGGATCTTGGTGGACAACACAGAAATGGCATATCGTTTGATTCATTCATTTTTATTCAATCCGATCTTTTCTATGCAATTGGTGGTGTCAATTTTATTAACAGTGCCTCCAGCGGCAATTTCGTAACCGGAGGATTTTTCGCTGTTCCCAAATAATTATTGTATAATTGTAGTTTCAGAATTAATTTGTTTCGGCTAAATAAATCAAGTACAGATTTTGTACTACGCAGTTCTTTTTGTCACATTCAATATTGAAAGCTACTGTATATCACAAAGAATTGTTTGTTTAATCACAAGAAAAATCATGTTTAGTTTCATGGAATAAAATTAGTCATTGCTTATTGTAAACTTCTAAAATGTTTAAAAATAATCCTACATGCACATTTTTGGATTCAACATTCTAAAAAATAATGTTTACCAAAAACATTTCACGCAATAAAAAAATAAGTAAGTAAATAATGATTTTCCAGACATGTTTAATAGATTATGATTTAGATCAAAAGTGTAAAATTTCAGCAAACAGAAATTAGGGATAAAAGTATTTTACTAATACTAAAATAATGCAAGGAATCGACAAATTATGTAAAGAAAAAGTATACCCCTTGAAATAAATAAACGTGCATGCTTATATTTTACATTTTCAAAACATATCTGAAAAGCCATACACATACTGTGAGCATTATGCCGAATATATTTCAGCAGCATATTGAATTGAAAATAAGATTATTGGCAGTAACATGTTGTATGGAAGTTCTTTATGACTGCAATATCGATATCTTTATATAATAATTACACTCAATCTGACTGGTAAAGTACTTATTGTGACAAACTATGCAGAATAAGTTTTAATGTTTAAATAAATAGCTTTGTTGGGTCTTTTTGTTTTCTTCTAATATATTATTTTGTTGTTTTTGTTTGCTTACTTTTGTTAAAACCTTAAATTGAAACTTTTTTAAACTTTAAACTTTTGAGTTTATAAAGCACAGCTAATATTATTTTACGAAAACAAAGTTAAACATTTTGCAAATTTCAATAATTCAGCTTTAATTTATTCTACTATTTAATTTATTCTACTATTTTTTAGTTTATAAAACTAGCTAATTACTTTAACTTTCAATTTCAACGTTGAAAATCTTCGATACAACGCGACATTAAAAGAAAAAAAAAATGAAAGCAAATTATATTAAAATTAATTTTATTACTAAATAAGGAAACGGAAGTTTTTACTGTGTTACGGAAAAAATAGTAACAATATAATATAGCTGTGTCTAAGATTTTAAATAACATGAAATTTTACATAATTTCTTTTCTTATATAATTGTTAGATAGAATCATTCAGATTCCATTTTTATTTGTATTTTGAAGTTAAATATGACAGATTTTTTGGTGTTAATATAACAGCAACATATAAAATTTATGTTAAGTTGAAAAAAACTGAATTTATAAAAATTTTAATACTTACAATATTCAGAATACGAACTATTTTTAGAATTTATTAGTATGATATAAAGAAATTTTGAGTGATTCAATATATGTTAATACTTAATAATTTCAACACTGAGAAAAATTTCTGTAACTGACATCTATAGAATCTAAATTGTGGCTCTAGAAATAATAGTTCCATGTCATCCTTATAAATTCCAGTCCCCTTTGAAAGCGAGTTCTGGAAGCCCCTTTTAGAATTCTAGAGAGTTTGTCTATATTATCCAGGTCAAATCTATTTGAAGAAATTTCCAAATAAATATGAACACAAGAGGCGGGTTTCAGCAACTATAATCTTGGTTTATGACCCAATTCTAGATAATCAAGCGAGAATTTCTCGCCATACAAAAGATTCAGAATATTCAGAATATTGTTTTATCATCTAGAAATGTGTAGACCAGAAATTCTGGATCATTTCGTCTATTCAGTTTATTGGCGTGCCTTACGCGCGTAGTTCGGAAATCTATATTTCTAGCTGTGGGATTTAGAAAATGGTCACTTATTCATTCTAGATGAAGGAGATATATATTTTTTTCTCAGTTAACAAGCAAAACGATCAAGATTAAACAGTCGATCTTTATATATCTTAATATATATAAATCTCGTGTCACAATGTTTGTCCTCAATGGACTCCTAAACCACTTAACCGATTATAATAAAATTCGCACACCATGTGCAGTTCGATCCAACTTGAGAGATAGGATAGTTTAAATCTCAAATTATAGTCGCAATTTTAATTTATTGCTAATTATTTGTCTGTTATTATTTGACAGTCACAATTATCTGTTAACTCCAAATGATTCTAACAGATGTCGATACCTTTCGACTGGGTTGAAATGAAAGCTGAAATATATTTGGTGCTGCCATCTACACAAAGAATCTTCAACTTTTTAACCTATTAATAAATTTCGTATAATTCAATTATTTCCACTTTTTAAATTTTTGGAGTGTAAATTGAATTCATATTATAATGAAGATAATACAGTGAAATTAATCCTGTTTTTTACTTATTTGTGCTTCATTGATCAAAACTTTATAATTTAATCCGTATATATATATAAATTACGTGTCACGATGTTTGTCCGGGGTAAACTCCTAAACTAAGGAACTGATTTTGATGAAATTTTGCACACTGTGTGCAGTTTGATCCAACTTGAGAGATAGGATAGTTTTTATCTCAATTTATTGTCACAATATTGTTTTATTGCAATTATTTGTTAATTATAGACCTTTATTAAAGTTGCTCCAAAATATCTGTGAGTTCCATTAATTTAATTGTTGCCAAAAAAAAAAAAAAAAAAAAAAAAAAAAAAAAAAAAAATACGAGTTCATTTTCTTTCGACATAAAAATAAATACATTTAATCAAACGTGAACGTTAAAAAATTATAAAAAGTTAAATTATGCATCTCACGAAAATTGACGTCATAATCAATTTAAAGATTTTATACACATTGATAAAGTGCTAATGTAGTTCTATCATAGATATAGTAATATATATAGATCTCTCATCCCCATGTTATCGTAGAAAGATTTTTGATGCCGAAAAAAGATAAAAAATAAAAGCTTTGGAAACAGCCATTAAGTGGTATTGAAAAAAAAAAAAAAAAAAAAAAAAAAAAGAAAAGAAAAGAAAGAAAGAAATATGAATTTGAAACTGTATCTGGAGTCTTCCATTCCCCTTTAGCAAATAAATTATTCATAAATTTTATTTGCTAAAATATTAGTATGTATTCCCGTGTGTATTCACTCGGGGAAAGACGGCCATATTTTGGTAAAAACGTCGTCTTTTCCCAAATGAAAAGGAATAACTTTTTTCTCCCCAATGATCACTCTATTCTATATATGCTATACTATATCTATGAGTTCTATACGCAAGCGAAGTGTGACTCACTGACCGTCTGTGCAGATTTCCTATGTTAATTGCCCACTGGATTTTTTGTAAGAAATTATTAAAAATCGAGGAAATTTATTTCCCGATTTTAATCCTTATATTTGGGTATAGATATGTATTAGTTATCGCGGGTGTTAGATTGAATTATTTTGCTGTCAAATTGACAAAATTTTAATTTTAAATTTTTAAACTCTGTCGCCCTTGGCTTTTTTTATTATTATTATTATTATTTGGCGATCAAAAGCGTAACACGAAAATATACATGCCAGATGTATGCATTGTACGAAATGTAATATGTATTATTCATTGTACGTATGTATGACATGTAATATGTATTGTACGAAATATTGTTTCATATTATTCATTACTCTTTTAATATAAGTTGTTAAAATAACCATGATTTTTGAAAGGAATTAAATATTTTCGCCAGATAATTTGGCGATATTCTTTTTTTTTCGCCAAGGATGACAGAAATGAAATCTATTCCGCTGCAAAATATTAGTATCTTACATCAGATATTTTATTTAGACATTTGAAAACAAATTTGACTTCAAACTATGATAGAATATTTATCATTTTCCTTTTAATTTGTATATTATTAGTATATTAAAATTTAAAAGCATGGTATATAAAAAGTTTTTTTTTTTTTTTTTTTTTTTTTTTTTTTTTTAAATCTTATAATTATTCTTATCTTAATCCTCAATGTTTCCCATCTTTATTGACTTGAATTTACTATTAAAATTTTAACATACTCAAAAACTTCTCATCACTTCGTTAAAATACACTAAACTTTTCCAAAATCTTTTTGTATTTAAAATGATACTTGTATTTACTTTAAATGTCCAATATTTCATAAGATTTCCAATTTTAAAGTTTTAAAATATTTATCAAATTTACTTATTTTTCTGGTTTAGCCTTATTGTTTTCCCTTTTATAACTACAGCTGTTGCCCTCTTTAAAATATTTAAAATGATGAGGTCATTTAATAGTAAAATTATCCATTATAGCATATATTATATTTCACTCCTCCATAAAAATTGATTTTAAAATCGTCTGTTTCTTTTATACTTTTATTTTAATAGAATTTTAATAGAATTTAATTTATATATTAGTCATTTTAGCAATTTTATCCAAAGTAGCATTAGAAATAATATATATCACTTCTCCATTAAAATTTATAGGACCCTACAATAAAATTAATTTGTGCTTAATATCAACACTACGAAAATTTTTATCAATCGCTTCCAAATTTTGACCTAAGTTTCAAATCTCAACCCTGTGGGTTTTTACATCGGCTACAACGTTTTCGTCTTTGTTCGTAAATAATAATTTAACGGTACTAAATAGTTTACAGCCGTATAATTCAACGTATAACTTAGTCACAGCAACGCGTGGCCGGGTCTGCTAGTATATATATATATATATATCGAATTTTTACGTATAATAATGACAGTGAATCTTTTGTAGTTAATTTTATTCAAATTGCCATAGATAATAATTATCCTCTTTATTTTCTGTTAAATATTCTTAAACAATATTACAAATTATATTATCTTACTTGGAAATCCCGTTTTTTGAATCGTTTATCAATTCGATTTTGAAGTGTTTACATTTCATTAACTGTAACTTTCATTGACTGTAAGTTTCTACGTTTGGATTGAGTTGGATGGGTGGCATATGGCTTCATGATTTTTCTTGTATGTTGTTTTAAAATTTTGATTTGGTTTTCCTTGTGAAGAATTTTAATGTGTTTCTTTAAGATTTTAATCCTTACTTTGCTTATTTCATGTAAGTTTATTCTGAGTTTTGACACAGTATCAGGTATCCGGGAGTGTTGACCGGTCGTAAAACATGTTTAACCGGAGTGGGGTAGTTACAACTCCCCCCTGCCATTTAGATACTTTTGTTTCCATTTTTACTTTCGCTCCTCTTCAGTTCCATTTGATGATGTTATTTTTTCATTATATTTAGAATTATATATATATGTATATATATATATATATATATATATATATATATATATATACATAAATTTAATAATCAAAATACTAAAAATTATCATAATTTTTACTTCCTCTTCTATTTATAAGGATACAGTTGACAGCAAATTTATTGAAGCGCTAGCAACAATTCTTAATTAAAAGATGGGCACCGAATAGTGTTTTGTTAATCAAATGTTTTTCGAATCATAATAGTCTCATACTGTTTATAAAAGAGTGAGTTGATGATAAAAATTAGCGATCAAACTAATATATATATATGGAAAATGTGGATTTGTTCTTCAATAGCGTGTCTGCCGAATGTAGTTCATTGAGTAGTGAATAAAAATTTTACTATGAATGATGTAGTGTTTCATTATTTTTAATTAATAATAATAAACAAACATTTACAATGTTTAAAAGAGATCGCAACTTTAAAATACTACCGTAATTATAAAGAGCGATTTATTTTCAACAATCCTTTAGAGATTTCTGTTTAAAACAAAAAGTATTTTATATCTTATAACAAAGTAGATATTGAAGTTTAAAAATAACACTTACATCAAAAGGTGTACCTGTTTTCATAGTTAATTAAGCAGTTTAAGAAACTCATCATCAAACTTTGAGGAGATTCTGTAACATGCTCATATTTACCGAGGGAAAAAAAAATCAATGCATTGTTTCTTTAAACAATATTTTTTTTTTTTTTCTACGACTACAAAGAACTAAGCGTGAAATTTTATTAAAATCAATCTTCACGAAGAAAAAAAAAAAAAAATGAAATATTTTTTTAAAGAAAAATGTAATAAATTTTCTTCTGCTTGAATATATCTAGCTTGTCTTTATAAGAATATTGCATACTACAATTCAAGAAACCAAATTAAATTTGTTTGTTTGGTGTTGTATTTGATGTAAGACTAAAATTCCAAAACATTTTTCATGAAAAAAAAAAAGTATATTTGTCAAATCTTCATTAATTATGCAAAAACTACATTTCTTTTACAAAATGAACACACAGAAAATGTTATTTTCTCATCAAAAGAAAAATGCAAATACTTCCCTGAAAAAAAAAAAAAAATTTTGAATTTAGATTTTGATTTTGATAAATGTCGAAAAAGTAATAAATTGTTTCTAAAGTAAATGATTATTTGACATTTCACATGTTTCATAAAACAAATATGTCACCAATGAAATATTATTGCGACAGATGTTACATGAATATTTAAATACCGTGTCTCGATTTTTTTTTTCTCCAGTTAGATAATTAAAAAAAGTCAAATGTGTATTCATTTGAGTAATAAATGATTATTTATAAAACCTACAAACTCAATTTGAAATGTTTTATTAAATTTAGCACTATCGGTAATTATTTATTTATTTATCGATTAGTTTTAATTTGGAAATAAATTTTAATCATAATTTAACTTAATCTATATATTTAAATAACATATTATAAATTGTATAAAATAATCTAAAATACTAATACCTGCCACAGAAATATAAAAATACTAATATTTTACAAAAGATATATTGATAAATTATTCTCTTAAACCAGTGGCGGCCAATTTTTTCAAATAATATACAGGGTGGTCACAATTAAACTGACAGTGTTTACAGTGTTGTGTAGAGTGATTTAATTGCGCGAATGGCGCCGAATTTTGTAGGATGATTTAACAAGACGGGGGAAGAAGGATTGCACTAAAAAAAATTAGTACCAAATTTCACCGCTAGGGGAATATATGGAGCTGTGTAAAAGAAATGAGAGTTCTAAAAAACGCAGAATCTTATTGAAATAAAATTACCTTTTATTTATTACATTTAACAATTTAATTCAAGTTTAATATGGTAACAATTTTTAAAAAAGCGAAAAAAATATATAAACAGTGATAAAGTTTCTTTATCTAAAATTTCAATTACTGAGGACCTGCTCAGTCGTCGCCTCAAATGGATCGGTAACTTCGAGCGTTCGGAAGTTTGATCTGCTGATCGGTTAAGAGACTTACTGGTCAGAATCGGCCAATGGATCAGCCTAAAACGCTTTTCGGATTGTACGGGAGATTCCTGCAGACATGTTGCTTTTTGCTGTTGTGAATACTGTGCACAGAATGCAATATGTAGTCCACAAAAACGGTAGACACATTGAACCTGATTTGAATGTGCTAAATAAAAGGTAATTTTATTTCAGTATTGATTCTGCTTTTTTTTAGAACTCTCATTCCTTTTACACAGCGCCCCATATTCCCCTAGAGGTGACTTTTGGAACTAATATATATATATATATATATATATATATATATATATATATATATATATATATATATATATATATATACATATATATATTGTGCAATCCTTTGTCCTCTGTCTTGTTAAAACATCCTACAAAATTTGGCCCCATTCGCGCTGTTAGATCACTCTACAGAACGCTGTAAACACTGTCAGTTTAATTATCGCCACCCTGTATATATATACTGGGTGTCCCAGAAGTCTGTAGACCTTTTAAAAATTCATAAAAATCGAACGTGGTTTTCGAAAAAGTTATTCTCATGAAGGGAAATTTTTTCTGGTAAAGAAAAACAGAATATTTAAAATTTTCGACGATAGAGGGCGCAGTACGTGAGTAAATGACATATTTCCGTAAAAAACTACATTTATTTGCGTGATATTGTTTACAGACCTATAAATTGTATTGTATTTGTCCGCCATTACCACAAATTACAGTTTGCAAACGAGTTAAACAACTAACTACAGCATCAGTCAGCCGTTCTTACCTGAGGGAAACTTCTCCAGCAGTCAGGCTTTATCAACTAAGTCAGTATCGCAATAAAAACTTCATGTATGCAAAAGTAGAGGGCAAAATAAACAAGAACGAAAAATCATGCTGTATGCATTGTTTATTAACACTTTCCAACTGTACGTACTTTTGGTATCGTAAAACTTTAAATGTTGTTTGCCTACGCTATTACACAGTGAACATATGGAAGGACTGAAAGGCACAAAAATAGAACAATTGTATTCATAATCACTCTTAATCATTATTGGAAAATGCTAAAAATGTTTAACGCAAAAGAAAATACAGACCTTAATGTATCTGAATATTTTAGTGTAGCAATGTATATCTGAAAGTTAACCATATTATTTTCTATACAAAACATTATTTTAGCATATTAACAATAAATGTCAATGTAAAGGGGGAGATTTTTCTGAATCCATCGGATTAAACAGCTTACAGATCGGACAATTAGATTTTTTTAAATTAACTAGAGTATGAAAATAATAAATATTTTAATGATTTAATATTTTAAGATGGCAACTTGCGTTTACACACAGACAGAGTCCAAGGAAATATCTTGTCTTTTTAAGCGTACTGATGAGCGTAAATATGTGCGCTGATACATAATTTTTTTATAGTTTTTTTTTTTTTTTTTTTTTTTTTTTTTAATTTAACAATTTAAATTATACATACTGTGTAACTACAGTATGGAGTATGTGTGTGTCATTTTTGTATTCTAATTTAAGTTATAAAAATAAATATTTCCAACACAAAGAAAAAAAATGTAATTGACACCTAGAAATTACATTGTGGCTCTAGTAAAAAGAATTTCATACACTGGCTCTCATAATTATAAGGACACCCGTTTTTCTATATTAACTAAACACTGAACACTATTATTTAAACAAATATATTTTTTAATAATTTGAATTTCATTAATAGACTATATTTAAAAAGTTTTATCGTTTTTCTATCTTAAAAAACTTTAAATACGGTCAAAAAGGAGATTTTCATGTGTGCACAATTATGAGGACAGCTCGAATCTTAGTAATTTTTTTTTTTCAATTATTCTTTAAATTAATATTGTATGGGGTTGGTTGGTTGGTTGCCTTTTAATGGCGCAAGGTCCACAATGGGACATACTGCGCCAAACACATGTGTAAAACTAAATTGTAGCTCTGGATGGGTTTACCCATCCAGATGGTCACTAAAAAACAAACTGAAGTTAAAACAAGGATGGGTAAAAAGTAAAAAGTAAAGAAGTCAAATAATCAAAAATAATAGAAAACAGGGCAAATAGTGTATAAGATGAGATGATGTAAAAGTAATGAGCAGTGTATACAATAAAACCAGAAGTAAAAAATTAATAACAGAGTATATAATAAAAACAGACGTAAAAAATGATGAACAGTGTAAAAAATAAAATCAGATCTCATAATAAAAACCAGCCTCTTTTAAAAAATTAGTCAAATTGTAATGAGGGTTAATACCTAAAACGCTTGTCAGATTTGGTGATGATGATCTAAAATGAAGTCTATAGAGATGACGAAGGCATGGGCAGTCAGTGAGAATATGGCGAATGGTAAGTGGATTAGAATGACATTTTAGACATGACGGTTCATGTTCCCCGAGAAGCAGGTGCCTGTGTGTAAGCCTCGAATGTCCAATTCTAAGGCGAGTAACAATAACATCATGTTTTCTAGGATTAACTGTAGGCCAGATTGCAATGTGTGGTTTTATCTCATGTAATTTGTTATTTGTCTGGTAATGCCACTCTCTTTGCCAAATGTTTTTTGTAGAATTTTTAACTACATGCTTAAAATCATCATATGGAACAGGATAGTCAAGAATAGTTAAAGCCTGTTTAGCTGCTTTGTCTGCTGCTTCATTGCCACCGATACCAACATGACCTGGAATCCAACAAAACAAAATGTCAAATCCCTTTTTGAGAAGGTCGTTATAAGTATTTAACACAGAGATAAAAGAAGGGTTGCACGAGGTGGATGAAAGTGAATCGATGACACTCTTCGAGTCTGTGTAAATTATGAATTTTTTACGATTTTGAGATGAAATGAAATTAAGAGCAATTTCAATTGCTATAAACTCTGCAGAATAAATGGAAAATGAGTTATGCAGTTGATAGCTAAGAATGATGTTATCAGATACGACACCACAACCAACTTTGTCACTGGTTTTAGAACCATCAGTGAAAACTTCCACATAGTCTTAATAATCATTCCGATGAGCAGCGTAAAGGGTCTGAAAAATAGAGGCGTCTGTATTAGACTTGTCGAAGGTATTAAAAGGGTGAAGACAAGAAATAGCCCGGAAATTCCAAGGAGTCAGACTTAAAAGAGCTCTAGGACGAACCTTGGTGGGAAGATAAGAATTGCCAGCTAGATAATTTTTAATTCTAAGCCCAAAATGTGGGATGCAAGATGGACGATTTAGAAAAAGATTATGATTACTGTTATTTATATGAGGTTGAAATGGATGATTAGGATGTGAAAAAATGCGATAATATAACTGCACAGAGAGTTCTTGTCTTATATCACTAAGAGATGGCTCCACACAATCGACATACAAACTAAGAGATGGGGAAGTACGAAATGCTCCTGAGCAGATTCGAAGTGCTGTGTGGTGTACGGTATCGAGTTTTTTAAGGTAAGAGTTAGGAGCTGAACCATATACTTCGCAAGCATAATCCATTTTTGAGCGGCATATTGTATGGGGTCTCTTTAGGGTGAAACAGTCAGACATTCTCTCTGGTATGTATTGATACATTTTTTTTTTTTTTTATTCAGCTTCAATACCATTTCATACAGCATAGATGATATTATGAATACATTTAAACTATTTAAAATTGCTTTCCACTTGCATGCACTTTTCTAATATGATATGTTAACGTTTTTTCAGCTTTTAGGTCACGGGTAAGATGATAATACAGAAGTTTTTTTCTTCAAACTAATTCTTATTGCTCTAGAAGTAGAGCAAAAATGTAAGTCTTGTTGAAAAAAAAATATTATTACCCCCCAAAATCTAACAAAAATCTGAGAATTCCACGTTTAAAATTTGTGGGTATTCTCTTAATGTTCATAATAATAGAAAAAATTACAAAATTCATTCTGCCTTAAGTAGAAACAGCTCCCCAGAGCACCATAGATCCACCTTTAAAATGCCCGATTCATATCTGCCTTTAAAAAATCTGCTCTGTCTTTCGCTATCTTCAGATCGTGCCAGTAACTGTTAAAACCATTTGGTTAATCAAGAATAAAATGTTTTTCATCCGAAAATGCAACATTTTACCATTTAATATTGTTTTTATTCAACTTTAATGCAGACGTTCTTTCCCCCATTAAATGCTTGTTGATTATTACAGGTTTTTTATTCATTTTAACATATTATTAATTATTTTAAAAATGCGTAAATGTGGACCCCAAACTTTTGTTAAAAATTACGAGCAAATTCAGCAGCAGTCATTATGAATAGAACAGTAAGAGGAATTATGAGTCTTCGATCTCTGTAAAACAACTCTGATTTTGCATGAGATCTCTCTCCTTTCGAACCAGCAGTTCAACGTTTGATCACATTTCCTTCAGCAATATTAGATCTTCGAATTTCATTAGAAATTAGGTGGATTGAAATTATCCTTCCACTTAAAAAACACATTTATCATACTTCACTACATGAAAGTTCTTTTTTTCGAGGAATTATCAGTAATGTCCGTCCAAGAAAAATTGAAGGCATATATGTGAATTAATCTAGCCCAGTAGTTAACAAATTCGCATGCCAACTGCAATTTATCCGCAAGTAAATTAAATAAAACAAAAAAAATCTTGATTGTCCCTATAATTATGAACATGTAAAAGCATGGAGAAAAAAATATTTTGCATTATTTTTTATTAATTTTGTTTCATATTAAAAACATTATAGCAGTTTTGGTTTTTAGAATACTAGATATATTAAGTGCACTTAGTATAATCTTGTTCACAATTATTTTTACATTAGTTATTCCAAAACATAAAGTGTCCTTATAAATATGAGAAGGAGTGTATTACCCTTATAAATTCTAGTTCCCTTTCCTAGAGAGTTCAAGAAACCTCTATTAGAATGCTAGAACGTTTACCTATATTATTGCCTATTATTACTACCTATATTATTTTTACCTGTATTATTATTACCTATAATATAATTGCCTATATTATTACCAATATCAAGCTCATTTAAAAAACTCTGAAAATAAATGCGAATACAAGAAGTGAGTTTTAGGAAATATAATTCGAGTTTATAGCCCAATTCTAGGCAACCAAGCAAGAATTTCTCACAATACAAAAGATTCATAATATCCATATTATTGTTTAACTATCTAGAATTGTATAAACTAGAAATTCTCAATAATTTTGTCTGTACAGTTTATTGATTTACCTTATGCGCATAGCTCGAAAATCTATATTTAAGGTTTAGGAATTCAGAAAATCTTATTAATTCTAAATGAATGTGGTATACATTTTTTTTCCCCTTCAGTGTTCATTCTTTCTTATACATTGATGTAAAAAACGCAAATATATATTGTGTTTAATGTTATTACTACTTAATTTTTATTTTTAGCAGTAACAACTATTTTTTAGGGGCTGGCAAGAAAGTAATTACGGATTAATAATATAATAATAACAATAAATAATAATAATAATAATAATAATCTTTAATTTAATTACTACTAAAATTATTTTATATAATCGAAAAATTCCCACTTTAAAGAAATTACTGAAACTTTTTTTTAATAATTACAATTATTCTTATATACTTATTCCTAAGTTTCACAAATCTCCTATTAAATTTAAATCTGTTACCATACATTGTAATAGATACGACAATAATGATAATAAACCTCTTTTGGATAACCTTTAGGAAATTTAAAATTTAACTCGTAAATTTGATAATATTCATTACCTTAAAAATTACTACCAACTCACAGATCAAATTAAAAATATATTGTAAAAAAAAAATAACCATATTCTGACTTTCGATTTTAAATATCTGTTTAATAATTTATTTTGTTAGACCTCTATCAATTAATCTACAGACATTTTAATAAATTAAAAAGTGAAATTAATCTTTCAATAATTTTAAATCTTAATATTTAAAAACACTTATTAATTTTATAATTCATAATCATTTTATTTTACATAATAATCAAACGTATAAACAAATCACTAGAGCTCCACAAGGAAAACGTATTTCTAACCTTTTGTATTGTGTACCTTTCTTTTCATTTTCTTTGTTATTATGAGTGAAAATTTAAATAAACAATTTACAGCAACCTCTTTATATTGGTGATATAATTATTTTTTAATACTAATAATTGATCTGCCAACTAATTTACTTTAGATTATCTTTCTAATTTAAATTCAACTAAAACTATTCTTAACAATCAATCCATTATTTTTGTGTATAGAAAATCCTTATTTTTCAGTAGTTTCATCATGCTTTTTAAGGTATAAAAAAATTAATAAACTAATAAATGCTACGACAAAAATGGGTTTCCCTAAATACTTTGTTTTTTACTTTCTCTTACCCATAAGGTGGAGAAAGTATTGTTTTTGGGTCAAATTTTCGAAAGTGAGTTATTGTTATATTTACAAGTTTTGAGGTCCCCTGAATCCGAAAATCATGTTCTTAGTGGTTGGTCTGTGTGTGTGTGTCTGTCTGTTATCAGCATATCTCAAGAACAAATAGCAGCAGAAAATCCAAACTTTGTATTCTAAATGTGTATCATATAGGAATGCTACACTAAACGTTTCTTTGAAATGAAGCAAATGGTTTGTGTACAGGGGCTCTCAAGAAGAAATAAATTACGTCTATGGGGGAAATTGCGTGTTAGTAGAATTTACCATCTAGAGAATCCACTAAACCAAATGAAATGAATATATATTTTTTGTATGCGTAAAAAAATGTCTCATGTAGAATATGGCAGGGAAATTATTCACTGTTCATTTACAGGGCTACAGAAAAGAACTAGATTATAATGCGACAATAGCTGAAAATTGTTAGAAGCGTATTTCAAGCTGTGCTGTATATTATTACTATAGGATAATATTTAGATGTACTATGTGGTTTGTAGATAATCTTCAAAATATATACAGAGCTGCAAATCTTTAAGTGATTACATTCTTTTTAATTGTTAGTGGACGTGGTTTACTATACTATTTTACCATGTTCAGGAATGTAAATTAATTCCTCATAGACATATGACAAATAATGCATGTTTTTAAGCTAAATATTCATCGCTTTTTTTGTTTATTTACACGTTTTGAGGCTTCCTGATTACCGAAGTCAAGTTTTTAAAGTTTAATCTTTGTTTGTGCCTCTTAGAGTAAATTAAAAACAAATAATTTCAGGAGATCCAAAAGTCGTATTTCAAATTGATATAAGTTTGTTGCTGGAAATGTTTGATCAAGACAGTTAGGCTTCAAGGAATGTTGTGTGTGAAAGTTGTCTGAATAATTTCAAGCGAACTTTTACTTTTAATTTAAATTCTATATAAATATAGGTGCAGTAATGAAATGGGGGTTGAGTAGAGTGGTAGCCCACCTCACACAGAACTAATTATCATATAAAACTCTTCCAAAGCCTAATTTGAATTGTTTTAAGATAGATTTACATAACAATACTCGTTGTATTACCTCTTAATCTCCATCCTGTATTTATGGTATTAAATTTCAGGGTAAGAGAAAGTCGCGTGAAGAAGACACCAGATAATTTTCAATAATTTTTCAGTAATATATTCCATGTCTTTTTCTTATGTATATAGTTTAAGTAAATTTAACAAAATAAATAAAATAATAAAAAAGAGGTAGGATGGATGGACAGAAGTTTGTTTACGGAGGTCGAAAAATGTTTTAGGGTAGTTGGTTAGGAAGTTAGATGATATATATTAAAAAGAAGACGAAGAAGAAAAATTATTGTTGCATAATATACATAAATAAAGCAGCAATTATGTTTATTTAATCTTAAATTTGATGAGCTATCAGTATCTTTGGAATTATATGCATGCACATAATTATGCATGCATTTCACATAAGACAGACTTATGTAAAACACTTACTTTATTCCGCTGAAAAAACATAAAAAAAAAAAAAACTGTAATAGAATAGAAATATAATGTTAGTAATGTATAGGGAAAAAAAACTGCAATTATTACTCTAAGAAAATATTTCTTAACATTTACGTATGCACCCAATTTCTCTCGTTAAAAATATTGTGTTTACTGATGCAATCCTATTTATAGGTGCATTATATCATTGTATATGTGCATTATATATTTATTAAATCATAATATTGCTTTCTAGGACGGGGGAGTGGATAATGGCTGCTCTAGGAAACAGCAATTTGTATTTAAAAAATTATTAAAGAGAAAAAAATAATAATACTTTGAAAGCTGAAAACAGTTTTTTGTATACCGCAAAATAATAGTTATAATAATAAATCATTTTTCAAAACATAAAATGAATAGCCTGATAAACATCCCCCACAGTAAGTATATATATATATATATATATATGATTACTTGTCATCACCTGATATGCCTCTTTCTCTAACAGCTTCCCAAGCATTCAAAAAAATGTCCATTGCATTTAACTTAAACTTTTTTTCATTACGATAATCCTCATTTATATTATAACATAAAAACTGTTTTTTAAAAGTATATTTCAAAATAAAATATCCTAAAAATATAACACCATCACAACATAACAAATTCATTAAAAAAAAAAAATATTATTTTTAACTTCAAAGCTTTGTAAGTATCCCACCTTTAGGACTTAAGTCACTAGCGCCTTTTCTTTAATTAAGGAAAGTATCTTTCTGAGATTCTGTTCTATTATACAAATCTCAGTAGTTCCGGGAACAACGTTATCTCTTAATAAAGTAAATGCATTCATTTCTAATGTCTAATGACCATTCGAGATGTTAAACACTCATTAGGCATTAGATTATAACTGCTTTTTATTTTTGTAAATTTAAAAACCGAAAACGAAAGATAGTTCTTGCCAGAAAAATATTTATTTCGCTTCTTAAATATTTTATTCTACACTTGAAATTATCATAGATAATTTAATTCAAGTAAAATAAAACTAGTCAGCCTGCATAGGTGAACACCTGCTCAGTCCCGCGTTATATACTTGTTCTTGTCAATCAACGATCAACCTGCTCGGTTCCAGACAAATATCCGCCACCTTGTAGGCAACTCTCCTGTCGTTTCAAACTATTTACTTTATCTTAATTTACTGTTTTTTTTTTTTTTTTTTTTTTTTTTTTTTTAGAATTTGTTTTTTGTTTTAGTTTCTATGCAGTTCTATACTATTTCAAGTGTAATAATCTCCATAATGCAAGTATATGTAAAATATTCTCCAATTCGGCCACGTTAGGAAAAGCTTAAATCTCAAATAACTCGCGAAGTTTATAAAATTCGTGTATTCCTACACTGTAAAAAAATAACGGTAGTTTTTACAGCAGAAACAACAGTAAAAGAGTCTTTTACAGATGTTTTAGCTGTAAATTGCTTTATTTAACAGCAGAATGTGCTGGAAATATGGGTGACAGCACATTCTGCTATAAAAGCTACCGTCATTTTTTAGGGTGTAGTCAAATTATACGAGTATCAAATTATAATATCTATTTATGCAAGCATCGGAAAAGATATTTTAAAATATTCTAACACATTTACGATGAACATTTTTTTATAAGGTCCATTTAAGCGAAATTTCGTTCGACAGTCCCGTTATAAAAAAAACAAAATCATAAATTACGAAATTTTCCAATTAGAATGTTGCAAATTAGCAAGATTCCTTCCAATATCATGAATGAAATTTTAAAACTGGCTTGGCTTCTTTACGATAATTTGATATTGTGATAATATCTTTACACTGTAACAAATCAACAAACGAACTTAATAGTAAATCAAAGATGGTACTCACATATCTGTACTGATAAGTATAAAAGATTTAAGTTCAAAAATGTCGATTTTGAGTTAAGTACATAGACAGACCCCCAAAAAAATTCTCTATCGATTGGTATAAAGTATTTAAATCTATGTCATTTAGTCTTTGAGAAAATCCATTGGTAAAAAAAGATTCAAGTCAGAAATTTAGCACTAATCTTTGTATCAAATATTTAATTCATTTTTTTTTCCGTTTATTAGATGGAAGTTGACAAATATTAAACGGTATAAAGGGTATAAATCAATATAATCCCTTTTTCTTAATCGATTCTTCTGATTAGTTTTTAGTTAGTTTAACTTTATTTTTCGTCTCCTGAAAAATCAAGAATATGGACTTAAATCCTTTATACTTATCAGTACAGATATAGACGGACACACTCTAGATATGTGATTTTTGAAATATGTACACCTCTACATCTAAACGTGTAAAAACATTAAAAAAAAGAAAAGAAAAGAAAAGAAAGTCGAAAAACGTCTCCAAAACTTATGTTCCCCATACCTACAGTATGAGGGGCGGTTATAAAGATGAATATTATTCCATGTCTAAGCACAATGAGAGTCGAGGAAAACAAAATTTCTTGATAAAATAAAAAATACTTTTTATTATGCTTTTATAATTGCATATTTGCTACTTCATATATAATTTCATTATTTTAAACTTTTTCAGAAACTTTTTCCATTTTCAATTTCAACAGTATATAACAATTAGAAGATGTGAGTCAAATTTCGAAAACAGAAGATAAAAGTGATCGGCCCTTGAAAAGCCTAACATCAAAATTCGGTTAATTCATGAAAGAACAGTAATCGGAATCTTATCAATAAGGAAGAATCTTATCACAAATTCATACGAAGAGACTTATTGGGGACAATTAAATTCGATGGTCTTAATCGAGTGAGTCTTAGAAACTGATTCTATGGAAATCCGATGACAAGAAGTAATTTTTATCGAGTTATCAGGCAATTTGCTATAGGTTCTATATTAAATTTCGGTGAAATTTTCCTCATATAAAACCGGTCCTAGATACCACTTGAAACGATACGTCCATATTAATACTAGAAATAATCTGGTGTGTCACTCACACGACTTTCTCTTACCCTGAAATTTAATTCTCTAAATACAGATTGCAGATTAAAAGGTAAGATAACGAGTACTGTTATGTAAACCTGTGTTAAACAGTTCATATTAGGCTTCTGAAGAGTTTTATATGATAATTAGTTCTGTGTGAGGAGGGCTACTGCCCCCTTCAACTCCCCGTTTCATTAATGCACCTACATTTATATAGAATTTAATTCGGTTATTAAAAAATAATTCTGTTTTTTAAAAATAATTTATTAAAATTATTATTTAAAAAAAATTATCTTTTATGATAATGCAGACGATTTCCATGTTAGAGAAGTAGTATAACACCAAATATCCAAAAAAATGTCCCTTTTATTCTCAATATTTAAAAAAAAAAAAAAAAAAAAAAAAAAAAATTCTAAGTTTTTTTTCGTCAAAATTAAAAAAATCGATACCTTTGTTATAATTATCGCAGATTGATGGTTCAGCCATTCGTTTTAAAGGTATTGGCGAGCTCTTTTGAAAGATACCCATCATGAAAATTTACTCCCCTAGGGGGGAGGCGAGGCTCCTACAAACACAATTTTTTTTCCCCAGTTAACTATCTCTATTACAAAAAATATATATTCGTTTCATTTGGTTTAGTGCAGTCTATAGACGTTAAACTCTACTTACCTGCAATTTCTCCCATAGACGTAATGTATTAGAATTATCTTCATTGTCCCTGTACACGAACCATTTGCTTGATCTTAACGAAAAGCTTACTGTAGCATCCCTATATGATACAGATTTAGAATACCAAGTTTGAACTTTTTGCCATAATTTGTTTTTGAGATATGCTGATAACAGTCAGACACACACACAGACACACGACACACACACACACACACATAGACATATACACAGACCATTTGCTAAAAACATGATTTTTGTATTCAGGGGACCTCAAAACGTGTAAATATAACAAAATTTCGCGCTCAAAAATTTGACCAAAAAACAATACTTTCTCTACCTTATGGGTAAGAGAAAGTAAAAATATCGAGAAGTCGATGAAAGGAGGCCAATAAAAATACCATCGTTCAATGCTACTAAGTAATATTAACTTTAAAGAAACATTTTTGTAAAAATACTAAGTTTCCATAGAATGTTTTTTCCTATTTATTAAAAAATATAAATGTAGAACATTCTGGAATATTTTAGGTAATTAGATGTCCAGTTGTTCCACTAATGTACCGAGAGTATATTTGTAAACAGCTGCATAAACACAAGGAAATTTCTCAAATAAGAAATACTAATAGCTACGCCCGCTTCGCTGGCCACTATATTTAAATGAATCTCCAAAAGAATTGGATCATTATTTATTTTTCACATCACATTATAAATAAAAAATAAAATAATTACATTGGAATCGCTCTAGACCTCGCATGGGGTACTCGCTGACTACGGCAGCTCTTTCTCTCCCCGCACTGTATCGGGAGCAGGTTCCCACTGCCTGCAGAAATCTCTTTCCTATGTATTTCAATATGGGTATTTATTGACGATAGGTGGGTCTGCCATTATTTAAGAACTACGATTTTAAAGATAACTGTATCTCAGCGTCTATTAAATATTTTAGTTTTTGAACCAAGTATTTTAATGCTCATGCTATTTACACTGTATTACAATTTGATTCCGACCAATGTAATGAAATAAAATAAAAAGTAGATTTTCTTTTAGAAGGAATTAAATACATAAAAAACAAATAAATTCCAATCAGTTTAATCCTTTCTACTATATACTACCATTATTTCCTGACAAATACTATAAATTAGAAAAAAAAAGAACTTTTAAAGAAATTAAATTAACAAATGAAAAATAATTGTTGTTATACTACAAAAATTATACATAAACATAACTGTTATAAATACGTTTTTACATTTTAAATTTAATATATTTAATTTTTTTCTACTGCATTACCATTTTAGTTTCAATAAATATAATAAATTAAAAAGAGAAAGAAGATTCGCCCTCAAATAAATGTATTAAATAAAAAATAAATTGCATAATATAGCCGTTGCTAAGATACGCAGACGATTACAATCGCAGAATAAATTCATGAAAAATGAAACATAAAAGCCAATGTTTAAAATCGAAAAAACATTAATTTAAAAAATTCAAATTCGAAATTCGAAAAAATCTCGATGAGGTGCACACCTGCAGGGTCCCAGGTACCTATATGCCAAATTTGGAAGCTCTGCGATCAGTAGTGTGTAGTATTGTTCATGTTTAGATAAATGTATTTATTTTCCTGTTGGAAAAAAAAATAAACTCGTATTTTTTTTTTTTTTTTTTTTTTTTTTTTTTGGGGGGGGGGGGCAACAATTAAATTATGGATTAAATTTAAATGGCTAATTTTTTGCTATTATTAGCTTATTATTTTCATATTTTTATTAATTAAAAGAAAACTAAACAGAAATTCGAAATTCTGACTTCGATGTGCACAATGATCCTTCGGGGGGCACCTTTGTGTTAAATCTCGTGACTGTCCGAGCTACCGTTTTCGAGAACAGTGAAATATATATACAAATATTGCTCACTTAATAGTATAAGATTTCATTAAAAAATATGTTCTACTTAGAATATTTTTTTCAGATTTTACAAAACTCAGCAACATTTGTAATAAGTTAGAATTACATTTTTAAAAAATTTTAAAAAGTGTAAAAAGCAATGAGGTGGTTAATTATTATTATTATTATTATTATTTTCAAAGAAAGGCAAAAGAGAACTTTGAAAACTTAAGATCTGAGTGTCTAAGTAAAAAATAATAAAGTAAAAACGAAAATAATTTAGACTCTTGATGCTGTATGAAAAGTGTTGATATATGTGGATACTGATCAATTCATCATCATATACTCATTCTCATAAATTTTTAATATAGCTCATACTATATTCATGTTAAAAGAAATGAAATTTACTAAACAATCTGCCCCGTCGCAGAATGAATTTCCTCACCTGCTAGTTGCCTTTTATCCTGCCTTCCTAATTACTTATTTAATTTTAGTAGGGTCAGTATCACATTTCAATTTTCATGCAGCTTTATAGTATTTCCAATCCGATAACACAAATGACGGTTTATGATAGTATCATTAATAATATTTTAAAACTAGTCCAATGTCACTATGATGAAAATTATCCTCGTAATATTCGATTATCCGTAAAACCTCCCGCTTCTCCCACATTAAGAAAATAGCAAGTTTTCAAGTAAATTACGAAGCTCTACAAGTAAAATGGTTATTGTCAATGGCGTTTCTGCCAGAAGCATTAATGGTATTTTAAAACTTGTCCAATATTTTTACGAGGAAAATAATCATCATCATTCATGCGAAATTTTACCCTATTCTCCCGGAATAAGGATATCGTAAAATTCAAATAATTTATGACCATTAATATTTTGATATTTAGAAAAGTAGGATATTTGATATTAACAACGTATATTACATAAATTTAATACTTTTGAGATCTGTATTACTATCTAAAACATATTAGAAAAAGTTTATTTTAAAAGTGCTCTAATACTTTAAATTTAAAATTAATATTAAAATCTAACTGCTATTTTTTTTCCTAAAATTATTACATTTTGTAAATATTTTATAAAAAGCAACGACTACATTGTATTATAATATCAAACGAATATTCAGATTATCTTTTTATTGTAATGAATTATTATAAAGGCATTTTAAAGAGAAATAAAAACACCATACTAATATAATAGAATGATATTTATGGTAAAATATTCCATTTAGAGTAAACAATCAGTTTATAGACATATTGAAAACGTAAAAAAACATACTTAATTATCTTTTAAGAAATATCAGTTATATGAATCGTTCCCGAGAAAAAAAATGTAAGTTATTTACTACATGCTAATATATGTAATGATTAACTTTTAAAATAATATCATTTTAAACTCACACTTTTGATAATTATATTTCAAAATGTAGAAATTTAACTGATATTGTATTTCTAAAGAATTTTAATTATTAGGTGTGAAGGAAAGTGTTGCGTGTTGCGGTAGATTGTATTCGAACCGAGGTCGTTTTGGTAGTAATCCAGTGCCGTACCTCTGGACAAAAGGTTAACCCATTGTCCATCGGTAAGTTAGGATTAGCTACATTTGAATGGCGTTGATGGCGTCGCTACAGTACTCCCCCTCCTAGAGAGTACACCGTCGTACAAACGATGTTACTGCTGTAGACGACAGCGATTACCAGATTGTGCTGTCAGTTGCCCCGTTTTGCCAAGTTGATGGAGTCTGCAGTTGTGTTTGTGGATGCGGCGAGTTGAAGGCGTGGGGCGTGACAGGCTTTGTGCTGTGAGCACAGCGTTTCACAGGCTTTGTTGCTCGGAGGATTTTTTTTTTTGGTGCTGCCATCTATTGCCATAGAGCGAAGTTAATAGCTTGTTGCTTCGTCCGCGGTCACCAATGAAGAAAAGTGTTGCGTGTTGCGGTAGGTTGTATATGAACCGAGGTCGTTTTGGTAGTAATCCAGCACCGTACCTCTGGACAAAAGGTTAACCCATTGTCCATCGGTAAGTTAGGATTAACTACATTTGAATTTAATAAGGAAGCATCAATAAACTGGCGTTGTAAAATTATTACTTACAAACTTTGAATAAACACCATAAAATGCAATAAACTCGCAACAATTGTTTTGGGTCGAAAAAACACACGACCCTTCATCAGGCTAATAAAGTAAGCACGAGTGCTGCAGTCAAAGCGGCAACGCACAAAATCGTTTAAAATGAAAAGAAAAACTTTATAAAGTAGAAAATAAATAGAGCTACTGGTGTGAGTAGAATTGTACAAGAAAACAAGAAAATAAATAAATGAGTGAGATTAAATATAAGGATAACAAAAATTAAACGAAAATCTAAGTTACGTTAGTAATTTCCAAGCATCAGAAAAGAAAGGAGTGGAAGAAATATCATTAACAAGATTTTTCGAATTTTTAAATATGTAAAATGCTTCATGAATATCCAAATGGGAGGAACAGACAGGAGATGAGATAATGTTAGTTTTGGAAAAATCAAAACGATGACCTTGAGACCAGCAGTGGGAAGCAACAGAAGATTTGGTAATCTCTTCATTACGAACATTCCGACGGTGCTCATTTATTCTGTATTTCAAACGCCTCCTAGTTTGACCAATATAACTTAAGTTGCAGGACGAACACGGAATTAAATAAATTCCAGAACGGATTTCGGTGGGAATGGGATCCTTAAGAGAAGATAATTTAATTTTATTGACGGGTTTGTAAATAACTTTGAAACCAAACGGTGAAAGAATTTTAGAGATTTTAAAAGAAAGTGAAGAATAAAAAGGTAAAACAACTGGGTTGAGACTGCGATCGTTTAATTTGAGAGCAGAACGTTTAGGATTCTTAAATTTATGTAGAGCTTTATCGATGATAGATGGGTTATAGCCACGAGAGAGAGCAAGAGATTTTAAATAATTAATTTCTTTCGAAAGATTAGACGGATCAGAACAAATGTGTAAGGCCCGATAAACATAAGTGTAAAAAGCAGACATTTTTTGTTGAGGGGCGTGGTTAGAGAGAGCATGCGGCGGCAAGCTGCGAGTTTATTGCATTTTATGGTGTTTATACATTTGAATGGCGTTGATGACGTCGCTACAGGTGATTAAAATAGTCTGAATTGGATTTATTTTTATAATTGTTTTTAAAATAATACTTTGAATTTGATTTTCTGAAAGTTATTTTATTAGAAAAAATTTAGAAAACAGTTTATTTATTCATTTTTTTACGAGAGTGTTTGACTGTTATAAATAAATAAATAAAGTAAAACACTCAAATAAATTACTTTTGCATTAAGCCTTAATTCTTTCAGAATTTCTTTTTCTATTATTTGTTTCCAGTACCCTTTATTCAAATTACTGGATTTCTTTTCTCTATGTATGTGAAAGTAAACACACATTATCAAATTACTTTTATCTTTTTATCTGATTCAAGAGCTATCTGAAAAGTAATACACCTTATTTGTTATTTTAATTAAAAAGAAAAGAAAAAAAATTCTTTCAAACCCATTACATAACTACATAACACAAAAATAAATAACCTTATATGAAATTAGTTTTATATCAGTTCCATTTAAAAATATATTGAAAACGTATATATTTACACACACACACAAATATATATATGCATATATATATACATATATATATATATATATATATATATATATATATATATATATATATATATATATATATATATGTATGTATTTGTTATTATACTTAAATATATGCTGTTTGGAATATCCTTTTACGTTACACCGAAAATATCTTTTCGGAATGATAATGGAAAATCATATCTTGCATACATTACATGGTATCCGAAATGTACCTTTATACTTTTGTATATCATTTATACTTCTGTATATCAATCAAAAAATGGCATATGGTTACACATTTGCATGCTCCAAAAAGAAAATATCAAAGTTTATTTTAAATAATGTTTTTACTATATAACGCCACAGAAATGTTTCGTAAAGTTGTTTAACTAAAAAGGCGACATACATCAAACATCCAGATAACTGATTCTGTAATGAGATTCTCATTAACATAAGTAACGTAGTAGAGTGCTTATGGTAAAAGAAGTAGTCCCTTACCATTTATTTAAATTTTTATAGAAAAATTCAATATTTATTTTAAAAAAGTAACATTAAATTAGAATCATAAATCTTTCTGACTGTAAAACAAATTAATTACTTTGAAAGTCCAAAGATTGTAATGCTTGGGCATAACTTACGGAAAACGTAATTGCTTTGTTTAGTTTTGATTGTTCGAATTTTGCCCTTGTTTCAAATAATTTTTAGTTCTTATATCTGTATGTATGTAATTTGAAGATCAGGTATGCTACTAATTTGGGGTACATTACTATAGTATTTTAATCTACTATATTTTAATTTAATTTGATTTTGAAAGTTATATTTTCAAGTTCACATTTATAGCTAATACGTTATTTGCAAACTGGGATATGGAAAATAATTATTACGACAGAAAAACATACACACGTATGAGGAAGAGAGAGAGAAAAAAATTAGTTTGGTATATTTATATACCCATATTTATAATCATACTGTAATTTTTTTTGTTCAGTTTTGACATCAGGCATATTTATTTGCGAAAATTGCTCATTGTAATACCACGTTTTCTGCCACGTTTGTTCAATAAATATATGTATTTATTTTGATACTTAATTTTTAAAATAATTATTTGGTTGACTTACCATAATATTTATCTTTTAACTACAAAATTAAAATTACTGTCTTCACTTTCAAGAAAGCCGTTCAAAAAGCATTTTTTTTTTTTTTTTTTTTTTTTTTTTTGATTTACCTTAAATATTGTAGTAAAAATATTTTTCATATACAGTCGGTAACAAAAGTATCCGAACACTAGCAAAAATTCCTATATTAAAAAAGTAGAGTTAATACTGTTTTGTTAAATAAATCCTTGTTGAATCATATTTTTAGACTGACTAAGAACATGATTCGACAAGGATTATTTAACAAAACAGTATTAACTTTACCTTTTTTATATAGCAGTTTTTGCTGGTGTTCGGATACTTTTGTTACCGACTGTACTTATTTAAATACATAAATGGTATTAATTTTTTTATACATACGTTTCCAGAATTTACGTATAAAAAAAAAAGAAAATCTTATCAAACCTTTGTTTACTACAGCGTTATCTCACAAATATTCTCCCATAAATTAAATCAAGCTGCGTTGTATTCGCACATTGCAATCCTATGCGCGTGAAAGATGTGACAAAATCAGGAACAACTGACTGAACATAAATATTGTACTTAATTCAGGAGATTTCAAAGCTTGTAAGGCTGACAATAAACACACTCGGTTGTAACAGCAGTAAGTAAGCATGCCTGGTCAGTAATGAATGGGTTAGATAAGAGAGGGAAATGCCTCAACAACGGACATGGCAGTTTCAGTGCATTTATTGCATGATAGAACCGATTTAATCGTCATCGCTCCTCATGTAAAATTTGTTCGCTGTTGCATAGTTATCTGTAAGTAGCTCTCGAGAGACTAAAATATTGTCAAACAGTTTCATATACTGAAGTACTTTGAAATTTATTCATATACTATAACAAAGAAAATAATAGTTATTGTATCTTTCACATATTATCTATTTTGTTTACAGATTAAAAATGAACGTTACAAGAAAAATAAAAAATATATTACAGCGACCAAAAAAGAAAAAAAGAAAGAAAGGAAAAAAAGAAAAGGGAAAAAAAAAGAAAAGAAAAAGAAAAAAAACAAAAGAAACAAAAACAGAAACAAAAACAAAAAAATAAAAGAAGGTTAATGAGGAATTGAAATTATTTAATAGCCCCCCATCACACACAATTATTTGTTAAATAAAGCTGTTCCGAAGCCTAATTTGATTTGTTTTAACATAGGTTCAAATAAGAAAACTCGTTATCTTACCCCTTAATGTCCATTTTGTATTTAACCACCAGATTAACTTTTAAATATATCACAAAAATAGGAGGTTGATAAGGAGACTATATATTTTGAAAACCTATTACGAAAAACCACGATATTTATTAAGAGAAACTTTCATATACAGCTGTACTCCCTGTTTGCTGGGATCGTCTCATAAAAGATTTATTACTACATTCTAAGCATAATTTTTAACATATATAATGACAGATAATATTAAACATATATATTACAAATATAGTAGCTGTCAGAAATATGTTTCCGATCGTATTTTAAATTTTGGTGTAAGAAACGAAGAAAAAAGTTTTATTCCACTAAGTATTATGCACTTTTTATTTTTATTTATTTATTTATTTATTTGTTTATTTATTTATTTATTTATTTATTTTTTTTTGAGTATTTTTATCTTTGTCAGTGATTTTTGTCAGTGATTTTGTCAGTGATCTTTGTCAGTGGCCACGAGAGATTTTACGTGCACAAGCCACCATTAGTGTACACGACGGTCTTTGGCCAGCTCGAGTACCGAACCCGCAATCTTCCAATTACGAGGAGCTCATATTACAGAACTTTAAATAACTGGATATTCATTTTATTATTATTTCTTTTCCTTTAAAACGTTTTACACGTCATGTAATAAGCAAAATAATAATAATAATAATAATAATAATAGTTATAATAATTTCAGATAAATGAAACACAATAATGTATTTCCCATCTGCCTACTATGTGTCACTCTAGTTTAAACGTAAATCAGCTAGTAGAGTAGTGGAGAGCAGCGCTTGTCATGAGGGATAGATAACAAAGTAAGAGCAGCCGAGATTAGGTGATTATTGAAAATATAGTTATATCGTTTGGCCTGAGAAATTACTTGTAACATAAATCGTCATGTTCACATCACAATAATTTTATAGTTTAATTATATGATAAAAACAGCACATGAACGTGAATTAAATAACTGCAGATTTTTTAATTCGCTGAGAGGTATTTTATTTTTCATTCGAGACAAAGCAGAGGTAACAAGCCAACAAGACCGGACTTAACAGGAAATGTGAGTATATATTTTGGCGTAAAACATTTAGTTAACTCCTTGCAAAACCAAACAAACTCAGCCAAGTTAGCTCTTTTTTTTCCGTTACATATAGAAATGCTTCTTTTAAAAACAACTTAGCGATTATATAGAGCCAAGTCGATCGTTTGTAACTTTTAATAGACTACACTAGAATAGACAAATTAGCTCTAACGAATAAGCATATTCCCTAGAAGAAAAATTAAAATTGTTTTTTTCCGTTGCTAGATTGGCAATGGCATTTATACTTTTTCTAGAAGAAATTCGATCATCTTTCGCCGTTTAACAGAATATATATTGAACTTTAATTACTATGTCTCACAAGAAAGGTTGCTTTTTATGATAAAACTATTACTGCTTTGGCTTTGTTTTCACCAAACAAATTGATTTTTATCTAAATTTGTCTCACAAATAGTTTAAAATCCTATATTTAAGCCTTTGTATAACTAAAAAAAAATAAAATAAATAAATAAATAAATAAATAAAGACTATGTAGCCATCGAAATTATTCGTCAAACCTTAGATTTCCAAAATAAGAATTAATTGGCACACAAATCGTACCAGTTTATACAGATATTTCTTCTTGATTGCGGATTAAGTTGATTTTAAATGCAAGGCTGTGACTGACATTTGAAAAGCTTTCTACCAAACCAGAACATTTCAGTCTTGATAGTTGAATATATTCCTGTGTTGTACGTTCCAACAAAAGACACGGACAAGGACGGAAAGTTCGACCTCTAAATTATCTGACTTACGTAAAACATATGGAAATCAATTATATGACAAAGTCCTATTACATTACATGATAATAATGTAACAAAAGATTATTCTAAATCCATTTATGTAACAGGTAACACTGCTCTGCATGAAAATTGCCCTCCAACACCATTTTTGCAAAGTTTTATGTAAAATGACCCCCTGAATCCAAATATGACGCCCATTTTGCCCTACCACCCACCGTTTTTAGGACGGCCCCTATTTGTTTCATTTTTCGAAAATTTTATGGCTATAAATTTGTTTAGGGTGGAGGATTATTTTAACTGTTAAATATCTTCTAAGGGGCTACAAAGTTGGAAAATTCTAAAATATGAACATTTGCGGCAAGGAGAAAATTTAGGGGGGATTTGCCACTGAAATTATGTATTACATTTCTTATATTTATTAAATCTATTATTAATGTCATTTATTAAACATTATATATATATAAATAAGAGCGTTTTTATTTATAAACAGTATTTCTTTTTATTTTCTGCTGCATACACTAGAAAAAATATCGAAATTTATCGCATTTTTATGTCTGTCGAATTATTGCATTTGTATGTTACGGAATATTCTGAACTAGAACTGATAATTAATTTTTAGAAAATATCTGTTTTTTTTCCCTGCTGTATATACAAGAAAAATCGAAATTCAATGCATTTGTATATCTCTCAGATTGCATTTGTATATTACGGAATATTCTAAACTATAATTGATATTTTTTTGAAAATATCTCTTATTAGATTACGTTATGAGGTAAGGTATATTTCTACTGAGCAATTTTGAGGATTTTAATAACAGCTATATTTTGGAATCTATTAAATATAATTACTGTTGAATTTATTCCTTATTGTGATTTTTTTCATATGAAACTATTTTAATGAAATTTTGTGTTACAGACTGACATAGGCTATAAGTGCTAATATGTCGCAGATTTGCAAAATGTGCAATAATTGCATACAATCTGCCGACATAGAACTACACCAGAGCAAAAACAAAATATGGTTATTACATATATATATATATATATATATATATATATGTATATATTGAATTAGATTTGGTTTGTGACGCTTAATAGAGTTGTAACCGTTATTTTTATGGACGTTTTAAATGTTTCTTAAATACTTCAGGAGAGAAATAGACTAAAGTTTTCCATAATACCCGCAATTTGAGAATAACATGACTTTGAATAAAATATAGACAGTTGAAGATGATTTTTGAAATTACAATTTATAGAAAAAATATGCAGGGAAGACCTAAAAATACATTTGTAAAATAGAAGGCATAGCCATTAAATTGTATTTGATAATACTACCAAATATAAAATTATAAAAAAAAAAAAAAATAAAATAAAAAAAATAATTTAAGAAATTTGATATTTGTATTTCTATGTCATTAATCCTTTGAATTTCAAATGTTAGCAAAAGTAACAAAGTAAATTTATAAAAAGCACTAAATTCTAACATGGTAGCAAAGTTGAAACCTAACAATTTTATAGCAAACAAGTTATTGAAATCCAATCAGATTTATCTCTTTGATTATTTACTGTGCTCAATTTAAGATAAAGGTGTTTTTGACAGTTGAAGAGTTCTATACTAATGCGGAACGATTCTAGATTAATTGGGGAAAGTATTTCACATCATAATAAAAGACCTACCTGAAATTAATGCGGTATATGTATGGCACAGGGAAATTAATTAAATGATAAATTCATATAGTATTATGTAATAATAAGATTAAAATAACGTGCAAAGGGAATTTATGTTATGTAATTAAAAAAATTTCGCCTACCGTCATAGCTAAATTTAGAGAATCACATCGTTTAATTAATTACAAAAGAATATTGAAATTATCTATTTAATACATGTTTAAAGAAAGATGTATTGTTCCTTAATAATGTATTAATAGAGCTTAATGTTAACTATTATATAGCAAATAACTATCAGTAACATAAGATACAAATAGTTATCAATTTGAATATTGCATTACATAATACAGTGTGTTTAATAATTGTTTTTATAGTAAAACTATTTATTGAAGGGGAAAAAACTACGAACTATATACAATACAATTTTATTTTATTTTTTGCTTTCTTCTATATTCAACAGAAGAAACTCTTGGTTTCGTAAAAATTTTCGATCTCGAGTTCTTGATGTATTTTCACGTTGCACGTTTTGAGAAGTGTTGAATACGATTTGACCATTTTTGGAAAAAGTCTGTCTGTCTATGTGCGTGATACAAGCATTCTGTGTCAATTGTATCTCAGCAATTACAGCACAGAAAATTATATAAATTATTATGAAGTTGAACCTTTACATAATCAATTTTTGGGGAAAATCTTCCGACAGGTGACGTTGTCATGCTGTTTTTTCTAAACTTTTAACATGGTGGTATAGGACGAAACTTCTTATAAATGTGCTTAAAGATAATAATAATAATAATTATTATTATTATTATTATTATTATTATTTTATTGTTAGAAAATGAAAAAAAAAAATATTTATAATAGTGTTAGTCAACTGTGAAAATTTTTTTCACATATCTAGGGGCCACACTTCTCCCCCCCCCCCCCGCCATGCTGAGATGGGGGGGGGGGGACAAATCTTCATTATGGGTGTAATTCAAAAGAGCTCGTCAATACCTTTAAAACGAAAGATTGAATAATCGATCTGTGATAATTTAAAATAAAGCTACCTGTTTCTTTAATTAAAAAAAAAAAAAAAAAAAAAAAAAAACGCTTTGTTTAAGATACTATGTTTTAGAGAATAAAATTTTAGCGTTAAGAAAATGAAAATCGTCTAAAGTCTATCTTTTCTAAAATGGAAATCGTCTGCATTCACCATGGAAGATGATTTTAATAAATTATTTGTACTGGGTGAATTTGCACTAAGTAGAACGATATTATCTCACTTTTCTTTATCACTTAAAGAGAGAACATAATGTTTACGGATATTGCCTCCATCCCCCTTATGTATTTTCTTTAATTATTCATTATTATTATTTATTCGTAATGTGTAAATGAAATCTGTAAATTCTATACGAGTAAATAAAAATAGAGAAAATTTCAAATAATATTTAAGATATCAAATATATCTTAAATATTATTAGTTAACAAATAAATAAAATCATTGTTGTCTTTCATTTTATTGATAGTCTCTGTCATCAAATGCTTAAATTATGCTCTGTAAAAACTTGATTATAATTATTTTTCATATGTTGATGAAACAATTGAGTTTATTATAATAAACAATATTTTGCACCATTGTTAATTATTGTTATTCTAATTTTCAGCAAAAATAACAATTTATTAAATTTTTATCTTTCATTCTTAAATTTAAGTGAATGCATAATGCGTAATGGATTATTTATTATGGTATACAGATGTTCATAATAGTTACATTTAAAGCTATTACAATGAGATTTTGCCACGAATAAATTACCTAGAGTAACTTCATTCGATTTGCCAAAAACTTAGTAGTTTTAAGGTGTTCTGTAAATTGAAATCAGTTCATAATAAAAGGGAAAATTATAGTTAGAGCGTTTAAAAAATAGGTTTTACTCAAACAACGTAGATTAAAAAACATTTTATTGGGAAGTACGTTATAATGGAACACATATTCAGCACAATATTTCTCTACACAATCTCTCTTACGTTGCAAGCATTTGTTAGAATGTAGCACTAATCGATAGATGACTTGCCGATGAAAACTTGCTCCTTAGTTCCGGAGCGAATTTAGAACGTTGATGATGTCGGACGATGGAATAAGTATTACCAAAAGATGTTTCCAACTATTGTGCAATGTGTACCACGTTCACTATGCGATTGCTGAGAAAAATAACTTTAACACGCCCCACCATGCTTGATTTACTCACAGTTGTTGGCCTGCCTCGTTTTTTTACGCATTGGTTAATTATGTGTAATTGCTTTTGAACTGCTGGCACCATTTCACAATGACTAAACGTGACATTATATGTAGCCCACACACTGCCGATATTTCCCTATGAATCTCCGTACTTACGCAAAAATTCGCTTACAACATTCCACAGATTTTGACATATCTCCCCAATTTCATGCGTAATTTTTTATTCAAAGGATCGTGATGTATCCGAGCTCTTTTGTCTCTACGTAAAGGAGCTATAAATAGAAAACTAACAATTTTCATTAACAACCATGAACTAAAAGCTGTCTAAAACATTCATTAGATTGGTAAAAATATATTTGAGGGTGCCCCCTTGGCGAAATGGTTTGGCGCATTTTTGTTAATAACCTATAACACTATATACAAATGTACTATATACATATAACTATATACATATAACCTATACATATAAATAGACTAATCTTAGTGGTAGAAATACATTTACCGCAATCACAACTTGGCGAAAATCAAGGAGCACCCTCAAATATAGTCTAACCAATACATTAATTATATTTTATGTAGTTCAACGAATTTTCCTATAGCGAGTGTTATGCGTAAATTTTATTATGCTTCCCTGCTAAAATAATTATAAGTAATATACACACCATTTCCCGTAATTATAGTTTAGCAAACCAATGTAACAAATATCAGTTTTCTTTTTCACATTAAAACAGTCTAACAACATTTAAAGAAATTTCAATTAATTTCAATTAACCACTGTAAAAGTATTGCACCCATGATATAAAATATATGTGACTATCACTTAAAGCACAGTAAAACGATTTTATCGCAATTGAATTTAGAGTTTAGACGGTAGCGATATTCAAAAAGTTTTAATCTATAAATTATAATGTATAAGAATTCTTCTTTGCCTCTCCTTAAAGAGCTACAAATTCTACTTTCATAAAAATCTATTCAGCTCGTGTGGCGGTGGTCACCTATAATATACATATCATATTTGAATTTGCGATCAAATGATTAAAGCATTGCAAATCTCTCATGGTTACTCATACACACACGTGCATACAAACTTATTATAATTAAGTTGCGATTTTAATACACTCTAAGTACAAAACTACCGGTCAGAATTACTTGTTATTTTACTTTAATAACAAGTGGCACCTTAATAAGAAGTTACCTTAGTAACAAGTTACCTAAACAAAATTCCATTGCCAAAATAGTGAGCAATGAAGTTTTGCTTGGTGAAAGAAAAAAAAAATAGTTTCAATATATGACAATAGATGGCTCTTTCAGAGTAATTTCACGGGGAAATTCTAAATAGATTCGTTAAATACAGTAATGTTGTTAACCGAAAGGAAATAACAGACTCCAAGGATTTACGACAAATTTATTATCGAATACGTATACAAAAATATCGAATACAAAAATACGTATTTACAGTGAAAACAATGATAGTGACAAGAAAAATAAGAGGAGCTTCGTGGAAAAAACGCCTTACGGATGAACGGCACGAATTTGGAACTATTTTTTACCATCGTCAAACAAAATTCTATTGCCTCACTATAGTTCTGGTAAAATATCAAGTCATTCTGACGGGCAGTTTTATAGTTATAGTAATAAAATATATAGTACTACATAAAATAAATAGTCTATATAAAATAGCAAAATTGAAATCAGGAAAGCTCGAAGCATATAGTTAACTCACAAATTCTCAAACTGGGATTTTTTATTCGCAAAGTAAAAATAATGAATTTCAAAATGAAAAAAAAAAAAAAAATCTGAAATTAAACGTTACAGATTAAAAAATAAACAAAACTGGCAAACATAAAACTTATGAAATTACATTTTCTATACAAGGAAGAAACAGAAATAAGTATAAAACTTAAATGATAAAGAGAATCAGTTTCTCAATTTATCTCTTTATGATGCAGTAGTTGTAAAAAGAAAGAAAGAAAAATTCTTGTTTCACATTTAAATATTGATGACCTTTGAAAACTTACCTTGTCTTACATAAAATCATCAAATAACATTTTTTTTTTCTTTTTTGAAGCGTTAAAAGAATGTTTTAAAAAAATCTACACAGTTTTACATTTTTTTTTTTTTTTTTCCTCAGGAAAAAAGAAAAAAGTAAGGGAAATACCAGCAACAAATAATGTAGAATCCTTTTGATATATCGTCTGCCTATTCTTTAAAAGTTTTTTTTGGCTGAGATTTTTAGCCTTGCGAATGAAAAAAAGATAAAATGGATAGAAAAAAAATCACATAACATCTTTTATCGATAAATTTAAAAGTATTTTGAATAAACTGTTGATAAAAGAATGTGATCAACAGTTGAATACATGAGAATAAAAATGGTTGTTTCAGTATGAAAAATATTTTCTTCTAGATGTCAATATAATTTGATAAAGATGAAAGGATAATAATTTTTTGATAGGGAAAAAAGTAACTATTAACTATTAAAAATAGTTTGTTTTAAAAGAAATACTATATAAATGGTATGTTAGCAGATGCAAGAATTTTTTTAAATAACCATACCTTTTAATGGCTCATAATAACTATTTATTAGAGGGAAAGGATCTTATTTGTAGATACGGTGAGAGATGATATTATTAATAGTCGTTAAAAAATGAAGATTAAAAAATATTTATCAAATATATAGTATATATATATATATATATATATATATATATATATTTAGTTAGTATGTTGCGGTTATTATAAAACTTTATTTTACATTTTTCTATACAAATTCATTCATCAAAAATTATTCATTAAAAGTGTTTCCCAGTAAGAAAAACTAGTAAATTATGGCCATCACAAAATTTTTGTCAATATTTTCCTATACAAATTCACTCAGTAAAAAATAATTTATTATAGTTATGGTTTGTTAAAAATATTTTTTCCATGATGAATGCAGAAGATTTTTTTCTTATAGAAGTATAAAACTAACTAAATGTCAAAAAAAAAAAAAAAAAAAAAAAGCTCTCTTTTTTTTTTTTTTTTTTTTTTTTTTTTTTTTTGTTAAAATTGATAAAATTCTATAACATTGTTTTAAATTGTTACAATGGTTTAATCATTCGTTTTAAAGGTATGGAGGAGTTCTTCTGAAAGATACCCATATTAAAAAAATGTCCCATTCAACGAGATATATAAATTAGAGTGCTGATTCAATGGATGAAGTATTAGCGTTCCGTGGTTCAAGATGAATGACGTGACATGCTCTAATAGGTTGCTGTGTTTGGCCCTTTATCGCTATTTTGGTATTATCATTATTATTAGGTAACACGACAGTCCTATGACCGAAATAAATTGTTTTTAAAATAATTTTACACATATTTCACATTTTAATAAATAATAAAATACCTTTTTTTTTCGTCGTTTCCCAACAAAATTTAAAAGTGTTTATAAAGGAAAATTTAAACTTTTAAAGAGCTAAATTTAACAACAAATATTATTTTTTCAACTATTTTTAAGCAATTTGTCGGTTAAATTTCGACTACACGAAATAACAAAGAAGTAAAACCAAAATCAAAGTAATTTAGAACAAAATAATAATAAACTACGTATGTACACAAAAACATTGACGGTTATGACTTATGCGAAGAATATCTCCAAACCGCTGCCATAGAAATTTACTGAAAATAAGCTGTTACCAAGGGAACCACCAAATACGCAGGTGCAAGGGGAGCATGTCACATGACTCATCTTGGACCTTCTCAGGGGTTACCATTTATCACTCTACTTTATAAATCTCGTTGGTCCCATCGAAGGGAAGACTTCTCCACAGGCGTGTCGCTGGGGAAGCGATGTTCCTATGTATACAATTTTTTTCCTAGTCAAATATTTCTCTTATAAATAATATTTTTTTAATTTTATAAAGCTTCATTCAAAATAATTCTCATTATGAACTTTTCTACAAAATTCAGTCCAATACTGACAAATTTAAAATGTCGAAAAAAAGAAATGGCAACAACGCTTGCAAGGACGTTTTAACGGAAAGTTAATAGGTACTAATATATATTAAAGTGCAATAACATATAAATTTATATGAAATTCCGAACAACTGTTCATGATCTAGAATTGCCACAAAAGTTTTGTTACACACAGACAAATATTTTTCCAAAAATGTTCTAATCATATTTGAAAATTTTGGGAACTGAATCTCTCGTGCACTTAATGGATCAAATTGGGAAAAGAATATATTGAAGGTTGAAAGATGAGTAGAAATTTCTGGAAACATTGTACAATTAACTGAAATGTAATAGTAAAAAAGTACAGGAAAATCATTTTAGTGTAAAGTAAGTATACTACGGCCAATTATTGCTTAGAAAATTTACTAATAAGCATTTAAATATTTTTAAATTAAAGTTGATTTTATTGTTTATGTAATTATTTACTGTAGAATGCCTTTACCATAACATGCCAAATACGTAAAATATACTTATATAAAAATTACTTTAAAAATCGCTAATTTGACTACTGTTGGCGACAAAAAATAGATAAGTCTTCATTAAATCACCTTTAAAAAAATACTCTTTTTTCTTCAATAAAAAAAAAAAAAAAAAAAAAAAAAAAAACACTCATAAAAAGCTATGAATAAGTCTCACTAAATTCACCTTTTAATTGGTTCAACCACTCTTGAGCCAATTAAAACATTTTTTATACATTAAAAAACAACATACTTTAATGATTTACTTTCAAAAAAACAAATGTTATGACTGGAAAAAATCATATCATTCATTTTCCCCTTAGGCAGTCAATAATAATAAAAAAAAAAACAGAAACAAATGTCTTTAAATATATTTATACCTGTTTTGTTTTGTATCGTTAATGAGCAAAAAATAAAAAAAAAAGTAAAAAGGGAAATATTTTTAATGAGGCTAGACCAGATCAACTAATGTCCTATTATTTGTTCAGGGTATCAAGTAAAAAAAAAGGGCATTTGAAATAATTACTTGTAATAAAAACAAGAAAATGACATCTGTGTACAATTAAAAAAAGTTGCTCGTTTTATTTTATTTTTTTAATGCGTTCTAAATAAAGGGGAAAAAAACACTTCTTGGCGCATGATAAAATGCGTTTTCTCCCCAGATAATTTTTTTTTGTCATTTATTTTATTTTATGAACTTGAATAAAATGTAATTGTTTAGTTATTTAAATAATACAAGATATTACTGTGAATCAGCAAATTAAAAACACACGAAAGTTGATAAAAATTAGTAATTTTTATATATGTGTTGCTTTTTTAGAAAACACTTAAACTTTAAATTCTGGCTACTTTTATGTCTAACTTATAAAAATATTGTAAACGTTTACTTATGAGATGTTTATTATGACTAAGAGCTTTGTTATACGAAAAATGAAAATAAAATGTTTTTTACTACGATGTTTTTTAAACTGGTTAATATTGATTATAGTTTTCGCTAAAAACTCCCCATTCTCCTTGTATTTCAGGAACAAGACGAAATTTTTAGTATTGTAAAAAACATATAAAAAAATTGTAGGGAACCTTCTTTTGCTTAAATAATTTAATTTAAAAGGCAGAATTTTGCTCAGAAGGAGAAACTTTTGTTACCCCATTCATGACAGGGTTGCTAAAGTACCACTTTTCCCCCTTGACTCTTCTACCACTATATTTACTTTTTTCAAATATTGTGTAATGGATGCATTTATAGCTTCAACCCCCTGGGTCAATATGCTGGTAACTGAAACGTGTAGCTGGTGAAGCAAAAATGAACGAGAGATGTTAAATATATCAGTTCATTTAAATTTCGACAGCCATTTCAGCCTTTCTGACGGATCAAGGAGCTTTCAGAACTTACTTATATCGTTTTCATTGCACAAGGACCTCTCGGTACGAGTGCGTGGAGGAAGGGTATCCTGAACACGCTTACTTTGCATGCCCCTTCACAGCCCCTAATCCTTTAGTTAATCGTCCAATTAGACCCAATAACTAACTTTTTAACATTTTAGAGCATTACCTTTTAAGAACTAAATTAACTGAAAACTTTGTGACTCTCATGGAGTTATCCATTGTAACAAACTAAAAACTAATCTTAATAACTTTTAAAAAGTTCCGTCGCAAAATTTGAACTCTTTTCAGCTGCCTTCGGAGCTTCAGCCCTCACAGAAGGGCAATCCATTTCCTCATCAGCAGCCTAAATGTTTACTTCTAATGCTGCCCTTTTTCGGGAGGGTGTAATTGCCGGCGTCGAATGTAATTTTTTTTTTTTTTAGTATGCGTAATAAACTATGAGGGTGGCTTAAAATTGCTCCAAGCCACTGCATAGTGGTGATCTCCTTCCTTCCGTATTTTCAATTACACTGTTAAAAATTTCTATAAATTTAATGTAAATATTTATCCAGAGTCTCTGTAAATTTACAGTAATTCTTAGGTAAAAGTAACTAATCGAGTTTCCCAATCTTTAATCTGTATTTTTACCTAATTTTATTATTTAATTTTTTTAATTAAAATTAAAAATGACTGTTTCTACTTTAGGAAAAGCATTCTAAGTCACAAATATATTCTCACCAATAATTAATTAAATTAATATTAGTCATTAACATGAATGTATAATATACACTGTAAAAAAATGTTGTAAAATTACAACGAATATCCCTCATCTTGTGATGTGATAAAATCACGCATTCGTGCTGTAAAAAATTTTCAAGCAAAACGTGCTGTATTTTTACATTCACTATGGCGTCAAAGAGTCATGTGACACAGATACACCAATGACCTTCAAACACGAACTAAAACTTTTAAATGTTTGTTATGTTACGCCACGCCTTTTGCTATCATAAACGGAAAACGCAAAAAATGGAGGAACGAAGCCACGATTAGGATTCATATTATGATCAACACAAAACTTAAAGTAACAAGTAAGTTATAATTGTTTTAATTTTGATTTTATTTCTTCTCTTTTTTAATTCTGTCAATATAAGTTTGATAAGGGTCTGCGTTTTATTAATGAAATCTAATCTTAAAAGCTCTGTATCATGAAACTGTATTTTGAATTATGCGCATTAAAATTTCCAACACAATAATTATTTCCTCTCGAAATAAAACTATTAAACTCCAACATTTTCAGACTAATTTATTTTAAAAATGATTTAAATTACTATTACTTATTGATGATGAAAAATAATGTATTAGGTTTTTAATTCTGAAAAATATTATGGCATTTAAAATAGAACATTATTTAATAAATATTTTATATGAAATTTTTGTACGTTTTTTAGTATTTCATTACTTTTTTGTTTTGTTTCTTTCAAGTTTCCTTTATAAATTGTATGTATTAGGATTATATTTTATTTTTTAAATTTTGTTCGCTTTTTCTGATAATTCCGTTGTAGTTTGTTACGTAGAATGTATTGATAAAGTGTTTATTTCTTGTTTATTTTGTAAAATTAATATATTTGCTAAAATTGTACGGATATATGTATGCTACAAAATGTAGTTTAATAAAGCATTGGAAAACGGTCATTTTAATTTTCATGAGTTCTAAAAAATATTAATTAAAAGTTTTAATTATTTGATGTACTTATTAAATATAATGCTTCTGATTTGACTAATTTTTTAATATTTCTTTAGTGAATTAAAAATGTATGCATTATTATTATTATTATTTTAATAGTAATAGCAATATAATTTGTTAATAAAACACTTTTTTATTATTATTATTTAAATGGTTAAATATTTTTTTTTTTTGAAACGAAGTCGTTACTGCATTATAATTCTAATATTCATTCATAAAATAGAATTTATTGAAAGCTTTAAAGGTATTATATTTCATGTAAAAATTCATAACCTTTCCAAACTTATATTGACAGAATAAAAAAAAAAAAAAGGTGAAATAAATAAAAAATTAAAACAAAATAACTTAAATAAAGATTAAAACACATACAGATTAAGATAAATAAATAAAAAAGAAAACAAATATAGTACCCCCCCCTCCCTTTTTTTTTTTTTTTTTTTTTTTTTTTTTTGAATGAAAAAAATAAATACAACACAGCGTGTTGTAAAATTAAAACAGCCTCTTTGAAAATGCAAGCACGCATTTATTTACATCACACTTGAAATTTAACGCACATGGTGTTGGCGATTTTTTTACCCGCACATTGTGATGTAATCTAGCATGTTCATTTTTTACAGTGTACTTTTTTAACATCTCCGTTTATTTTCCTCTGTAATTTTACGTAAGACTTAAGATAATAAATTACACAGAGTTTTCTGCTGAAATTTTTGACAGTGTAGAGTGATATTCCTACCCAAGCTGTTTAGCGCTATACAACTATGTGTAATGAAGAGATGAGTGGAATGTGTTTGCACCGAAAATCCATAACGACAAGTGAACTTAACTTTATTAAACACTTATACCTCTATACTCTTTACTAGCTCTAAGTGTAGTTAAATTCCTTTCAGAAATCGCTTGCGAAATGTTCTAAAAACTCTCTAATAAAAACTAGAGAAAAAAACCTCCTTACGTTGAAAGTCTTGCTACATAAATAGATCACATTTATGCGTCAGTTTTAAATAACTATTGGATTGTTCGGAAAGTAATTTCGTTTTTCTCAGCGGAGGACTTAATTGTGATTTTTTTCCCACCATCTTCACATAAGCTGAATTACCATTATATATTGTGACAGCTGATATAGCAAGGCTTCCTTGTGAAAAAGTTCGTTTTATTCTGGTCAGTAAGTTTTGATTGCTGTTCTATCAAATAAAGAAAATCGGAAGCGACATTTTCGACATATTCTGTTTTTGCTATCAAAAAAACGAAAATACTGTAGTGTCAAAACTGGTTTACCAAATTTCGTTCCGGCAATTTCGACATTGAAGATGCATTGCGTTCTGGAAAACCAGTTTATGCTAATGAAGACAAAATAAAGTATTGATTTATGAAAACTGAAAAATAACAACTCGTGAGATCGCCAAGAAACCGACCAAAGTGGAGAATATATAATTCAATAAAATATTTATACAATATGAGAAAATCGTCTTTCATTTTCAAAGCAAAAAACTAAATTATTTTCCGAACAATCCAATACTACCAGAAAATTTCTTTATAATAATTTTCGATCCAGCTACAACATCAAAACCTCAGTAAACCTGAACACCACCAGTACTCACAATTCTATTTCAAACATGTTTAATATTCTTTACCTCGCTCCAATTCACCCAAAACTTGGTTCAACCAACAAAACTTTCAAACTAACTAAAAATACTTTTGACATTCTAACAAAATAATGTCTTTGACCGCTCCCGATGAAACAAAAGAAACCAGTATTTTTTGTTTATTTAATAGTTTAAAATTTAATAGTTGATCCCCTTCGCCCTCAAAATAAATATTTGAAACTAAAATTGGGCGCGCTCAAATTGATTCAAAATCTTTTATACAATTTTCAGAAATTGCGATGCCATTCCAAGATACTGGGTGAGTCTTATACTAGGCGAGTCAACAACCCTCGACCCTACCCTCCCACTTCTCTATGTCTTTTTCTAGTCGATTTTGTCCTTTTATTCCTTCCGGTGATAGACTTTTTTTTTTTTTTTTTCTTTTCACACTTGATATTGTGAGTTTTTTGCTTTTTCTCCCATGCTTTTTTCTATGGAATTTTGACTCTTTTTTCCCGTGTTTCTACGGGTTGTTAGCTTTTCCCCCCATGTATTTTGTATTCTACAGTGCGGTTTCCAGACTTTTGGCAGTTTGTACATATAAAGGGAATTTTCTTAACGACTACAACGCAATATGTACAATATTGCTATATGATTTTTCATTTCAGTTATTTGCAAAAATATTGTTTCCTCTGTTATTACTGTTAATATTATTACTATTTGTCATAGTTCTAGGGAGAACAGAGTCTAAAATTCAAATTAATAGTGGAATTCGCAGGAAATTTTCTTCTCAGTTTACGCTAATTAATTAGTTCTTCTACGTTATAAATCCAAAGTTAACTAAAATTTATATTTATTCACGATTTACTTACCTAAAAAAACATTTTTTAGTAACAAATGAATAATGCTAAAATCTGTACTGACACTATTTAGTAATGTTCGAGTAGAGAAATAAGTGCTTATTAACAAGTTTTTTTATTGAGTTAATATTTCTAAGCAATTGCTGATGTGGAAATACAAAATAAAAATTTTTTTTAAACTTTAATATCATTTAATCTAGGTCCACTTAGAAGAACTTCAAAAAGATTGAAAGATTCGACAGCAGTTTCGAACAGATTAGCTGTTTCAAATCTGTTTCCTTTAGAGAATTTAAACATAAAATTATTGCATATATATATATTAGATGTTTTTAAAATTGTAATTTTATTTGTAACCGTAACTTTATTTGTTTTCTAATCTTCCTTACTTCATGTGAATGCAAGCTAATCACGCCTTCTAAAGGGTAATTTTTTTTCATTCTTTAATATTCTTACCAAATTTAATGTCATATATATACATACATGTTTTTGTATTTAAGTTCTATCAAATATAATGTCTTGAGTAGATATTGAAATTATTCCATATAGAGCTTTACTTTTAAAACCATCTCCTTCTCTTTGGCTGATGAGATGCAGCGATTTTTTAATCGCTCATACATTTTTTTTCTTTATTTTAAAATCCATTTTTGTGTATAAAATCTTATTTTAATAAAAGTACCTCAAAATTTATTCTTATATACATTTTCCTATTGGCTTTTTAAAATATATAACAAAATTAAATGTTGCACAGAAAAAAAAATAATAATAATAATAATAATAATAAAATAATGATAACTAATTGAAATATGTAGCGGTTTTTTTGTTTTATTCATGGGATTAATTTAAACACGTCTAACTAAATTTATATCAATCTGAATACTCCTAATTTAATTAATATTCTCTCTTCTAACAACATTATACTATAAACTTGAAACTTAATGAAATACAATAAATTAAAATAATTATATTTCTATTTACCTTAACATGGAAAAAAACAATCAAAAGTTCTTTAATTAACCCGTAATATTAAAGTATTTACAATTTTAAGACAATTATCATGTACATATTTAAATTAAAAGAGAAAAATTAAAAAACATTACTGAAATCGAATCTTGAAAAAAAAAAAAGGTTCAAAACGTTTACTCCCCATTAACTAACAGACGATCGGACAATAAAAAAAAGGAACAACAGATGATAGAAAAATAAATAAATAAATAAAATAAAATAACGGTATGTTTTATTTCTTTTTCGTAATGGGAACCAATAAAAAGAGAGAAATGCTTTTAATATACACTCGGCGTTTCTAGTAATCTCTTAAACCATTAATAACACATTAAGGTAAAATACAAAGCAGAGTTCTTCTCTTCTAATTAAAATGTACGAATTCCGACAGAATGTTATTTTAATTATAGTTTCGAGCTTTGGCATGTGGCGTTGATAGTCAATATCGCAAATTGTGTAATTAAAAAATATTAAAAAATAAAATAATAAATTCCTAAATTTAAATCACGCTTTTTTCCCTTTATTTCTTTTCTTTTTCTTTTGTTTTGTTTAACTCATGTTTTGTGAAAGTATTTGTATATATACAAAAGTTGTGTTAATTAAAAAATATATACAATATTTATATCTGTCTATCATTCTTAAATTGTCAAAACTATTTCACAAACATCTATTTTTTTTCCCCAGTCACAAAAACGAACAATAAAGTTGAACACATTAGCACTAAAATATTTTTTTTCTTAAAAATTTTAGGCATTTTTAAAATGTTCAATCTACAAAGATGTTTATTATTATTATTATTATTATTATTATTAATATGATGTTTCATGAAAAAAAAAAAAAAAAAAAAAACTTTAATTATGTTACTTAAAATTTAATTATGTATACAAATGTTTGAATTGTTGACATCAGTGTTAATTAAGACATAGTAGTTTAAACACTATTTTAAATATGTTTGCTTGCATAAATTTGAATCACGATCCTACTACGATGAAAACTAATATTCAGCAAAAAAATATATTATGACCGAATAAAACAAAAGCCTTAAAAAAAAAAAAAAAAAAAAAAAAGAAGAAAGAAAGAAATTTAAGCATAGAATAAGATAATATAAAAATATCAATAAGTTCTGAAAACGTGAGGTCTCACACGCATAAATGCTCCAAGTTGCGCAATGTGTTCGAACGTTGTGATTTATTTTGCTGGCAAAGCGTGTTTAAGGAAGCGTCGTCACTTACAACGCTAAAATTGGCCGAAGAAAATAAGCGCCAATAGCTTGTAGTGGTTGCAAGGTAAGCTAATAAATTAGCATAAATCAGGATACTATTCAAACTCAACTACGTTGCTAGAAAACAATAGCGCAAAATTTGTTTTACCACAAGGAATTATTGCACATTGATCTCATCATTGACGGTACATTTAGTTATTTAAAAAAAAAAAAAAAAAATAGATAATGAAAATATTTAGTAGGAATTGTGGAAGTTTTACCTTGTATCCGCTAGAGGACTGTTTTTTAAACATACCGTTTAAATCGTTTATAGAAGTTTCAATGGTTATTTTATAGGCGCTTTGCTTAAAGGTTCGTTGACATTGAACCTTTTCGACGAGTATTTGAAAGATGTAGAAGTTGCGAAATTCGTTGAGTATTTTTCTGAGGATGGTTTAAGATAAAGATTGCGAAGTGAAACTGGAGTCCAAGCTATCTAAATAGCCGACATCTCCTATAATAATGCTTCCGAATTGAGCTTTACTTCACGGAAGATGGTGCGATTCCATCCAATTAACGCTTCCTTTAATATCTATAGGACAGTGTGGATTGGATGAAATCGGCCTATTTACCATGACTAATGCCTTGACGTAGATTCCAACGTGCATCATAAATTTTTCTCTTGGAAGTGAATGAAACGTCAAGCAAACGTAATAGAGAACATGCCACATAGTCCAGGCAACGAAGGTTAAAATTTGACAAATAGAGGAAAAAAATCGTGTAGTTTTGAAATTTTACATACTCATAGCCGAGAGGGTCCTGAACAACATACTAAAAGTCCCCGCCCGTGGGGGCTTTGTTCTAATTTGTGTAAAATGTTGTTGTTCTAAACTTTGCTCTAAAATGTTCTAATTTGTTCCCCTATATCTTCTAAACTATTGATCATACAAACAAAATGTACTATGCATTTTTGTAGGAAATTTTGCGTAGATTAATTTTGTAATTGACATTTTGTCTCTAAATGCGATAGTTTTTACGATATGTAATAAAAACTGAAAATTGCCCCCCTTAAATGCCCCCCTGCCCCCGCTCACCCCCCACGGGCGGGGACTTTTAGTATGTTATTCAGGACCCTCTCGGCTATGAGTGTGCAAAACTTCAAAACTACACGATTTTTTTTTTCTATTTTTCCTATTTTGCCTGGACTTATCCAGATTTTTACTCAAACCGCTACTTGCGCCTACTAGCCTTAAAATTATTTAAAACTTACAAAACATGCTGTATTATCCTTGCATGTTCCCTATGTATATATTTGTATTTTACATTAGAAAATATTTGACAAGAACCCTTTTAATTGCACACTTTAGTTGATTTTACTATTCCAAAAAAGAATTTTTCAAGAAAATGTGTTATTTCATCTCACTATATCTTCTAAACTAATGATCGTACAAACAAAATGTAAAGTACATTTTTGTAGGAAAGTTTACGTAGATTAATTTTGTAATTGACATTTTTTCTCTAAATGCGATAGTTTTTAAGATATTTAATAAAAACTGAAAATAGCTCCCTTAAATGCCCTCCTGCCCCCCGCTCACCCCCCACGGACAGGGACTTTTAGTATGTTGTTCAGGACCCCCTCGGCTATGAGTATGCAAAATTTCAAAACTACACGATTTTTTTCTTCTATTTTTCCTATTTTGACTGGACTAACACGTCATTCGGTGTTATGATAACGATTTCTTTTTTATTTAATCATCTAGCACGAATAAGTGATCATTTTCTAAATCCTATCCGTAAACTAGAAATATAGATTTCCGAGATATGCGTATAAGGCACGCCAATAAGCTAAATAGACGAAATGATCGAGAATTACTGGTTTATACATTTCTAGATGATGAAACAATATTCTGAATATTCTGATAGTCTGAATACTTTGTATTGCGGGAAATTCTCGCTTTATTTCCTATAATTGGGTCATAAACCAAAATTATAGTTACCAAAGCCTATTGTGTTCGTATTTAGTTGAAGAGATTTTTAAATATGTTTGACCACGATAATTTAGGAAAACGTGCTAGAATTCTAATAGAGATTTTTAGAACTTGCTACTAAAGAGAACAAGAAATTGTAAGCATGACAGTGGACTTTTTCTAGAGTTACAATTTAGTTTTTAAATGTCAATCACAGTTTTTTTTTTTGCTTTTTTTTTTTTTTTTTCAGTGAACTCAAATCAATTCCTTCCTTTAGTCGTACACTGAGGAAAAATTCTGTAACTGGCATCTAGAATCTAAATTGTGGCTCTAAAAAAATAGTTCCATGTCATCTTTATAAATTCTAGTCCCCTTGGAAAGCGATTTCTAGAAGTCCCTATTAGAATTCTAGAGCGTTTGCCTAAATTTTCGAGGGCAAAGTTATTTAAAAATCTCTGCAAATAGATGAGACTACAACAGGCGGGCTTCTGAAACTATAATCTTGGTTTATTGCCAAATTCTAGAAAATCAAGCGGGAATTTCTCGCAATATAAATGATTCAGAATATTTAAAGTATTCAGAAGTTTTACCATCTTGAAATGTGTACACTAGAAATTCTCGATAATTTCGTCTATTCAGTTTATTGGTGTGCCTTATGCTCATAGCTCGGAAATCTACATTTCTAGTTAAAGGATTTAGAAAATGGCCCCTTATTCATTCTAGAGAAAGATGGTATATTTTTTTTCTCAGATTATTTTAAAGATCACTCAGCAGTCTTAAATGCCTTTTTTCCTTATATTCCGTCTCAAAAATCAACTTTACATTTTTCAGATGAAAAAGAATGTATAGAATTAACCTTTTACACGCCAATGTTCCATAAATGGAACAGGGAATTAAAAATTCATTTAAAAATGAAATATCATGAATACTGACTTGAAACAATTATCAGATATAACAGAAAAATGACTTGATTTTTTAAAATAGAAATTACAGTTCAATCATAAAAAGGGAAATGTGCAGAAAATTATAAAAATGACCTGTTTTACCCTTTTTCCCTTTTAACCCACAGTTTAAAAATTCACATAATTTAGAAAAATAAGCAAATGCTTCTAAATATGAGATGGCATGTTTAAAACAGCTTACGTTATTAAAATATAATATAATATAATAATATTAAATATAATAACATTAAATTAATAATGTTAAATACAATAATATTAACTATAATAATCTTAAATTATATTAAAAAAATATATATACATTTTAATCATAGAGTTCTTTAAACTAAAGCATTAGAAGGGCAAAATGTAAAAAACTAATTTAAATTACACCGGGATCTGAATGCGGCGTGTAAAAGGTTAATAAAAAATAAGGTAAAAAGTTATAAAAAACAACAAACTGAAATATTTTTAGATACAATGACATCATTCCATAAAATGTCGTCCAATTATGAAATAAAAAATAATAATATAATTTCGAAAACCAATTTTTTTAATTTCGCGAAACATGCGACACTTCGTGGAATCATAAGTGCCAACTTTTTAATTTATTCTGTAGCATTGTTTCTGTTTACTTTTATTTTCACACCACTTTTTAGTAGTGTAATTTTGTACTTATATTCGTAATTATACGTTTTGTAGAAAATTACTAAATAAAAAAAAATGGTGGTGAAAAAAACGTGTTCCAACATGACTACGGACTAAATTAACAAACTGGCAACTCTGTCGAATGTTCCATCTGCAATTTATTTTTTAATGCTAAATCTCATAAACATTTTAATTCTCCAATATTTCATTTAAATAAAAAGTGAAATAATTTAATTTTGAGCTTCTACAAAATGGCCCATTAAAAAATAATTTTCTTTATTTGTTGTACTTTTCATTTATATTTAATTATGAAAAGGAAAAGAAAAAAATTTAAATTAAACCTCAGATATTTTATAAATTTTCTTTAATAAAAGGCAGCAAAATACTAGTTAGTGCGGAGGAATAAATTGATTATGTATTAAAATCCCATTAATAATCAAATATCATATATTCTTAATTATTGCCTTCTAATTAAAGTGTACAATGGGACCTAAATAATGTTTGCAAATAATTAAGTTCTATACGTAAGGGGCTCAGCCCCGTATGTTATCTAAAGTTATAATGTTTAATGATCATTGTTATTAATAGTGCACTGTTGTATATAAATTGGATGTCTATAGATATGTTAAATGCGAGTGATTTTAAATTCTTTTTTTTTTTTTACTTATAATAAAAAATAATAGTAATGCGAAATTATTAAAACATTTCTCGAATAAAATACAATAAAATTTTATGAATGGAAAAATGAAATTAATAGTAATTCAATGTATTACAAAAAGAAAAAAAAAATGGACACTGGCAACGATTTTGTTAAAATTGAGTGAAGACAAAAGAAGAAAAAAAAAGTTGTATATATATATTTTGTAAGTGTATGGTTTAACCTGTTATAACTATAGAAAAGAGTCCCACAAATGTACTACAAAACACTAGTAGAAAATGAGCTGTGGTAAATTATCTAAAATCTGTCTAAAATGGTCTACTTTGAAAAAGGCTAAACATGTATAAGATTATTTTTATAATTAATATAATTTTTTAACATTACTACTTTTATTTACATTAAAATCATTACGAACAAATGCATTAGAAATTTACAAAAAAAAAAAAAAAAAAAAAGTTTTAAAATTACTATACAATATTTTGTGTTGTTGCACATAATTTAACTACTAAAAGATTGTGTAGAAAGAAAGACACTCAATAAAATTTGTAATAATCTCATTTTATGTTATAAGGATTTATTTTCTAAAATTTTATTTGTAAATGCTGATATGATATCTAAATGGATTTTAACTTGCATTTAATATAAGTTGCAATACAGAGCTGTAAGGTTCTCAGACAAAAAAAAATATAGGGAGTCATACTCTGAATAGAAGCTGTCACAGTATAACAAAGATGTAACATCTAAACTTATGTGAATAGGTTTATTATGCATCTATTAAATTTTCTTTTAATGAAAGAGATAATGAAGCACCACACTACCACCACTATTCTTTAAAAATAATTTATCATTTTAAAATTGACTGAAAATTATTGTTAAAATAAGAAGAAAATATCTTTTATACAATGATAGTGCTTGTTTTGGCCCAGCGTTTACTAGATTCTTATACTTTGTTGTAGATTATTATATATTGTAAAATTTGTTTTCTTTCTAAAAGGTAGGTAAATTTTCTAAATAAATAAATTTATAAATTAAATTATCTAATGGCTACCTTTAGAATGCAATTTTCGGTCAAAAATCCGATTTTCTATTTCCAGTTTAATATTAATGCCTGACATTTTAGCTTTCTAAATCAGTTTGAATTTTGTATCTATCCCGCTTAGAACATGAGTTATAGGCATTTTAATGTTAGTCACTCGCAAGTTTTTGAAACCAGAAGTGACCGTAAATATTTTTTACATTACTGCTTTACTCAAGATAAGCATCAAAATTTGTCACTGCATACAAAATTAATTTAAAAAAGAAAATAAAACTTTGAAATAAACCAGGAGATTTTTATTTATTTTATTTATTTTATTATTTTTTTTTTTAATAGGTGAAATCTGGTTTTTAATTGTGTTTTTTGCTTTTTCTCAGAATGAGATTTTTAACATTTTACTTTATCGCAAAACCTCATAACTCAAAAATTATAATTGTAATGTTATAAAACTTTGACAAAACACTCTAGATGAGTTGTCTTAAGGATTGAAACTACTGCAACGAATCTAATTATTATTATTATTATTATTTATTTTATTTTATTTTATTTTATTTTATTTTATTTTATTTATTTTATTTTATTTTATTTATTTATTTATTTATTTTTTGTCGATAGAAGTTATGAACTGTCATGTATATTCATGATTTTTCAGCGTGTAAAATGTTAACTTCTCTAAAATATTAAATAACATGATTATATTTTTTAGAATAGTTTACTCCATTAAGGACCTTTCAATAATCAAAATAAACTTTACAGAATAAAAATATCTTTATTTAAATTTTGCTTATGATGTTTTGAAAAAGTCCTTTTTTTTCGCAAATTTTATTTATATTTTAAGCTTAAATATCACATTTTTTTTTATTATTATTATTTGAATATTTTTTTCATGTTATTCACTGTATTTAACTATATTCTATTATATAATGCACATAAATAGGCAATTTTTCAATTAAAATAAAAATCCTTCCGGCAGTAGCCATGCACCTAAAGATTAAACAACTATTTTATATTTAGCTATAATAACTTTTTTAACGCATAAATAACAATTTTTCAATGTATTTTTTCTACATTTTTATATGTTCCCCTTTACATATATATATTTTATTGCAACTGAAACAAAATTTTTTATCCGGTCATTCATTTTAATAAGATTCTAACTTTATGAAAATTATTTTCGCTCTGGAAAGAATATGTTTTCACTAATTACTTTCATATTACTCGTGTGTTCTCTTGTCACTGGATTTCCACCCAAGTATTAGGTAAAATATTTGCTTAGCTGGTCATTTCACAGGAACTAAAAACTTGACGAAATTATGCCAATATTCAGTAACAAGTGAAACTAAATTACTTTTTGTCTCAAATATATATATATATATATATATATATATAAGATTGTTCGTACGAATACCGCAGCCTTGCTTTTTCAAGTACTTTGAACTTGGCGAATGTAAGAAGTAAACGCTAAATTAATATCATTTTTCACTCTAGTGTTTGACTTCACTTGCCATCATGATGCAGTCCGAAAAGATATAGTGGCTTGTGTCCCAGTACTGTTCCCAACTCCATTCTCTGATATTGGTAAATTATATTGATAACGGTCACGTTTACTATAATATCTTCTAGAGACTATAATAAATTTATCTGAATTGCTTTACCATGTGTTGCCTCATGAATTCAATCTTGGGTGTACTGTATTTCAACTATAAATAATTTTTAATTTGGCTTTATTTTCCAGCTCATCGTGAATTTGCGAATAACGAAACAATTTTATCTTTTTGACAACTAATATTCTTCTTCAAATATATTTTTTAACTCATTTCCCAATTAAAACATAGAATTTCTACCATAAATAAATTAAAATTTATAGTTAAAAAATAGTTATGGTATTGCACTCCTTTATTGTGTCCAAACTTTGTTTCTAGTGTTATACAATATGTAGATAATTTTTTTACTATTAATTATCTATACTTTGTTATTTATTCTGATGAAGTACTAGCAAACTTTCAATGATATCGATTTCATATTTCGAATAGTTGCTAAACAACTGAATGATTAAATACCCTAGCATTCCCCAATGTATACTCTATAACAAAAAGGTGACGCACCAAGAAGGAGTAATGCAAACTGGACACAAATTGACATACGTAAAGATTTTGATGGAATAAAGAACCAATTCATCATTATCGTCCATCCTACGTGCAACTGGTACTTCAGTGACTTGAAAGATCCTTAATAGACGGTTCAGTGAAGTGGGGTTGAGCTCAGTCCCCGGATCTCTCTGCCACTGAGGACGTTTGGAGTATCATAAAAAGGGTCCTACAATCACCTCGGGATTTTACCAATCTAACGCACCAATTGGATAGAATTTGGCACGATACTTCACAAAAGCACATCTGCCAACTTTATCAATTAATACCAAGCCGAATAACTACGTACATAAGGGCCAGAAGTGGACCAACGCGTTATTGATTTGTTTACTTTGTGAGGCCCTTTCTCTTGATTAAATCATTCAAATTTTCTGAAACTGTAACCAATTGTCTTTCTCCACATGTACATCCAGTCTATTAATTTTTTGTCCCATTCGGACCACCCATTCCACCCCATCTACCAATTTTTGTCCTCGCTTTTTCTTGGTGCGTCGTTTTTTTTTTTTTTTTGGTTATAGGGTGTACTTTCTACATTTTTTTTTTCCACATTTACTTTATTATATGAAAAGAAAAGGACAATATTATGCGATTGATGACATAAAGAGGGAAGATTAATACACGGAGAAAAACAAAAAACAATGTCACAATGGCATAAACGATGAAATATTTTTAAATTATGGAGGTAAAAAAAATAATAATATCTAAGATAAGTTAAGAATTGCACTATTTCATCTGAGAAAAGTTTACATATGGAGAGTAATTTTCAATCTTGTATATATACATGTATTTATTTAACCTTTATGTTCATACTATTTTTATTTTATTTTATTCTTAGTATTTATATTTTTCATGCAAAAGCCGAAGTATGTACTAAAAATGTATGATAAACCATCGATTGTTCTTTCAGTAAAGCTGGGAATACACAAATTTCTCTATTTTTTGAAGTAAAATTATAAAATAACTTTTAAAAATAAATAACTTATACTTTAAAATGCAAAATACATTGATTGATATAAAAATACAAATGTTTTCACTTGTTTTATATTTTAATCTTTATTGGTCTTTTTTCTATCTTAATTAGATCTCACATCTATCATGTAAAAATAATTAGTTATTACATTAGAATAGCTAAATAATTGAATTTTATACAGAGAAAAGAATAACAAAAAAAAAAAAATACTATTGAAAATTATTTGTTTTTGAGAATTTTTATTCGTTATATACATTAAAATGCTTTGATGTATTTTGTAATCAAAACTTAAACAAACTTCAGAATATGCAAAAATCGTGTATCGAGTTTAAAAGCGTATATAATGATTTATAAACATCCAAATTTAATAATTAATTCAGTTTTAATACAGTCACATATTATTAGTTATGAATATAAATAATAACCCATTTCATAATATAATAATTACGTATCAAAACCTGTATTTAAAAGAAAAAAAAATATTTTATCTTATTTGTCGTATTTCGTAGCAATTTGTTGTTAATATATATATATATATATATATATATATATATATATATATATATATATATATTATCATTTTTCAGTAATAAATGCCAATAAAAAGAGTCAGCATGGGTTGATAAACTTATAAACCATTAATATCGCATTAAGGCTAAGTACAATTTCAAATTACTGCTCTCTAATTAAAGCGGAAAAGTGGAAACTAAATGAAGTTTGAAAATAATTATCTGCAAATGCACCGTACGTTAATAAAAGGTAAATAACCATTGTGTATCTAAATATAAGTTAATGATAAAGTACTATAAATAAGTAAAATTTCCATCATTGTAGTAGTGTTGTAGTAAATTATTTTTTACCTTTAAATAAGGAAAATAATTATAATTCTAAGCAGTAAGATTCAGGGATAATTTTCTAAAGATTATTATATTTAATTATTTTTTTAGAAAGAAATATTACATATCATGGCTTTGTCCTATTATGGTTTTATTATTTTACATAGTATGGTTTTTTCAGGTAAATTAAGAGTGGGTACAGGTTGAAAATGTCAACTTGTGCGAGATGAAATTCTAAATTTTATAATTTCAACTGCGTGAGAGAAACACTGGATAATGGATATCTCTTAACAGCACAGCAAAAAATTTTGCGCTAGAATTGTAAGTTGGGTGAGAGGATGTATCTTGAAAATCAGAACTGAACGTGTATCTTACATTATTTTAATACACTCAATGTTTATGAGGGCGCTTAGTGCATCGTGCCCTTATTATATATAATTAATTTTTTTTTCATTCATTTAATCGTTTAACTTGTAAAATAGGAAATCTGCCTAGTTATTTTGTGTTTAATAGCTATTAGATTATAAAATATTACATTTTAACTTGCTCACCGTGGAGTGGCTGCTCTCTGATGATTAATCTCCACAGTTTGAGTGTTACTCAAAAATTTTGGTCTTCAATAGTTTTTAGTAATCATTTTGTTTTAAAGGTCTGGGTATACACTTTCGGTATTTATATGTTCATATTATGAACATATTATTTATATGTTCATTTATATGTTCGGTCATATTTTAAGCAATCAATTAAAAAAAAAAAAAAAAAAACTCATCGAATAATCCTTTTTTAAGTTTGGAGGATTCTTTCATATTTTTTATTAAAACTATTACATGTTATTTTTTTATATGCAATTTTTAAGATGTCACAGTCATTTTATTTAGTTATATATTGATTCCTTTTCGTACTTGAAGTTTTCGGTGGAATTTTATTATCTATTTCTCAAAATTTTACTGTTTTGATACAACATTTATATAACTACATATACATATACATGTACAGACACACACACATACATATATATATATATATATATATATATATATATATATATATATATATATATATATATATATATATATATATATGCGTGTGTGTGTGTGCGATGTGTGCAAACATGATTTAATTCTTGTTAGTAAAACACAGCAATTGCAAGTGAAACAGTAGGCAACATGCAATATTTTTGTTTCAACGTTATAACCAAGAAGCGTTGGTGTAGATTCTTTAGTCACACTAATGAAAAGAAAAAAAGAAACACTTTTCAGGTAAACAATAATTTTTAACTTTCACAAAATTGAAAATACATTCAATTCTAGGATCTATTTTTATGAGTATTTTTCTTGAACATAGAAATTTCTTCAATATTTTTTCTTCTTGCGTGTGTTTGGATGTTTGGAAATATGGCCGATTGATTATATACATAATTAATAGCATGCACAAGTTGTTTGTTTAAATGTTATTACATTTTCAGTTGCAAACAATATAAATAAATTAACAATTTACTCAGACTAATACTTAAAAATATACAAATAAATGATTGCAAAAGTTTTGTAGTTTTTCATTAATGAACTAACTCCCAATGTAATTGAATGAACCCCGAATTTAATTTAAATTAATGTAAACCAATAAACTTCTAAACTATTAACAACTCATTAAAGCAAAATCCAATTTCAAATTATTGCCTTCTAATTAAGGTGCAGAAGTTCTATGAAATCAACTGAAGTTTGCAAATAATAGCGATTTGAACACTCACCGATAATGAATGGTCAGTGATTATTATCTGTATTATAATTTTACTACCGAAATATTACAGTTACATACGTATTTTAACATTGGCAATAAAAGCTATATTTCTAGAAAAAGTTCCTATGTTCTAATTAAAAAGGTTTTTTTTTTTTTTTTTTTTTTTTTGAAAAAAAAAAAAAAAATAAAAGTTATATCTCCATGAATATATGTACCGTAAAATCCCGAAAGTAACCCCCCCCTCTTTTTTTTTTTTTTTTTTTTTGAAAAAGCAAAACGGATCAATTTCAGGTGTGTGTGCGTGTGTGTGTGTGTGGGGGGGGGTGTTATATTCAAGATTCTTTAAAAAATTATTAAAAAAAATGAAGAAAAGGGAGGGGAGGTTATATTCGATGGAGGGGGTACTTTCGGGATTTCACGGTACTTACTTAAAAGGATATATTAAAGGCTGCCATTTCTTACATTAAAGGTTAAAAAAAAAAAAAAAAAAAAATGCGTAATGATTCCATTGATAACGTTCATCCGACACTTTATGAAAAATTAGTTAAATTAGATATAATATATAAATATTAAAACTTAATTCAATGCCAAACTTAATTTGCAATGCCGACGTACCGTAAGTGTGCGCCCGAAGATTGGATGTAGGATGGAGAAAAAAAAGGGGGGGGGTTACTTTCAGGATAAGGGAGACATTTCCCTTTCAGCAAGAAAAGGGGGGGGTTACTTTCGGGATTTTACGGTAATAATCTCATGAAAATATATACAGATAATGAGAAAATCTTCATAATCACATGCTACAGCAAAAACTTATTAAAAGCATTCCTTTTTTGGGTGATCCAAAACATTTGATTTTTGTTTAATTTTTTACTGGTCCTCTTTCCTCATAAGGACACAACGAAATATATGACGTGTAACATGTTCTTTATACACTACCAAAGTTTCAAGATGGTTCCTAAAGAACTTTTCTAGATATTTGACGAAACGTCTGAATTCAAAAGTGTCCAAATTCTTATTGGTAGATAATGTAATATTACAAAGATCATTATTTTGTTATTCTAATATACGAATAAGACTGTACATCAAGACATTTATAAATACATTTACAATTTGTTCGAATTAAAAAGTATAAGAAAGTTCTAAAGAAAGAAGAAACCTACTATGCTAGAACTTGTGTAGAAAAGAAAACTTCACTTACCTAAAAAAAGAAAATATTAATAATTAGAAATAATAATTAAAAATTACATTTTTATGTATACAGAAATACATATTATTAAAAATACAACATTTTTCTCATATTAGAAAATAACAGAATATTTGTCTTAAATATGTTAAAAATTTAATTTAAAGGAAAATGCTAAATTTAAAAATAAGTAGTTAAAATTTTACATAAAATCATTATTTATGTATGTTTTATCATAATAGTTTGTTTCATCCAAATAAAACATATTATTATAGTAATAGAAAGAAATATTTTACACAATATGAAAAGTAAATGGGGAAAGAAGTTTACATAATTTGATTGAAAATATTTATTTATTTATTTTACCTGGCACTTTACGTTCAATTTTAATTTTATCTTTGTTTATTTAATTAATAATTTTTTATCTTTTACCCATGTGTTTCATTACATTTTATGCAAGATTTTATTGTAACTGTTTATTGACTTTGTTAAATGTTAAATGTTGAAGGCTTTTTTTTTTTTTTTTTTTTCTTTGACTTTTTTTTAGATTTCTTTTCTCTCACATGTTCCTTTAATTCCCAGTTTTTAGTCATTTTTTTTTCTTTTGTAGGTTGGTTTGTTGGTTGGGTTTTGCGCGCACTAGTACTGCGCAGATGGGCAATTGGCGACGGTCTGGGATACACCCCTAGAGGTGGTCCGGAGACATGCCACCACAATTCTGATCCTCCACGAAAGGGATGGCTCTCCCGCTTCGGTGACCCCCAGAGGTATAATTTTTGATGGGAACATGGAGGACATTGCGGCCACGACAGATTTTACGCGCACCGGCCACCATTAGTGTACACGACGGTCTTTGGCCAGCTCGAGTACCGAACCCGCAATCTTCGAATTACGAGGCCGGCGCTCTACCGACTGGGCTACCGCGGCCCTTTTTTCTTTTGTATTTATAGGAATTCATAAAACTTGAAATATATATATATATATATATATATATATATATATATATATGCTTTCGAAAGTTAATGTATATCTTAGTTTTTGTGCGAATATCAATTTTAAGACAATATTTTCTAAAGTTTGTTGAAAATTCTGTTGCAACATATTTTTTTTATGCTACATATAAAAAAAGAAAATAGTGGATTCGTGAAAAATTTCAACAGATTTACACTCTTTGAGATGCCCGAAACTCGATTTAACTTTTTTTAGAAAATGTTTGTATCTGTGTGTGGATATTTGTGTACATATATCAAAGATTTTGTGGACGCATTTTATCTAATGAACGAATCAACGAAATTTAACCAAACATGGTATTTAGTTTGATTTTGACTTAAAGTGGTGTTGATTATATCTGGGGGTCAATCGCTCAATAGCTGCCGTATGTATATATCTTAGATTTTGTAACTCCATTTTTTCTGAATTTTTAATACAGCAGTATTAGAACTTCGTATAAATTCACGTAATGAAAATTATTTTTAATGTTTCATCGTGAAATTGATATATATATATGCGATTATATATAATATAAATCGTGAGAAGACGCCATATATAAGGATATTTTGCTAAGTACAGCCAAAATTTGAAATTATATGATAATGAAAAAAAAATACACCATGTTCTTCAATGTTTAATTAATTATGCATGCTTACTAATTTTTTCCCAGTCTGTACGCGATAAAAAATTTAATGTTAAAAAAAACTCATCTTCCCGCATATATATGGGGCAGATGCTCCCAATTATAATGTAAAATGCAACGCACGATAAATAAGAAAAGTAAAAAAAAAAAAAAAAAATTAATTGAGAATAACAATGGAGAAACAAAGAAATTCGTAAATTGAAATAATTTTTTGGAAATTTACTTTGATAAAACTAATAAGGGTACAAGTTTGAAAGTTAGCCTACGCATAATTTAATTTACTGCAAAGAATCACTATTGCAATATTAATGCTACCATTTCTTGCATTCGTTGAGCAAGGCTAGTGGAAGCAATGGCTTTTGTGTGCTGGTGGAAGTAACTGCTGGTGCCAGTTGACTACCTCTAGCTGTGCTGGCGGAAGCAACAGCTGGTGTAAGCCTCTTGTCACATGCGCCGTTTGTGAAAGCAACAGCTCTATCAATGCTGGAATCAACAAAGATTGCACACGCATGATCTGGGATTGCTTGTTGGTTATAAGAATAAATCGTAGTTGCTGAAAACCCAGAAGTTCCCTTTCCTACTGTGGCTGCCTTGCTTTGAGCTATATTCAGGAGAGATCCTTACTAATGACTTGAAAGTTTATTAAAATAATATTATAAAAATGCTAAATACTATAATATTATAATTATGATTATTAATTCCATTTATATTCTACTCTATAGTATAAAGTATATAAAATAAAACATAAAATTTAAATGTCATTTAACTTATTTCTAAACCAGGTTGCGTTTTTCCCCAAATATGGGGTGAAGTTGCCACACAGGCTTATTTTTCGTATTACTGCAAGGTTAAGACCACTTATGCTTACATTGTGTGTGTAACAGAATAAAGAATTCACTTATATTGCTAATATCTTATTTACAATAAAACATCTGTTTATGAACTTTAAATATGAGCAACCGAATATTATAAGGCCTTTGCTCACAAGGATAAATGCTCACGAGATCCAAAATAACGGCGATTATAGGCGATAAATTAAGATAAGTTCACAATCCACGCAGTCACTGTGACAAGACTTTTCACATATGCTAGTCTGTACAACCATCTGTTGACACATAAAAATGCTAGGAACAAAATTGCGTCTTTCGCCAATTTGCGTATTCTACCGATTATTTATCTTATATACATACAATCGTAATAGAAAAAAAAATAATAATAAAATTTTGGGAAAGACTTGTACCGTTCAGGTTTAAGTGATTTCAAAATTGGCTTTCCCACCCCCGCTGAATGGTTTTCCTATCGCAAACAGTTTTTTTTTTTCTTTTACATCGAATCAACATGAATTTATAGATAAAATATAAACACTTCGACCTTCTCACCCTTCCCCCTCAAAAAAAAAAAAAAAAAGTTTTTCGATACTGTCTGTTTTGATACTGATTAATATATTGTCCTTTCTTTTCTTTTTCTTTAAAAAAAAAAAAAAAAAAAAAAAAAAAAAAAAGATTTTGATGAAATTCTGGCAAAACAAAATTTAGTTTAGTATGGAGGACACAACTTTTTTTTTTTTTTTCAAATTATAACATCGCTTTCAAACCATTCAATTATATTTTCGATAAATTTAGGTCCAACTATCGTAAAACTGATGTAGTAAAAATCCGTAGATTGAGACTAATATAGTCCTCCGTACTAGAAGAAAACTGATTAGTACCTTTAAAACGAATAGTTGAACGATAAATCTGTGTTAATTTGAAAAAAGAAAAGTATTTATTTATTTATTTTACGATAAAAAATAAATAAATAAATAAATAAATAATAATAAAACGCATTTCTTAAGACAGCTTCTGTATATCATAAAATTGGTTTTATTTGGCCATTTTAGTGTTATGAAATGTCTGTGTTGAATGTCATCTGCATTATGATGAAAAATAATTTTGATAAATAATAATTTTAATAGCTGATATATACTGCATGAATTTCTATACGAAATATATAGAAGAAAATTTTGTGCTGGCCGCAATACACTATTTTCTACCTCTTAAACTGATTTTTTTTTTTTTTTTCTTTTTTAGCCTTTATGATTTTAGTTCCAGTACGTGTCAATATTTCTATATAAAAGCACTTTAGTTATTAAATTGAAAAAGATTAATTAAAAAGATTTAATTTTAAAATAATTGTGCTAGCAAGTATAAACTGTAGTAGAAGTAGTGTCCGCACATCCTACGTGTAATCAAATTATGTTTTTAAAGTTATAATTTATTATCTGTTACATATTTTTGACAAACAAAAGTGCTTATCATAGTGTATGTTCAATTTTTATGTTTTTCTTGATAGAATTTACTATTTCTAAAACTGAAATCTCTACGACTTCTTTATAAAACTGAACTAAAATTTTAAGTATCAGAACAATATAAAAAACTGCTATATCCAAATATTTTATATTCATGTATTTTATTATCAATATAAAATAAAGCCCTAAGTCAGTTTGACAATTTCTGCAATAATTACGCACAATATAAGTTGTAGACTAGCAATTAAAAACTATAATTTTATGTTATATATTCCATTTCTTTTTTTCTTTTTCTTTTTTTTTTTTTTTTTTTTTTTTTTTTTGGTGGCGTTTAGTTTGAAAAAAAAAATCATCACAATCCTTGATAAACTAGTATGATGTGGCTACCACAAGACTTCCTTCTATATATTATAATTTTGCACAAAATTCATAGAATGCAAATTATTTATTAAATTATTAAATTATTCTACATTATAAATGCAGACGATTTTTATCTGACACAATTATATTACTAAATGACGAAAGGAAGTCAATTTTTTGCCAATATAAAAAAAATACGATTTTTTTCCTGATTTTTTTTTTTATGAAAAAAAAAATCGATACATTGTTTTAAATTATTACAGATCTACGTTTTAAAGGTATAGACGAGATCTTTCGAAAGATACCCATATTGAAAATCCCCCCCCCCCCAGGAGGGGAAGCGATGCTCCCATACACACAATTTTTTTCCCTAGTTTACTATTACTATTATCAACAATGCATATTAATTTTCAACTACACGTTAAAAATAACTCTCATTATGCACATTTATATGAAATTTTGTTTCTATACTGCCATGTTAAAAATTTAGAAAAAAAAATAGAATCACGGCGCCACCTGTTGAGCCATTAATCCCTATATCTAATCAGCAGCAGTTTGTGTCAGAGTCCAACTAAATACCAAGTTCGGTTAAATTTCGTTCATTGGTTCGTGCGATACAGCGTCCACAAAATTTGTGATACACGCACAGACGGACTGACAGGCTGGCAGACATTTTCTAAAAACAGTCGAATCGTGTTCAAGATATCCGAAAACGTGTAAAACCATCGAAAACTTGAGTTCGAAAATTTCGAAAATTTTCACGAAAATTTTCACGAATACAATACTTTCTCTCTACATATACATATAGAAGAAAGTAAAAAATATTAAAGGCAATTTTTAAAGATTAATACTGTATATGGAAAAATTTAATCATTAAGAAAAGAAAAAGAAAAATGTCTTCAAATATGCATTTTTTTTAATGTTCAAGTTTTCCAAAAGAGAATTTAAATTTCAGTTATTGAAATCGTACACGCACACCTATATAATAAATCTCTTCTTCTTTTCCTTTTCCCCATAACGCTTTTAATAACATTCAAAAGGCAGAAACGGCAGAAAATGGTCATAAAAAATATGCCATCTTCAAGAACTGGCATAAAACCAAAGCATCATCACCGCGTCATCGATTACGTGCAATAACGATGAGGGATGTGGGGGTTGGGTGCAGGATTATCATCGTCGTTACGCAAAACATTTTTTGCGATCGTAAATATATGTGCCTTGTCAACGCGTTTTTCAATTTTTCTATTTACTCTCATTTATTTGATGCTTTGAAATGTGAAAACAGTGAGTTTAGCCGAATGACAAGATAATAATCTATCTCCATTTTTGGTTTAGGTATTGCGGTAGGTAATGATATATACAATTGGAAATTGTTTTTATGAAATACAAATTTATTCTATTTCTACTGAATATAATCCAAGTTTTAAATCTTAAAATATGCATTTTCATCAAAAACCAGAGTCGAAATTTTTATAAGTATGCATATCTTATTTTATAAATATATATGCAGAAAAAGATATTTATATGTTATTATTTCCACTAATAGTTTTTAAATAATTTCTTATTTAGATTATATACCAATTCTGAATATAAAATTTATAATTTTTGAATTTTTCTTTTGTAAAGTTCATTTTCAGGTAGCAGAGCTCAAAATCTCCGCCTATTTATCAGGAAGTTTCTTACCATGAAATTTAAATGGGAATTTTTATCATAAAATGAGCCTAAAACTTTATAGAATTTTATTGTTAGGTAATATTGGTGGAAAAATTTCCCGAAAAAGAGGGGCAATTCGACCTGTGAAGATAGATATGTGGAATTGTTTTTGTGATTGTAGTTATGAAAAACAAATTAACTGTTAGCTATTGTCAATTTTTATTTTATTTTTATTTTCCGCTGCACAAAAGAAAAGAAATGTATAGTTTCTTTTAACAGGGAACTTTTTTGTCTATTAAAACAGAATGTTCTAGAATAAAAAACTTTTTCTTTCGCTTTTGATTTTTTTTTCCAATTCCTTTTTTTCTCGCTTTGCTGTGTACTGTAGTAAACATTTAGCATCATCCAGATTATTCTTAAGATGATTTAGCAAAGATTAATATTTAGGAGTCGTGTATATTTTTATGTACGTTTCATTAATTTGTCACAACTGTTTTAGAGCAGTACATTTTTACTTTTAGAACATACATAAGTAAGGAAAGTATTGTAATCATATGAAAAATCCGACTTTAAGATTATGGTGATTCTGCACGTTTTGAGGTCCCTCAAGTTCGTTTTGACTATTTTTACGGTGATATATGTGCCTATGTATGTGAATGAACATGACAGCGTCTAAGCGCTTTATTCGAATAAGCTGAAAGTTGGTACGTGGTACATATGCTATAGGTCACCGTAGCACAAACCTTATTGATTTTGGTGAATCTAGCATTTATATTTTTTTACAGAAACAAAAGAAAAATTCTTTATCATTATGGCATAAGGGCCCAAATTTTTTAAAGTGCGATAGCGTCTAAATGTCTGATTCATTTGAGCTGAAAATTTATACGCAGGTTATAAGTCTCTGTCACACGAACTGTATACATTTTGGTGAATTTAGTCCTTATAGCTTTTTCTACAGGGACACAAAGAAAATTTCCTTATCATTATGCTCTATGGGCTCAAATTTTTAAAGTGCAATATCGTCTAAACCCCTTTTTCGATCGAGCTGAAAAGTTATGCACATGTGAAAAGTTAAAGTTAAAGTTAAAGTTAAACATGTAAAAGTTATGCACCTTTGAAAGAACTGTATGGATTTTGGTGAGTTTAGCGCTTATACATTTTTACAGGAATGCAACGAAAATTTACATCATCATGGTCTGTGGGCTCAAATTATTTAAAACACAATAACGTGAAATTAACAACATACTATATGGAGAAAGTTACTCAAACATTATATTAAAATTTTCTCTTTTGTTTATTTAACGGCTTCTCTTTCTTTAATTTATTTTTAGAACCATTAATTACTTAATGTTCGGAAAGTTGAGTGGAGTCACTCCACATTTTTTCTTTTTCTTTTTTAATTATAGAATTAAAATTTTGAAGAAAAATTTCTTTTCAAAAATAGTGGTGACAAATTAATAAATAGCAAGTAAAGGAATGTTGGAACCCCTTAGAAAATAAGAAACAAGGATACGTGCTCCTACTTCACATTTTCATTTTCTTAAGATTTAGCTATAAAAATTCCCCTTGTGATACGTTTAAATTCGTATTAAGATATGGATTAAACATTGTTTAAATAAAGAAAAGAGGGTATTGAATATACTAATTTAAAACTTAAATAAAATGAAAATATATTTCGTAAATGAACCAAAGAAATGTGAAAACTATTAAATTGTTAAAAAAAAAAAAAAAAAAAAAAAAAAAAAAAAAACAGAATTTCGAGAACGACTTTTAACTTTTTTTTATTTTTTAAAAGTGAATAAAAAAAAGATATATTTTTTTTATAAACGTTTCATTGTAAGTATTACCAAAGTATTTTTTTACTATATTTAAACCGCTTATACATGACTGCGATGAAAAGAATACACAAGGGAATTAATAGCTGAACTTTGTCCATTTTTTTGGTGCTGATTTAAAAAATATATATATGTATAACAAACAATTTCTATCACGTGACGTTTTCTTGAAAAATCCAACTTTACTTAGATTTTTAACACATACATAACATTTGCCCTTCTTGGTCAATCATCTGTTTTAAGTAAGTTACCTTAATAAAAACAAACAAAATAGTATGTTGATGATTTTCTTATAGATACTGCAGTATAATTTGATGTAAAATGTACCCAAGGAAACTTTTCGTTTTTCTCTCGACCAGAGGCGGCTCGTGCGATCTAGCAACAGTGGTTTTAATCTATTTAAATTTGTAAAAAATAAATCGATTGGTGAAAATTGAATTTGCTACACCAAGAATCAATCACTTTACATAGATTTAAATAGATAAAAACCACTGATGTAAGATAGTACATGCGATATTGTTCGAGAAAAACAAATATCGATTTCGATTTTACTAAAAATCCTGACGTCATAGAAAAAGAATGGAGGTCATTTTCGAAATAAGCGCACCAAATAACAGAAAAATTAATTTAAACTTCTCTTGTGTTTTTCAAAAACTTCAATTTTGCAGGCCTGTGTTAGTTACTGGAAAATTAAATTCGTTAATTTTAAAATAAATTCTATAATTTTTTTCTAACATATTAACTATGAAAGGTTTGTACTAAAATATATCACAAATATAATTATAACCAACAATATACACATTTATCAGGCCTACAAGCTATTCCATAAAACAGTTAGTAGCCGCCTTCCCCCCCCCCCCAAGAGTAAGGTGATCGAACGTCCTCGAATTTCGACCTATCTCCTCAGCAATTTTAAAATCATTTGAGGACAAACGTTCTTGAATTTGCAAATTTGTCCTCAAATGTCCTCAAATTAAAGCATAATTTAGCTCTGTCCTCGAATGGCCCTTCAATTTGAGGACGCTGCGATGATTTGTCCTGAAATTGGGCTTCAAAAATATGGTCACCTTAATCAAGAGTCTTTTTTTTTTCTTGTGGTAGAGTAATATTCTCAAATACGTAATTACGATTAAATAAGAAGAAATTACTCTCCAAAGAAAGTGATGTGAAAAAAAAAAAAAAGAAGGCGATTCTTAACAATTTTAACAGAATAAATTAAAATGTTGTCAGGTCTGCATTTACAGTTGTTTGTAGAATATTCTTAATATTTATTTTAATTCCCTCATAACAACATCTTGAGTTAGAATTTTAATAACGCTATCGACTTTGGACGAATTCTTTAAAAAACGATCTCAACAATATGACCTAAAATGGCCTCAACATGTGAGAGTTCAGCATACAACTGTGTTTCAATGTTTGTCTACTTCATGTCAAGAACAGTTCGCTGTTTTGAAAAATTTTTATGCACAACTATGGAAATGAGATACTACTCTTGGAATATTTAAATTTGAGTATTCGAGGATAACGTATGGCAAATGCAAACGAAAGGAAAGAAAAAAAAAAAAGGGCAATTTTAAATCAAAATGCGTAAAGGATTGTTAAAACGTTCTGGATTCTTGATTTACTTTTTATTGATTTGCATATACTTCATATTTTTCAAAAATGTATTTTAATAATTTGAAATGTAAGGAAAAATCATAAACAATAACGAAGTTTTGATAAGTTGTAACTTATAATTTTTCATGTCTTTAATAAATGTGGTATTAAAAACTAATTAAGTTTTTAGTTTGCAATTAAAAAACTATTTGTAGATTTACTGTTTTTATACTGTATAATATTATATATTATGCAGTAGTATAATACCGGTACTTTCTTACCAATCATATATTTCTTTGGAGATACAAATTGTTCGTTTAAAGGCTAAATTGGAAATTTTAATTCTTTTTTAACTGTCTTTGTTTTTAAATTCTGATATTTTTTTTATTAGAGAAGAATTTAGTGTATGTAATATATAAACAAAAAGAAGTATAATAGACAATAAACAGATAATTAAATTGCCACTATAACTCACAAAAGTTTAATAGGTTACTAATAAACTAAAATAAAGCATTTAAATAATTTGATTATCTCTCTCTCTCTCTCTCTCTCAATACACACACATATATATATGCACATAGCGTAGTTATTACTAGTTGCGTTTGCTGTTAAATATATATATATATATATATATATTTATTTATTTGTCAAATGTCACTATGAGTTGTTTATCACTTATCTATATAGATAAAAGTGAAATGCTCTAAAAAATTAAATAAATAAAATAACTTTTTTCTTTGAATCAATTAAAGATTCATATTTGATTAAACAGATTTAATGAAGTGAGAAGTATCAAGTTTAATAATCCAAATTTTCATTTTCGTGCTGTATAAAAAGCGTAAGTGAAATATATCAGACGCAAGGAGTTACTTCAATATTAAAAGTTCTTTTCCCAGTCACAGAAAAAGAGGAGATCAGAAACTTTGATAAAAGTTACAGGGAGTTATTTATATGTGTGTCAAAATGTCAGAAATATACTAATTCTCAGAGCTATTTTTGCTTAAAACAAGCAAATACAAGTCATACTCGATACTTTAGCACAAGTTTTTACATAAAAATCCTCGAAAGAAAATTAAATAAATTTAAAAAAAAATCTATCTTAGAAATAAACTCTTCAAATAATAAACATATATACATATATTTCTTTATTAACATGATAACTATCTATTTCTAAATCAGTTTATCTAGTCACCTCATATCCATTACATTTTACAATTCTTTTTATAAGCACATCCTATAATCCTTTCAACAAAGGTTGCTTACGTACAAGCACAAGTGCAGCATATATCCTTAATTACATTCAATATTATATAGAAAAAATAAACATTACAAGCTGCTCCACTAGGGGTCGAAAGGTTTTGCTCTTAAAGTTGAGAGACGGGATATGATGGCGCTGATTGGTCTACCAGTTTCTTGTTTTCTTCGAAACTCCTCTGAGTACGGAATAAGATTTCTTAGAAAGAATACCCTTTAGAAAACCAGCCTTAATTACCAATATACGATTCTACAGTACACATAATATACAATTTATACCTATTTTCCAATGCATTCATATCATGCATGCAGCAGACGTTTCTGTTATGGATGGATAAAATTAGCAGGGTAAGTGCTCCAGTCAGGGGCGTAGCGTGAAAATTTGATTGGGGGGGGAGACCTGACGTTTGGCGCCCTTTCGTATTCCTTATCTGAAAATGCCACCCACATACTTTCAAGAGTGTTGCCATATTAGGGATCGAGGGCACAGGCCCTCTCGTCGGTTAATACGTGCCCCCCCCCTTCTTCGGGGCATATTCCTAAAATCTACCAAGAAAAAAAAAGCTGCTCCCCCCCCCCCTCCTTTTTTGTACAGAAATTATATCTTACTTAGGTGTTGGTGTCGGTGTTTGGGAAAAAAGGCCGATTGACTGCTTTAGGGTCCTAGGCCTGAGGGGGAGTGCCTTCTGTGGAGGTCTTTCTAAGGGGTCCTAGCACGTATTTACGCAAGTTTCGGAGAAAACCATGGAAATTTCCGAACGGCTAGACCAACAAGCGCGACCTGGGATCGTACCCAGCACCTCACGTCTACCAGCTTGTCATAAAGATTGCGGATTCAATAATCGAGCCAATTGAAGACCATCATGAAAGTCAGTCTCTGGTGCACGTAAACTGTCGTGGCTGCAATGACCTCTATGCTCCGTTCAAATAATACCTCTGGGTGATACTGAAGCGGGGGAGCCATCCATTCTGCAGAAGATAAAAGTTGTGATGGCTTGTCTTCGGACCGCCACTGGGGCTTTAATCCCAAACCGTCACCAACTGCCCAATATGTGCCTATTAATCGACATTAAATCAGCTTCCTCGCGCTATTTCAAGTCAAGAAACACCAGTTGAATTCTATAGACTTATAAATTTTTCAAAACCCGTAAGCGATGAAAGTAAAATAAAAAATTTGCTTAAAGGATCACTTAGAATCAAAAATTGTTAGTGAGAAATCGTTATAGCTAAATCAAACCTCATCTAATTTCGTTTTTATACAATAGTCAAAACGTACAATAAACTGCATTTTTTTTTTTTTTTTTTTCGAGCTAAGGTCTTGAAAAATCGTAATTTTAAGTTTTTAGCGGTGACAAAGCGATTGCGCATACTTATGAGTCCGTTGTAAGTATCTGAAATGGGTGTAGGGTGCCACAGTCACCGCAGAGCGTGAATTTGCTAAGGTCAGAATTTTCAAAGGTCGTTGCATGTTAAGCAAACATGCTGTTGTAGGTGCCTGAACAGGGAAGGGCGCCGCTCAGCTGAAGTTTGCTGCTAATTTATTCTTAAAGGGTCCTAAATACGATCAAAAATTTCAACAGTCTTTTGCACGGTAAGCGAACAGACTATTGTCAATGTTTGAAATGGGAAATCATGCCATAGGCGCCCCCAAACAGGAATTTGTTATGATCAGATTTCTTTAAGAGTCGTGAATACGAAGAGAATTTTCAAGGATTGTTTGCACAGTAGGAAAACAGGCTGTTATACACGTTTAAAAAGGCTGTTTTAGGTGTCTAATTAGTTAAGAGGGCGCCACCTAACGGGAGTTTGCTACAGTCAGATATTTTAATGCGAACTTTTTTTGCTGGTCGATGAACCAGTTGGTCGACGAAGGCAGCTTCTGTTGCATAAAATTTTAAGTGTTTTTGGTAACTAACGATAATCAACAAAATTATCATCCACATTCAAATGAACTTCAAGGTGCCTAACAGCGCCCCCAGAAACTTCATTATGCCTTTGTAGGTGCCTGAACAGGGAAGGGCGCCGCTCAGCTGGAGTTTGGTACTAACTTATTCTTAAAGGGTCCCGAATGCGATTAGAATTTTCAACAGTCTTTTGTATGGTAATTGCGATCAGGCTATTGTAAGTGAACAAAACGGGAAATCATGCCATAGGCGCCCCCAAACAGGAATTTGTTATAATCAGATTTTTTTAAACGGTAGGAAAACAGGCTGTTTTAGGCGTCTAATTAGTTGAGGGCGCCGCAGGCGCCACCTAACGGGAGTTTGCTACACTCAGACATTTTAACGCAATTTTTTTTTGCTGGTCGGTGAACCAGTTGGTCAGCATGTGATACATAAAATTCTTAAGTGTTTTTGGTAACTAGCGATAATTAACAAAACTTTCAAATGAACTTTCAAGTAACAAAACAACACCCCCAGAAACTTCAATATGCCGCCCTATTTTTTAAAACATTGGGGGGGGGGGGGGGGAGACTCCCCCCCTCCCCCCCCTTAAGCTACGCCCCTGGCTCCAGTGATTGACACTTTTAGAGAAATTTCTGATGTTTTAATGTTTTAGACATCAGAGACTATTTTTGGAAAACCTGAGTAAATATATATGGCATGAAAGAATCACATATATGTTAAAATATATACATTGGATAATCATTATTTTTTTATGAATTTTTATTTTACATCGTTTCAATATCCCAGTAATTGACACTGCCAGTTTTTCATTTTACCAGTAATTGGCATCCTATGTTCCAGTTTTTGACATACAATGTTAAAATTCTTGTACGTAAAACATGTGCTTTTATTATTTTTAGTTATTTATTAATTATTTCGCTAAAGAAGTTAATTACTGGAATTTGTCAATCACTGGAGCATCTACCCTACTTTCTGAAAAATGACGTACAACAATACCACTAAGACAAAAAAAAAAAAAAAAACTAGCCAATCAAACATATGATTATATGTCTGTCGAAAGTTCCTTAAAATATGAAGATTATATAATAAGAAATTTAATTCATATATCTAATTGTAAAATAAAGTACAAAATAAAATATTTAAATCGGGGAAAAATTATAATTGAAGTACCACATTTTGATTAAAAATATTTCAGAAAATAAATGCAATAGCTGTTCAGGAGTTAGAAAACACTTGATTTGGAAATCATCATTTATGTACCTCAGCAACATTTCTCGCAATAAAATAAAGGACCGATCTAATTCGTAAAATCGTGAAACTATTTTTCAAGGCAACTTTGTAAACCATTTATAATGCTTAGAGAGGCAGAGTTTAACAATCAATTTCCTTCAAAAACAGATATGTGGTCAGAGTAAATAATCTCTCGTTTCACTCTGTTAACGTTAACATAAAGTAAATACTGTTGAGGAAAATAATATATTTTCTCTTGATCTTTATGTCAAGGGACAGCAATAAAATAGTAGATATTTCCTTTTTACCTTTTGTAAGGTTTTTTAAAGATTGAAATGTCGTAAAATGTTATGTTTCAATCATTAGCACATGATGCATATTTTGTATTTTTATTGCAGTATGTTATTAATAAATACTGTCAACAGCTTATTATTACTGTGTTAGTGCTGCATAGAGTAACTGTAAAATGAAAAAATACTATATTTTATACAGATTTAAAAAAAAAAATATTTTTAATACATTGCTAAAATCTATTAGGGGATATTATGAGTTGGTATGAAAAAACCGTATAATCGAGAGCAGGCCTAACAAAAATGAAAGGTAAGAGATTAAAAAAGGAAAATTAAAACGTTTAGAAAGTGAAGATATGCAAATTTTGTCTGTGACATAATTTTCCTCTCATATCATTTCATTTCTATTCTTCATCTTTCAACTCATTTTTCTATTTTTCCATGACATACTTTAATATATATATATATATAATTATTAATTTTTACTATATGAATGTTGCCAGAGTAATAAAAATAAAGTCAATAAAGTTTTTTCTTAAGAACACATAATCAAATTTTACTAATCAAGTGTATATTTTTAAAAAACCTTTTTGCATAAAAAAAAAAAAAAAAAAAGAAAAAAAGAAAAAAGGAACGGAAGAAAAAGTAAAAGGAATACAGGAAAGAAAATCTTATTTTAATTTAACACATAAAATCATGTGCATAATCACCTATCAGTAATTCTTCTTTTTTTGTGTAAATTTTTATATTTTTTCAAAGCTTTATCACTTTAAAAAACAGCTCAAAAAAGATTTTTTTTATATAGATTTAAAAATTATTACTATTATTATAAATCATATTTAAATAAATATTTCTCAACGAACATGTCATATGAATTATTTGTCCATATGTTCATAAAAGAAAACAAAAATATAGAATTGAGTTAACAGGTTCTAATTTGATATTTTAGATACCAGTATTATCGAAATAGTAACGAATTAGCATTTTCTTAATTTCTTCTCAGAAATTATAGAACGTTCTATTTATAACAGGAATTCGCTACGAAAATAAATACATTAAAAACGGATTAAAATAAATTTCTCAAGCAAATTATTACAACAAGAAAAGAAAAATATATATATATCTAATACTTTATTTTCCTATACCAAATGACTATAAAACTCCTCATTAATCCCAAATTAACGCATTAATAATACCTTTGCAATAATTATTTATACATAGTTCTGTATTTTATACAATCCTCTATCTTTACTAATATATACAAAATAAAGAAAAAATTTAATTTAAAATTTTAATTATGATCTCTTTTATTGTAAAACTTTCCATAAAACATTTAGATTGAATAACTTTTTAAAACGGGATTTAATTACAATCTTTTTGTTAACATTTTAAAGTATATTTGATCTTCATTTTCTGCTATTCTGGTTTAATTATTTCTAGAATTTCTTTAATTTATTTTTGCATTTCATTCAATAAAGAAAAAAAATACGGTCCAAATGAGTGTTTGACTAAAATCTCGACTTACAGCGATCATTAATTACTTTTAATTGAATATATGCATAGTATAAATACGAATATGCTTTAAAAACATTTCAATTTCAATTTATGATTTTATATAAATTCAAAGAATTATTATAAAGTATTTTCATTATAAAGACTTAAATAATGAATGATATTCTTTACTATATTCATTCATTATATTCATTAAGTTATTTTTTAAATTGAAGATATCATTTAAAAATGCTCCTTTAGAGACCGTATTATACATTATTAATTTAAGCGAGGAACTATGGCGATTTGACTAAACACAAAAGGCTTTAACATATAGCAAAATGCGTTATGAAATATAGGAAATGGGTCATATGATCAAAGATAGTTCACAATGACTATAATTTAAATTTTTATGAAAATTCTAGTTAAATTATTTCTGACTTATAATTGCTGTAAACGGTCTCAGTAATTTTCCTCCATTTGTGTTTTCTTGTTCATGACATTCACCGATATTTCTTTGTAATCCTATGTGTTCACTTTTGAAAGATTATTCTCCATTTTTCAAAACTGTTTTCTGAAACATTTAAATAAATAAATATTTGAATAAAAAATTTCTTATCAATTAATTGTATTTCTATTCACATTTAACACCCCTATTTGAGTGACCGGTTACAATAATTATGTGACGATTTCGGTCACAGTAGTTCAAGGAAAATATCCTTTTTCGAATTTTTTACTCTTTTACAAAACCATTGTATTTCTATTCACATTTAACACCCCTATTTGAGTGACCGCTTACAATAATTATGTGACGATTTCGGTCACGGTAGTTCAAGGAAAATATCCTTTTTCGAATTTTTTACTCTTTTACAAAACCATTGTATTTCTATTCACATTTAACACCCCTATTTGAGTGACCGCTTACAATAATTATGTGACAATTTCGGTCACAGTAGTTCAAGGAAAATATCCTTTTTCGAATTTTTTACTCTTTTACAAAACCATTCAAAAAATATGTATAACATAAAAGTAATTATTAATAACAATAAAATTTCTCTTGTGTAGAAATAAAACTACATTCATTAAAAATATATGAAATTTTAACAAGTTGAGCGCCATGTCAGCCATTCTAGATTCTAGACATTTTGTTATATATCTCTAAGTGCTGAAGAAACCATCTTGAAACATTAGGGGTGTGCAGAGCATGTTATACTTCAAACATTTCAGTGAAAGTTTACCCCGAAAGTAAAAGCAGCACCAATAAAATATTAAAACGTTGAGCGCCCTATCAGCCATCGGTGGCTGACAGTGTCAAATGTGATATAAAACCGCGTCAACCATCGTTGGCGGATATAAAATAGGATAAAAAACTAAAAATATTACATTTAATGATTGAAAATTCATTAAAAATTTGCTTAATTTTTATTTATTACAGGGGGAATCATTAAGGAATTTTAATTAATTTTAAGGATTTGCGTGACGCTCAACGTGTTAATAAAATTTAAAGTAGAACATTAAAATTTGGTTAAATTTAGTAAAATTAAAAGTATATCAAAATTTAGTAAAAGTATATCAAAACGTTTATAATACCGTTAAAGAAAACCCTGGTTTATAAAGAGAAAATATCTGTTTTATGCATTCGTGAGTTTGTGAAGTAATTGGATTTTGTGATTTTATTTTATTGTTCTACTAAAATTTAAGAAAATAATAATTTTTCTAAAACAATAAATTGCTCTGTCTGAGGAAAAATAAAAACCGTGTTTTTAAACATTTTGAGACTTATTTTGTCCATTATGCATGTTTGATAATTTCTAATACAATTAATAGTAATAACAGAGTTTTAATTTGAAACACTATCAATGATATGTCAATGTTAATGTATGTATTAACACTTGTGGAAAGATTTAGTAAGAAAGCAGTTATCATTCACCCCGAAATGTGTGTTACAATAATAATAATAATAATAATAATAATAATCAAATTTATTTAGGTTTAATTCATAAAGTGTTAATTCATACGTTTTTATTATTATAGAATATCACTTTTTTAACATTTCTATCTCAAATAGTTAGGTCTTTACAGGATGGACTTGAGTACTAAATATTTCATGATACAGCGCCACGCCAGTTGAAATAAATTTCCTCTAACAATTGATTTCATCGATTTTGAATGATTTAATTGATATTTGCAAACAAATGGCGCATTATTTAAGATTTAACATCTTAGTGTTGGTCCCCAAAGAATAAACTAATAGCAACACGATGGCGCCAACACAGTAGGTAAAGATAAGTCGATTCACTACTTTCGTCGAAATAAAACACTTCCAATTAATTTTCAACACAAGAAACTTATCCATATAAAAAATACATTATAAGTGAAATAACCAATATAATCTTAGAGTGAAATTCTCTACACTGGTAATGAAACTTGACTGTTGACAAAAAGCGTCAATAATCTACTGCTGAACGATATCTGATGGTCACATGCAAGCCACCCAGATTTGACTCCAGATAATGTTTTGTTTTGTTTTAATTTGGTCACTCAAACAAAAACGTATTATACATATTTAGTAGAAATGAAAAGTTCAGATTATAATTATAGTTGTTTTATGTGTTCTAAAAACAGTCAATGGAAAAAAAAAAAAAATGATTATATCTCTCTATCGCTATATTTCAATTTTGATCTTTTAGAGACTTTCGTATTAATATACAACATAACAGAATTCTAATAAAAAAAAAAAAAAAAAAAAAAAAAAACCTCCATCAAATCAATTCCATAAATTTAAACAAACCTATTTTACTCAATATTTTTTTAGTATTTATACCTGTGTTAAATAATAAACTAGTATGCTATAATTTTATATAATAGAATTACATACTGGATAGCATGCACACAAATTTAATTAACATAGCTACTCTCAATAAAGAAACAAAAAATTTGAAGCAATTCGAACCAACAGATGCTGGGATATAGCCATCTGAAAAGCAACAAAAAGTGAAATGCGCATATTACAGAAACCAGTATTTCGCTATGAACAGAAATCGAATCAGCATAGATTTTCATAATATCCATATCACATAACAAGTTTGGTGATTTTATATATGAGAAACTGAGATATCACTTTCTTGCAATGGGAGTTAAATTGGAGAATAACTACGCAATCTGTCACCGATATGCACATAAACTGAATTAGTATAGAACTCATAATGGACTTTATATATGCCAAGATTTTTTCGCTTATACATTATAAAAGCGTAAATATAGTTTTCATCAAATAGGGAAAATTTTAGTATAGCAGAGCTATCTGTTTGGCAATGCATCAGACATCTAATAAGCACCAATTTAATTCATCGTCCATGCGAGCCAGCATACAAGGGCAAGTTGGACACTTGCCCCTTCCTGAAAATTTTTAATCGGTAAAATAAAATAAAATATATAATAGTAAAAGATTTATGACTATAAAATTTAAGTTTCAATGATTATCTAAACTGCCAAATACAATTTATATCAGAAACCATTTGGAGCCAAACCGACTCGACATGAGGATCAGGTTTGTTCTACCTTTTTCTACGAGTAGATTTTGATTGAACTTAACAATAAGTCTTTCGGATTGGATTGGCTGTTGGTTGTAAGGATTGAGGTAGATTGACTATGCTAGGGTCCTAGGCCTATGGGTGAAGTGCCCTCCTTGGGGGGGTCTTTTTAAAGGGTCCTGGCCCTTATTTATTCGAGTTTCGGGGTAAACCACGGAAAACCCCGAACGGCTAGGTCAATGAGGGCGACCTGGGATCGAAAGCGGCACTTCCCATCTACCAGCTTTGAGCGCAGAACCTCTCGGCCACAGATGAGTTTTCGGATTGGGTCTGAAACAAATTGTACAATTTTTTTAAATGAAATGTTTTAGTTTACATTACGTGCATGAACATTTATTGTATCAGTTGCTTATAATACAGTCATGCTTGATAATCCAAACCAACCAAACAACAAACCGTTCGAGTGTAACTGAATTTTTTCAAATGTATTGGATCCCTTCCGTGGAGGATCAAAATTGTGATGGCATGTCTCCGCACCACCTCTAGGGGTGTGTCCCAGACCATCGCCAATTGCCCATCTGTGCAGCACTAGTGCGACGTAAAACCTAACTATCCATCAAATGTATTGGAGTTTTTTGCAATTTAAAGTTTGCCTTCCCTTGAGAAAATTTCAAGGGACACCAATGTCATTGTCCTATCAGATACAAAATTGTGTTGAATTCTATCCATAGGTTCCTGAAATACAGCGCAAACATCATTTTAGTATAAGATACATACAAATAACTTCACAGACAAGTGTTTTCTAAAAATTGCCAAAATGTTTTCAGAACATCTTAAAAAGATTATATTCATAAAAAATTCGGAAGTCGTCTGACATTTTAACGAATCCGATTCTTACTTCTTTTATGTATAAAAGAGAGCAAGGAGGTATGGTATAACATTCATACTATTGATGGTTAAAATCTAGTACTTCGAATGAAAAAAAAAAAGGTATTTCTATGTAAAGCAAAATAACATAAGAAAATTATTCCAAATTCTAAAATGTATGATTCAACTTAACCTTTTTTTTAAAGTATTAATTGAGTAAACAAATTAAATGATATATTCTATAAAATATTTAAAAAAAAAATAATAATAATTTTTTTATATAAATATAGTATTTTTGAAACATCAAACAAATCAATCTTTTGTCTACTCACATCAAATCAAATTTAACAAAGAATCTAATTTTACGCTTAAATGAATTAATATGTGCAACAAAAAAATAAAAATGTAAACTAAATTTTAATGTATAAATTTTAGTAGAATTAGTCGAATAAAAAATCATACAAAAATAGTTTTTCTACTTTGTTGATATGAAGTTCAAAAGTCTTTAAGAATATGTATTTATGTGGGCGTATTTAAACAAATACTGTAATTAATTAATCTCCATAAATCAAAATGACAACCTTGAAATCCTATACGACATTATTTTTACTCAGTTACATTTCTATAGATTTTCGGAAACACAATAATTTATTATTCTTTAATGAGAAGTTTTTTATTATAATACAACCAAAAAGAATTACTTGATTTCATAATTAACTTCATTTCATAAAAAAATGTTAAGAACATAAAAACAACTTTTTTCTCTTTCGTTACTTAAAAACTTTAAAAATTGCTATCTTTAGAAAAAAAATCCATGGTTGAATAAACTATTTAAGATAATTGTTTTCTTTTAACACTTTTAACTTTGTTTTTTTTTAAATATTTCTAGAATATAATTAGAGGTTCTTTCAATTCGTTTTCTTAATAAGATATGTAAATTTACGATTTAAAAAACTGCAGATAGATACTGCAGAAATATTTTAATCTTTTTGTATAAACTTTAACAATTAACTATTTTTTCTTTAACTTTTTAATTTAAAAATTGACTCTGAAATTAATATGTTTTTTGATATTTTTGTAGGAAATAAATCAATAGCTAAATTAATTAAAAAAAAAAAAAAAAAAAAAAGTAGAGGAAGCAATTTGTTTTTTATTCTATTTAAAATGACAGCTTTTGAAGTTGAAATTTTACAAAAGCCATTTTTATTCAAAAGGAATATATAGGTTTTATATATGTATTTAATGAATACATTTAATTTGTTTAACAATCAGATAACAGACTTTTTTTTTTTTTTTTTCGAATTACATTTTTATTAAATTAAACTCTAAAACTAATTGTAGCAGCCAAATAAATGCGGAGAATATTTATAAATATAGATTAGAAAGAGATTATCTAAATTTTGCGTATATTGCAAATTTCGCATTTTTTGCGAATATTGCATTTTTTGCGTACATGCACAAAATTTGCGTTTTAACATCTAATAGATAATAATCTATAATGTATAATCCTGCATATTTAAAATATATAATCTAAAAAAGAAAAGTTTTAACGTTTAATACTTTCTATAAAATAATGATCTTTCTGATTAAATTTTGACATATGACGTGTTTTATCCTCCTCAATCTTAGAGAGCAAATAAGTAGCATTGAAGCTGTCAGTTGCTTACCCGGCGGAAAAGTAAACCATATCTCGCTCCCTAAAAATCATGAAGAGATAATGCAAAACTGAACAATAATGAAAAACGTGTTTTAATGAAATACATCAATGAATTGTAACAAAAAGTAATAAATAAAAATTTGTAAAAATTTGTTTAATAGTAAAAATTTGTTTTATAAAACAAGAAGTTGCGAATACTTCAAACACTTTTCTCGAGTTTAAATAATAGTACGGAACTTCATCAGATAGAAATGTAGGCACGAGTGTGTTTCAAAAGCGGTAACGTACAAAAAAAAAAAAAAAAAAAAAAAAAAAAGCACGTGACAGGATTCTAGAAAAAGAAAATAATCTTGCAGTAGCATTTATTACGAATTATTTTCCATTTATTAAATCCCCTTCCCCTGATCAAAATAATAATAATAATGTGTGTTTATAAAGCTAACCTTTAAATCTTTTAGTAATTTTGCAAAGATATACTAAAAAAAACGTTTTGATTAAATTGCATGCTTTTTTCATCTCAATAAGTTTATTTTTCCTCATTATTCCAAAAATGTTTGACTCCACCTATATTCCACCTGCATTTTTAAATATTAAATTATTTGTCTCTAACTATTAAGTTTTTGTGGACCATGCATGATTCATATTGGTTTATCCTTATTGTTAATTCGTTATGTGGCGAAGATATATGAGTTAATCTATAGACGCTTCTCGGAAAATTATTTAAATCAGCTTTGTACGTTGCCAATTTCATACTACACTTGTGCCTACATTTTTGTTTTCTTATATAGAATTTTTCTATTATTTTGGTTCAAACAATTATCGTGGACTTTTTTTTTTTTTTTTTTTTTTTTCAATTCATCTAAAATTATGTTATTTACTTAACTTTATAAATATCTAAAATTATGTTATTTACTTATTTCAAGAAAATTGCTTTGTAATTTTTCTAAAATAATCTATTTTACACCAATTCCGCAACAATCACAGATAAGTCAAAACCAACCATAACTATTCATTGTGATCTTTTAATTCTCAAGTTAGGAGCAAATTATAAAAAATAAAAAGAATAGAGTTCATTTCACATTCAATATGAAAATCTATTTTTCTCAGTTTTAGATACCTTTCTTTTTTCACCTTATACCTCGATATATTAAATATAATTGTTTTGTAAGTTCACAGAATAAGAATTTCCCCATTTTAAATATTGAGTTATTATTATTATTTTTTTTTTTTTTGAAATAAACACATTTATTACTTTATATATTTTAAGACTGATATTTTAGATAAGTCCGTTAAATTTTTTTATGATTTTTATGATCGGGCTGTTAGAGGGTTTTTCAATATACAGTAGAAATTACGTTTTCTTCATGACGATTTTATTGCGGAATAATGAGTTTTTTTTCATTGTATTTAAATATAAAAAATAATGGTTAAATATATCTATACAAAATATCCTCCAAAAATTTAAATATTAGTTAAGAAAATCATCATAATCAAGCAAATTTCTCAGAATTATAAAAATATAAATTTTGTAAATTGGTGGATATAGATTGCCGTACGAGATAGAGAAGAAATTGTGTTCATTATTTCATAACGAATTAAATGCAGAATAACGAGTTTGCATAAATGTATTTAATATAAAATGTGACGATTAAATAAATATATGCAAAATGCTCTTCATAAAAATAAATGTCAATTTAGGAAAACAACATAAGCAAGCAAATTTCTGAGAATTTTAAGAATAAAATTTTGTAAATTTAGTAAATTGGCGAGTACATATATATATATAGATTGCTACTTGTGACAGAGTAGAAATTATGTTTATCAGTTCATAACGCATTAAATGCAGAATAACGAGTTTGCATCAGTGTGTTTAACATTAAAGGCAAAGATTAAATAAGCATATGCAAAATGTTCTCCATAAAAATAAATGTCGATTTAGGAAAATAATATAAGCAAGTAAATTTCTGAGAATTTTAAGAATAAAATTTTGGAAATTGCTGAACATAGATTGTTGTTCGAGACAGAGTAGAAATTATGTTTATCAGTTCATAACGAATTAAATGCAGAATAACGAGTTTTCATGAGTATATTTAGCATAAAGAGTGAAGATTAAATAAACATATGCAAAATGCTCTCGATAAAAATAAATGCCAATTTAGAAAAAAAAAAAAAACATAAGAAAGCAAATTTATTAGATTTTTAAGAATAAAATTTTGTAAACTGATACAAATAGATTGCTACTCGAGATAGAGTTGAAATTATGTTTATCAGTTCATCACGAAGCAAGTGCAGAATAAAGATTTTGCAGCAGTATATTTAAATACGCATTTAAAAAATAAATAAATAAATAAATCGGGTGTGAAACAACCACACGACTTCCATTACCCACTATTACACGTATTATATACATTTTTTTTTTTTTTTTTTTTTTTTTTTTTTTTTGAGATAATATGATCAGAAGACATAAAATTTACCTAACGAAGTAGAGACCTAAACATTTTGCAGCAAGAAAAACTTAATAAATGCGTAAAGATATATAAAACAAAGCTTACATAGCGAGAAGAAAAAAAATGTAGTGCTAGTTATTTTTGGAAACACCAATTTCCGAGATCAAAAACTGACTTACCCTAAGCAGGATGACTTTAATTTTTCTGTTAAAAACCCGTAATACGTGAGAAAAGATATGTAAAATGGATTTACGTAATAATTTTCAAGAGAATAGTTAGAGCCGTTTTTGAGACACCAAATTTTACCAAAACTTAGCATACTCAATTATTGATCAGAAAACAATAATTACATATAAAAGGTTATTTAAAAGGGAGTTAATACGGCGAGTTTGAAAAAAATCTGTGCAGCCGTTTTTAAAGGAACGCACTTGCGAGACCTAAAATCGAGCTATTTATACAGAATTTTCCTGAAATAACCAACTATATCATTCGACAGGGCATCTATAGAGTGTTTATATAGTAACTTTGAAGAAAATCGTGACAGTCGTTTTTGAGATACGGACTTACGGTCCTATTTCCGGTTCCTGATATCCCACTTCCGATTTTCCAACTTTCACCAAAATTTGGAAAATTCATCTGTACACCAGACTTGTCTGAATTGTGAAGTTTCGTAGCTCTATCTTTATTACTTTCGGAGATATAATACCAGAAGATTTCCGGCATACATACACACACACTGACCAATTGCAAAAATCTACTTTTTTGGACTCAGGAACCTTAAAACGTGTAAATAAAGTGAAGTTGAAAAATCGATATTGAATTTTTGGACCGAATACAACATTTCTATTACCTATAGTAGTCGGGTAATGGAAGTAAAAACTGAATAAACATATACAAAATGCTCTCCATAAATATAAATGTTAATTAAGGAAAACAGCATAAGCTAACAAATTTCTCAGAATTTTACGAATAAAATTTGTATATTGGTATTCATAGGTGGCTATTTGCGATAGAGTAGGAATTATGCTCTGTAGTTAATAACAAACTAAATGCGGACTAAAGACCTTGTATATTTATTAGTATATTTATGAGTATAAAATTATCATGAACAAGTACTTATATAGAAAGATAAAAAAAAATATATATATAATAATAATGAAAATAATATTTTATATTAAAATTGAAGTATACATTTTCACATGAAATTTATGTGATTCCAATAACAAAACAAAATTTAGAATAATCATTAAAAAAAAAAAAAAAAAAAAAAAAAAAAAAAAAAACTTCGTTGATTTAATCTACATTACATATACTTTTATTTTTTTTGTACCAGTTTGTTGTGTTAATAGAATATACTTATTACTTGTCAAAGACCACAAAGAACGAATTCTTATCAAGTGATTTTCTTATATATTTTACAGATACAACCCTACAAGAAAAGAAAAATCCCCAGTTAAAAAAAAAAATAATAAAAATAAAAAAAAGTCATAAAAAAATAAAAAAATAAAAAAATAAAAATGGTGTGATTTCTTCCACCTTGCTCATCCTCATCTTTTTTCAGACACCCCCTAAAGTCAACCTAGCGTATTAAAAGTAATAACCATGAAACAATTTCTTTGCTTACTCTATACATAAATCATTACTATCATCTGTAAGTTAATTCTTTATTTCATCAAACTCTCATATTTATATACTTCTACCAATAAGAAAAACCATTTCCTCAAGCTAAGCCATTGGCATTTTCTCTGTTTGTTGTTTGTCCACTAAAACAATATCATCCCAATCTGCAACACATTCTCTGTGCGTGGAATCGGTTTATTCTCTTCTCTGGCACGTCGCCAACTCTGGACATTATTTGGCGAAGAATGGCCAGTCATTTATAAGAGATTAATGGATCGCCTTCATTTATGGTAGAATTGCCTCCCTGTTATTTACACAGAAGAAATTCTTTTGTGATGTCACATTTAGGTACAATGAATTATTCGAACAAAATGATGATTTTTTTTTTTTTTTTTTTTTTTTTTTTTTAAACATACTGAACCAAACACTTGTTGCATGAGTAGAAGAAAAATGACTTGGAAGTTAAAGAGAAATTTCATTTAAATGTTATCAGGAGATTTAATTGTCCATTCAAAAACGGTACCTCGAGATATTTGAAACATGCTGATTAATTTCAAAAAATTAATTTAATTTTAATATAACATAAATAACATACGTCAGACCCCCGTTTGTTAACCCTCGATGTGCTATCGTCTCGCTGCGAGACGATTCGGATTCCCGCTAGAGTGCTATCGTCTCGCAGTGAGACGATTCGTAAAATCTATATAACAACTCGTAAAAATTGAGATATCAATCGATTTTATGAATAGTCTCACTCGAAATGAAATTCTCTACCTGGTAAACAGTGCTAATTGGTCTTTTGTTGGGAAAGGAATTCTGTAAGCGGCGATCTTATCAGCTTTGAACTGGCCTAAGTTTTTATTATTATATTAGGTTGTTCGGAAAGTAATTTCGTTTTTTTTCCTTTGAAATTGAAAGACTATTTTCTTATATTGTGTAAATATTTTATTGAATTATATATTCTCCACTTTGATCGGTATCTTACCATTATCCCGAGTTGTTATTTGGCAGTTTTCATAAATCAATACTTTATTTTGTCTTCATTAGCAAAAACTGGTTTTCCAGAACGTAAAGCATCTTCAACGTCAAAATTGCCGGAACAAAATTTGGTAAACCAGTTTTGACACTGGCTTTCTTTAAATAAATTTTCTGTATACACGTCGTATACTTTTTTCCTTGTTTGAACAATATTTTCGTCTTTTTGATTGCAAAAACAAAATATGCCGAAAATGTCGCTTCTGATTTTCTTTATTTGATAGGGCACCAATTAAAACCAACTGAGCAGAATAAAACGAACTTTTTCGCAAGCAACCCTTGCTATATCAGCTGTCACAATATATAATGGTAATGAAGCTTAATTGTGAAGATGGTGTGAAAAAAATACAATTAAGTCCTCTGCTGAGAAAAACGAAATTACTTTCCGAACAACCCAATATATCATTGTGCTTGTGATGAAATTTGGCACATTTTGTATATCTTAGAATTTCATTTCAGATAAAGTAGTGCTTGTGACCAACGTCCAAAATTGGATTTTTCTGTTTTTCTAACATAACTAATTATCCATTATACTTTTACTGGATACTTGTAAGTAAAAAAAAAACCTACTATTATCTTATTCTCTGAATCTTTCTGAATACATTGATGTATAATATGCCATATATAGTTACAAATAGTTGTATTTCGTATAATTTTTTAAAAATATATCTGCAAGGTGCCTTAAAAATGCTTAGCACTTAAGAGTGAAACGATCAGCACTTGGAGGGTTAGTATTACGCCCATTTTTATTAGATTAACTTTATCTATCGACAGAACTTTAAATTACGGTAGTCTCCGTTAGTGAATTCTATGTTTCGTTTTAGTGCATTAACGTTTTGTCCATCGACATGATTTTAAAATCCTATAAGATTAAAAGAGTATAAAATCAAACTAATAGGCTTAATCGAATACGCTAATAGCGCTTAATCGAAATATAATCGAATTTAAAGGATGACAAAGAAACTGATACGAATAAAACCTGCATACTTTATTTTAATCACACTCTACGACACTAAAAGCATGCAGCTATACTTCTTCTAGGAAGGGTTTTACAGCGTGGTTTTAATGTTTATATTGCAGTTTTCCTGATATGAACCTGTATTTAATTAATATATATATATTACATAAAGAATTTATCATCAATGTTAGAAATAGGGGATTAAAAATATTTATCTATTTATTTATATATTTTTTAAGACTTTGAAATTTTTTCAACCTCTGTGTATTTATATAACAATTTCGTACCACTCTATTAATTTTTTTTACAATGATGATGTCATTTTCATGTCAACTTTATTCATTTTTATAGTTCTTTACTTGATACTTGGTTTCATATAATGCAATTTTTGAAAAGAATTTCAATATATATATAGTATAATGTTTATATCGCAGTTTTCCTGATATGAACCTGTATTTAATTAATATATATATATATTACATAAAGAATTTATCATCAATGTTAGAAATAGGGGATTAAAAATATTTATCTATTTATTTATATATTTTTTAAGACTTTGAAATTTTTTCAACCTCTGTGTATTTATATAACAATTTCGTACCACTCTATTAATTTTTTTTACAATGATGATGTCATTTTCATGTCAACTTTATTCATTTTTATAGTTCTTTACTTGATACTTGGTTTCATATAATGCAATTTTTGAAAAGAATTTCAATATATATATAGTAAAATCTCTCTAATCCGCAAAGATTGTGTGGATTAGAGGTCATTTATTGTCTTTGTTTACATTTTTCTTTTGCAAATATACAAAGTCAGTTACTATTATTAATTCAAAAACAGATATTAAATGGAAAAAAAATATTTTTGATAAGTTTTAGACTAAAATATTTCTTCAATATTAATAAATCTAATCAATTATATTCATATATGAAGGTAAATAATTTAATCATACTGAAATACTACATAGCAATAAAATTATAAATAAAACATTTATTTAAAAAGTATAAAAGAAATTTTTTTTATGTGTGCAGAAAAGAATATTCATCACTGAATATTTTTAATTTTTTTGTAATAGTGGTTTGTTTTATATTTTTATATACTTTCCCAACATTCTTTGGCTTAATCTAGCACTAGTCCGTAAGAATTCCAAGATAATAAATATGAGAATCTCACTTTCCTTTCAAATTATTTTTGAAAGCAAGGATTAAGCAAAAAATTGATTAAAAGGTGAAAAAAAAAAAGATAAACAAATGAGAAATGTTGCAGATTTTTTCGAAATCTCATCTGTAAATTTCTTTGTTTACATTAAAAAATCAATTGTGGCTTAGAGGGATTTGCGGGTAATAGGTTTGCGGATTAAAGGAAATTGACTGTATATGTATCTATCTACCTATCTATATTTATCTATCTATATCTCTCTCTGTATCTATATATCTATCTATATATTGACTTATTACAGAGAGGGGAAAATAGATGAATATGGTTTACCATTTCCATTTGAACTCACCGTCACAAACTGAAGTATTTGGATCATTGTGGATTCGACTGTTAAAACATTCATGCATTGTTAGTGAGTTTGGATGATTTTATGTTTAAAAAATAGTTTATGAAGAAAATTTTTAGTTGAGGAAGATAAAGCTATTTTCAGGGAAGATGGTAGAAAAGCGTACATATTATTCAAACCCCATTCTAAAATTATAAGGGAAGGAATATTAACAATTTCTATGAATCTCGCACATAAATTTTGGTTATTATTTTCTTGTACGAATATTTGTAAAATAGTTTCAAAAAGTTTATTTATTTATTTATTTATTTATTTTAATGAGTCCTCTCACTCTGTTTAAAAAACTTTAGAAAATCGTAATTTTTTCTTAAACTTTTGTTCAAATGTGAATATTTATTTAAAGATTTTTTTTCTAACTTACAGAAAACACATGAAGGCAACAGCTAAAAATACACTTTATGAATTAACACATTCTTCTCCTTGAAAAAAAAATAGCTTTTGTTGCTACTACTTAATAAAAAATTACAGAAAATACATTCATATTTATAGAAAATATCAATGACTTTGTTAGAAATAAGTGAATTAAGAAACTATTTAAAAATAATTGTTATGCCGTTATTCTTATACTATATAAAATTGTTATGCTGCTATACTATATTTTAAATTAAAAAATACGTAAGCAATATTTAAGCATGCGGACTCAGTTCAGTGAACTAATGTAAAAAAAAAAAAAAAAAAAAAAAAAAAAAAAAAAAAAAACGACATTTGTCAGATGAGATAATTTTATAAAAAAGAAAAAAATATTTTTAAAATTTGCATCTTTATAATCTTTGCAAGCGTCATTTTAAATCTAGCAATACTTTAAAGATATAAACAAAATATGAGCTTTTTGTGTCATAAATTGACTAAAAAACGCAACAATAAGAAGTATAATCAAAATAGGTACTAAGTTTTTTTTTTTTTTTTTTTTTTTTTTTTAAACAAAAAAATTATGTCAAAATGAATAAATTAAAAAGCATCGGCAACATGGCTGTAAAAATTTAAAAGTTGTCATAGGGGTCCTATAACTAAAGCTGTCTTTCCTGGGGTAGTATGAAAACTGGATCGTCAAACATGAATTTTATTTTGAAAAATTTTTTGAATGATTTTGGGTTAACTATCACTAGCGTTTCATCCCCCCCCCCCGAAAAAAAAAAAAAAAAAAAAAAAAAAACTAATAATAATTTGGCTTGTGATGATCAAAATTCATATTGGGTGGTGAAAATTTGACTTAAGAGTTTCAAATTTTAATGGTAAATAAAAACAAAAAAACTAATAATAATTTGGCTTCTGATGATCAAAATTCATATTGGGTAGTGAAATTGGTATAAGACTTAAGAGTTTCAAATTTTAATGGTAAAAAAAAAAAAAAAAAAAAAAAAAAAAACTAATAATAATTTGGCTTTTGATAGATCAAAATTTGGGTGGTGAAATTGGTATAAGACTTAAGAGTTTCAAATTTTAATGGTAAAAAAACAAAACAAAAAAACTAATAATAATTTGGCTTCTGATGATCAAAATTCATATTGGGTGGTGAAATTAGTACAAGACTTAAGAGTTTCAAATTTTAATGGTAAAAAAAAAAAAAAAAAAAAAAAAAAACTAATAATAATTTGACTTCTGATGATCAAAATTCATATTGGGTAGTGAAATTGGTATAAGACTTAAGAGTTTCAAATTTTAATGGTAAAAAAAAAAAAAAAAGAAAGAAAGAAAGAAACTGCGAAAATTTCGCAAGAGTTTGCTAGTAGGTAATAAAATAACATTAATTATATTCTTAACGCACGTGACTTTATCGCTAATCTTTTATCACTATGTCAGAAATGTCGGTCTAAGTATAATAGTATTTTGAAGTTACAATGTAATGGAAATGCAACTGTACCTTTCCGTATGTAATATAAATGTTAATATACAATCTTATACAGTACATCATTCATTTTTACTTTGACATCACAATAAGCATCTAAATTGTTTAACATTTTAATAATACTTTTTAATAATCAAAATTTACAGGCAGCAGATGTTTCTTTTAATGAGTAGAACACATTTTTACAGGATAAATATATTCGATGGATGGATGAAACAATAATAATTGTGATAATTAAACAATAGCATAAAACATATTATTGTCGATAGCTTCTTTTGAATAATTTTAATACATAAAAACTTGGAGACTTTATTGCACAGATGTCGATGACTTTTGATATTCATGGAAACAGTAATTGCGATTATCAGCATTTTTGAGAAGAATAAACTTTTCATCCATAATTTTCCTGGCATTTAGCCAACTCATAACATTACTTGCCAAAAAAAAGTAAGCTTTTTAATTTGGAGATAATAATTGACTTTTTTTTTTTTTTTTTCTGTTCTTTAATAATTTTCGTATTCTCTTGTTGGATATGTAAATAAAGCCTTTCATTAAGTATTTTGTCGGAGTATAATGTTGTTTTATTTTCAGCCTTTTTTCAATTTGCACATTTGTTTTATAAATGTGATCGTGTAATCAAAATTTCATAATATCGAGGAAAATATTTCATACTAGTGTTATTCTATGATAGCACCCTTTTCTATATTTTAAATGTATATTGTAAATTTTAAAATTTATTTATTTATCTTTTAGTAAAATAACATTTATTAAAAGTAAAAGTAAAAAATTAAATAGAATGAATTATGTACTTATAAGCACGCAGCTACAACTCAAAAAAGTAATAGGGTCAAGTGTGATGCAGTGATACCAGATTGGGGATTTTGTCCCCATTTTGGGGATTTTTGTGGCTTCTGGGGACAATTTTGGGGACCAAATGTTTGTGGGGACTTTTTGGGGGAATTCTAAAATTTTTGGGGACAAATCTGGGAAGTTCAACTTTCTGTCAATGTGGCAACGTAATTATTTATCCCTACGACTAGGGACTTTCAGTAGCTTTATTGTTATTTGGGGATTCTTTTCAAAAATTGCCTTCATTTGGGGGAAAATCTGAGCTTAAATCTGCTTGATATTTATTTGATTATTATTTATTTATTTATTTATTTTGAAAAAAAAAAAATATTTTCCCTTTTTAGTAGAAATCAAGTTGGGGATTTTTTTCGAAAAAAAAAAAAAAACCCTGATTTGGGGAAATTTGAAGACCTGTTTGGGGAAATAATTTTCGAGCATCTGGCATCACTGGTGTGATGTTATATTGAAGTTATAGAATGCTAAAAATGGGTTTATGATATAATTACCAATATACTGATATATTAATTTTATCTTATCAATCTTTAGCATAAAATTTATGTTGTGTAAATATATTCGCTTTTAACAATAGATATTCTATAAATTCTCTGTTCTTATCGCACGTGATTATATCACATGTTAATCACTACAAGTCAAAAAGATTATAAGGATGAATATAACAGCATATTGAAATCATAGAATAGGATTTATATTTGTTACATACATGTTAACATATTTTCTTATGTACTGCTTTATTCATTTTATCGCAGCATTCTTTTATTTATTATTATATTTTTAACAGACATTTAAATTGTTGAAGTGGATAAAAGATAATTTTATCAATATCTATACTATTAAATAATGTAATTAACATAAAATGTAGGAAGCTATGTAATACACATAATATACCCTCTTTTTGCAGTTCACCAAACATTATTTAAAAGTTTTTGTAAAATTTTAAACTCTATTTATTTACTTATTTATTTAGGGTCACCAGTGATTGACACTTATAGAGCAATTTCTGATGTTTTTAATGTTCTAGTCATCAGAAATTATTTTTAGAAATCTTAAGTTAAAACATATGGTATGAAAGACATTCAGAACCACATATATGTTAAAATATATACATTTGATAACATTTTTTTTTTTTTTTTTTTTTTTTTTGTGAATTTTTATTTGACACCCACTCAATGTCCCAATAATAGACACTGTCAGTTTTTCATTTTATCAGTAATCGGTACCCTATGTTCCAGTGTTTGACACTGCTAGTTATTCATTTTACCAGTTATTAGCACCCTATGCTCCAGTGTTTGACATAAAATGTTAAAATTCTTATAAGCAAAATATTTTATTATCTTTCTTATTTATTAATTATTTCGGGATAGATGTCAATTATTGGAGCATGCCAATCTCAGGAGCACATACCCTATTTAGTTATAGGATTTTCGTAATAACTAATTACTAAAAAGGCTTAATGCTAATTTGTTTTCATCCAATCTTTTTGAAAAAATTCTATAAATATTAGTCAGTGCCTTTGTCAATCAAAAAATAATAATTTTTATTACGAACTCTTGAAGACAGTCGCATAATAAAAATGCACGAAGATTCCAAATTTTAACACGTTATTTATTTATTTTTGCTCGTAGTAGTTGCTATTTATGAAAAAAAAAAAAAAATAAAATAAAAAAAATAATGCATAGTTGAGTTCGGTCTCAAACAAGAAAGAAAAAAAAAACTTATATTAAAAAATTGAAGATTTAAAATAATATAGAATTTGCATGGTGTATTTTGAAATTAAGAATTATTTATAATTATTTTTCCCATAACAGAGATTTTTCTATCTTTAAAATCACTTTTTATCCAATAAAATGGGATGTATGCATAAAAATTGTAGATTGCATGGCAATATATGATGTAAGAAGCAATAGAATATTAAAAAAACATAATTATAATTAATTTCAGTGTCCCTTATAGACCTTAATATTTCACGCAATACAGATTTACAGCAGATTTTTTTTTCCTTGTAATGATTTTTTTTTTTTTAGAGAATAAACAGTTTCGATAAATTGATGAAACCGTTAATAATTGCAATTATAAGCCTAAAACAGCTTATTATAAATATTGCTTCTTTTATATAATCCCAATAAATAAAAATTTAGAAATTTTATTGTACAGATGTCTTTGTCTTTTGATGTTCATGGAAACAATAATTGCGATTATCAGCATATTTCAGAAGAATAAATTTTATTGTCTAGGCTGTTATTCTTCATCTTGGCATTCAGCCAACTCATAATATAATGTGCCAAAAGTGATTTTTTTTTTTTTTTTTTTTTTTTTTTTTTTTGTCTTTTATTTGGAAATTATAATCGAATTTTTTTTTTTTTTTTTTTTTTTTTTATATATACACATATATATATATATATATTTTTCTCGTTATATATGTACATACAGTCTTTAGTTAAATATTTGCAGGTCTATATTGGTACGATATTATTTTCAGTTTTCTTTGAAATTGAATATCTGCTTTATATGTGTAATAATTAATTTACAAAAAATTAATTTGCAAAACTTTTTTTCAAAAAAGTTGATTTACAAAAATTTTTATTAATTTTTTATGTGATTTGTGATCATTTAATAATCTATTCTCACTCATTTTATGATAATTTTCTAAATACTTTTAAAAAGGTATTCATTAAACATAACTTAAAATATTTTGAATATTATTTTTAGAAAACAAAGCCTTTTTTAATCAATCATTTAAACATAAAATCTTACATAGAATATTTTTAATTAAAATAATAGAAAGCAATTCAAATTATACAAAAACATTTCATAAGTTTAAATTTTATTTGGAATATAAAATATTATTTGTAATATTTTACTTTTCTTTTACTGTAAGTAGAACCCTTCTATTATTATGTCTTTAAAAATGAATAAGTTAGAACAGAATATTCTTTATTTTCTAATAGTGCCATTTTTAAAAATCTTAACAATAACTTCTCATTATAAAATATTTCAAAGTTTTGCCTGAAATTTAAAAATGAAGAGAAAGATATTTTACTAAATACTTTTTAATAAAATTCAATTAAAAAGGACTTTTTAAAACTTAAGGAATAGAGAAATCTAAAAATTAAAATTTAATTAATGAAATCTAATAAATGAAATTCAACTTTAATTGAATAATTAAAATGCAATAATTAAATGCAATGTAATAACTGTAATTGAAATCATTTAATACTTCAATGGAATCCAATAATTGAAACCTAACTTCTCTAAATTTAAAAATATTTTCAAATATTATAAAATAATTTAATTATTGCGCATAACAATTTTATTTTCATCAAAGAATGAAGTAAAAAGAAAAATACATTTAATAAAATCTATGGAAATTCCAATGTAGCTTGAAATAAAAATTACATTATTAAAAGAATTAATGAAATCAATAATCAAAATGCGACAAATCAGATGACTATAAAGAACTTTTTATAATAATAATTATAATACTAATTAAAAAGAATGATAATGCATCTAAAAATTCGAAAACTCTCATTGCATAATCTACTTTTAAAACTTTTTATGTACAAGTAAATCTCTATCACATAAAAACATCAGGAATTATATGACGTTATATTCTTCAAATCACTGTTTTAAAACTAATTTCTATAACGAGATACATAAATATCCATTTGACGCCAGTAGTATAAAATACAGTTTAAATAAATGAACAAGTATCTCGAGATCAGATTAAAAAATAGAGAAAGTCAAATAGATAAATTGAGAAGATTAGTTTGATGTTAAATTAAATTAAATATAAAAATCAATAAGTAAAATGTATTGTTTCAGAAATCAAAATGTAAAATTATTTGTTTCAATAGTTAAAAAAAGGCTTCATAGGCAAATTTAATTTGATGAAATTTTATCCTTATTGGTCTTTGTGGTTTCAGGGGGTCTTAAATCTTCTGTTGCTCGGCTATATATATATATATATATATATTGGATTCGGGAAAACATTCGTCTTCCGATTTCCGGTGGATTTACATGTCTTGGGATATACTGAACACGATTTGATTATTTTTAGAAAATGTCTGTTTGTCTCTATGCGTGTATGAACAATTTTGTAGTCGCTGTATCACAAAAATGAATGAATGAAATTTAACTAAATTTGATATTTAGTTGGAGCTTGTCTTAAATTGATGTTGATGACATTTGGGAATAAATCGCTCAACAAGTCCCGTAGTCATCTCATTTTTTCTTTGCTTTTCTTTTTTTCTTTTTTTTTTTTTCTTTTTAATATTGCAGTATAAGATAAAATTTCGTACAAATTTACATAATAAGAATTATTATTATTATTATTGCTTTTCAAAGCGAAATTAATGCTCGCTTCCGATATGAAGGAGGGTGGGGGGAGCGAAAGTCTCCTCTTGGAGATGTATATTTTTAGTATGTATTTCTTTTAAAGAAATTCGTCAATGTCTTTAAAACGAATAGTTGGAACATAGTTATGATGCTTTTAATACTATTTATCGATTGCATATCTATATAATCAAAAGAAAAAAAAACTTTTTTTCATCTATCGGCGAAAAATCGGCCTTCTTTAAACATTTAGTATTATGTTTCGCTGAAATGAAAGTCGTTTTCATTCATCATAGCAAATAATCTATATATTAATAGGCAAGCATAAAATTTGAAGTCCCTTTTTAACATATTAATTATAGGAGTAGAGGGTTGAAAATGGTATCATTCGAAAGGTATGGTTAGCCGGAAGGTGCGAATACAAATATTATTTTCTTACGATGTCAAGAAGGTATTTAAACATAGATTTATTTTTTATGCATTTTCCCCCATTTTTCCCTTTTATACACGTATTCCTTTACATTAAAAAATACCTAAAAGTAGAAAGTTGTTAAATCTGGCAATTTCATAAAGCTCAAATAAAACCATAGACACAGTAATTTGTATAATGTAGCATCCATAGCATCACTATACGCAAGCGAAGTGATGACGTCACTGTCTGTCCATGGAGCCATGAAAAAGATTTTCTAAGTTAATCGTCATTGGATTTTTTGTAAAAAATTATTAAAAAATAACGGAAATTATCTGCCGATTTTAATTCCGATATTTGGGTATAGTTATATATAAGTTACTGTCTACATGTGTTTGATTGAGTTATTTTTTCTGTAAAATTGATAAAATTTTAATTTAAAATCACAAAATTCCAGAAAAAAAAAATGGCAAACTTCCAGTTTCGAATGTAAACATAAACATTTTATTTCAAAGGGTGATATTTAAACAATAAATATTCAACGAATATACTAAATAAAAGGAAAATGGATTTGTTACTAACTGCTGCATGTATAAGTAGACGATACGGAAAAAATTCCGATTTCCGTTTTTTGCTGAATTTACATGTTTTGAGCTTTCTTTACGTTTCAATTAACTGAAATTGGCTACTTATTTTTTAAAAAAGTGTCTTTATTGCTAGCTTTTGTGGGTAGAAGAAGCAAGTAGAAGATACATAAAAACTTTTGATTTCCGATTTTCGATGAATTTACACGTTTTGAGATTTCCTTGCATTTTAATTAAGTGAAATTGACTACTTATTTTTATTTTTTAAGAAGTGGATTTATTATTCTTTCCTCTGCATATATAAGTAGAAAATATAAGATTCAGAAAAGTTTTAGATTTTTGGTTTTCAATAAAGTTACACGTTTTGAAATTTTCCGAACTCAATTCGAACATTTTTGAAAAATATCTTTTTTTTTTTTCAAACACTGTACTTTATGAACCAATCGAATTAATTTAACAGAATTTGATACTTGGTTGGGCCTTGGTTTGTTATGGTACCTATTAGCTTCTGGGCTGTATCACACAACAAGGGGCGTTTTCACGTTGCGATTTTCTCTCATTTCAGGAAAGGCTAACCTCTACAGAGAGAAATATTTATATTAAGTAAAACTCTGCTGATTCAGTTAGAGTGAATATCGGCAAACAATTGCCGCAGCTGTGTTGCAATTGCATTCCGTTTAGGACAAGGCTATAACTTTGCTTTGCTTCGCTTTGGAAAAAAAAAATGGTCGAGTTTCGACCACTGGGCGATACTAGTTTTAATAAATAGTGATTTTAATAAATAGTTTGTACTACGTTAATTTATAAATGAAAATGTAGAAAAAAGTTTTGTGGTGGCCAGAACATATTTATTTTTAAATTATTATTAAAGTGATTTCTAAAATTATATTTTATAATATCTTGTACTTTTTTCTCTTTTTTTTTTTTTTGGTGTGTGTGCGTATGCGTGTGCGTGTGTGTGTGTGTGAAATAAAATGTAAAGTTATTATGACTTCAGTAATAAAATGTAAAATGTTTTCTGTTTGCATTTAATTAAAAAAAAAAAGTATGATTTTTTAATAAGGGGAAAAAAAAACTCTCTGTTTCATTCTTACCACACATTACCAATAAATAAAAACACCACGGTCTTTCTAGAAGTGACTTTTGTGTTTATTGTAGCTTGGTAAAACAATTATCATTGTGATCATCAGTATACTCTTCGAGAAAGAGCCCTCCCGATCATTAACTTATTCTCTCTTTTGGCACAACGCCAACTTTCAGTTTTGTTTGGCGAAAAATAGCCGATCATTTGTCAGATATTAATTGATTTCCTTCATTAAAAAGAATATTTGCTTTCGATGCTTTTTTTTTCCTTTTAAATTTGTGTGCAAACATAATCTTCTGCTATGAATATCGTAGAAATATTTTTATATTGTCGATAAATTTCTGTCTGTAGCTCGGCTGTTATTGTCGATAAAACGTATTTAAATAAAACAAAAATATTAAACATGTATTTTTTATTTAAAAAGAGATTTTAAAAAATGACACTATTAATATTTTTATTTGAACCTTGATGTGCAGATAAACATTTTATTTCAATATTTTTCCTAGACTTGTTATGATGTAATAAAATTTCTTCTGTCAGTTAAATCTAAAACTAAACTATATATTCAAATAATTTTGCCAATAATTTTGTGTAGTCGTGTATATTGATTATATGCAGTATACTGTATATATTTAAATTTAACACAATAAAATAACATATAAAATAATTTGAAATGCCCTTCAAGCAATTTTCAAACTTTGCCACGAAAATGTCTGATCTCTTTTGGAAAGTCCTCTAAACAAATGCTTTTTCGAGGCATAATCTATAAAAATGAAGCTTTTAGGTATATAAAATATAAAATCATATTATTTTATTTTATTCTACCTAAAGCTATTAAAATATTTTAATTTCGCATATAAACTACAAGATATTTGAATTCTTCGTTATGTCCCTGCCTACAGAATTGTTGTGCAATCCCACTAAAAAGTTTTAATATCACTATTCCATATAGTATTGATCGAAAATTGAACGTCCTGCGAAATTGAACGTCCATATCGAAATTGAACGTCCTGCTAATTACCTACTTTTTCAGTTAAGCTAATAAATACTCTAAAACTCTGATTTATGGATTTAAAGGACCTCAAAACGTAGATGGAGAGGATAGAGTCGGTTTTAAAAAGTCTACCTCCAGTAGAATACTCCCTCTGTGATATACGGTTAAGTGGTAATAAAGACTTCGCCTGATTAGAACTTCTAATGCTTTCTTACTTTACAGATATTTTAAAATCGTTTTATACATCTGAGAAACGTCACTGAGAGAAATTGTCGAATTTTTTTATTGTCAGATAGAAATATCGATGTGCAATGTGATCTGTTGGTCCGGGACTGCAAAAATATTCAACGGACGAGCAAAATAAAAAAAATTACGGTCCTCCAAACCAGTAAAGTTTTCAAAAAAAAGAAAAAAAAAACCCTCTAAAATTGCCTTTAAGTTAGTCACAGAGTAGTATGTTATAACAATAGTATATACTTCATTATAACTGTTAATATCACATATTCTCTGTAATTTTTCATTAATTTTTAATTTAATAACTTTATTTATTTATTTTTAATACTTCATACGGTAAAAACTTACAAAAAACATAATAATTTTATTTACCATGTAAATTTATTTTATTTTACAAATTTTTAAATATTTTTGAAAATACAATAGAATGAGGACCTTTGAAAGTATAGACGGACAAGCGAAATCTCAAAATTACTGGTCCTGCGGACCACTGGCTTTTTTCTTATTTTCTACCCCTATATATATATATATAATTAACAATTCCCTATTATGTGGACTAAATTAAAATATTTTACATTTAAATCGTTCTTTCCGTTCAGAATTATTGTAGACATTTTTTGCTGTCAGATGAAAATATCGATGTGCAGTCAAAATATCCTACGAATGATTATGACTAGAAAATTGCCACAGAAAATATTTACCACATGCGACATGCAATCAAAATATCCTATGAATGATTATGACTAGAAAACTGCCACAGAAAATATTTACCACATGTGACATGCAATCAAAATATCCTACGAATGATTATGACTAGAAAACTGCCACAGAAAATATTTACCACATGTGACATGCAATCAAAATATCCTAAGAATGATTATGACTAGAAAACTGCCACAGAAAATATTTACCACATGTGACATGCAATCAAAATATCCTACGAATGATTATGACTAGAAAACTGCCGCAGAAAATATTTACCACATGTGACATGCAATCAAAATATTCTACGAATGATTATGACTAGAAAACTGCCACAGATAAATATTTACCACATGTGACACCACATCGTGATTCAAATAGTATACATGGTATTAATTTTCAGGTGTAAAATGAATAAAAAAAAAATTAAAATTAAAATTAAAAATCTACTGAAAGAAATCCGTACGAAAAATGAGGAGAAACAAATGAAAATAAGTAAACAACTAGAAAATAACTAGAAAAACAAATAAAGCATTTTAATCGAACATTTGCAACGATAAAGTATTTTTTAAATACTTTTGAAAGAAGATGATATTATAAATAATAATCAACTTCATAATCAAATATTAATCGTCATTTCTTTATTGTTATATTTATTTATTTATTGGAAACAATATTTTATCCCATCGTAATATAATATTAATATTTAAAAAGTCATATACATATTTTTCTTTATATTTAAAAAAATTAAAATACCATAATGCTTATTTATCAAATTTTGACAACTAATTATATCAGAGGTATTATCTTTTAATTTTAAAACAGCTATATAAAAAGTAACTAGTATAGTATGTATAAAATAATTAATCTTGAAAAGCAAGTTTTGTAATTTGAATTAAAATATGCTATACCAATAATCGTTGAATGTCCGTTGAAATTAGGAACTCGAGAAATGTATCACAAAGAAACACATTTAATTTTTGTTTTTGATGATATATTTAATTAACAAAATTAACTTAGTAATCAAATATTTATTGTTTTTCCCATGGGAATATATGCTTTAGTTAATTATCATACAAAATAAATAAATGTATTTCCGTAATTGTCTCATATTAAAAATTGTTAAATTTTAACACTCGTTCTTTTAATGGTGTCAGTTAATTAACAAGGAAATTCGTTACATATCCAAACAGAGTAAGTAAATGATTATTTTAAAATTTGCCAATTAAATACAATTGTTAAAATGCATTTTTTTTTTTTTTTAAGAAAATACAAAATGTTTAGTTGTATGTCTAAAGAATTAGATTTTCATAAAATATATTTTGTTTTTCTCATACCAATAAAAGTTATTTAATTTGAGATTCTGGGCTTACTTCCCAGACAGCACATCGCTTCCACAGCTTCAAGATGTCTTCTGGATGAAAAGACATCCCAGAAACGTCCTTAAGATGTACTGTGGATAAGTTAAGCCTAACTGTGCTGTTAGGGTTTATTGGGATTAATTTTACTTTATATATTATAGATATTTAACGAGAAATTTTCAATATCATCGAAGTAAAAAAAAATTATACATATTTTTATAGATAAATAAGTGTCTAAGTATAGTGTAAGTTGTCTCTTGGAAAAAAAAATCAATAATTATATATCATCATTTAATTTCTACGAAAGACATTTAGGAAAAATTATATTTCCCGAATTCTCTAAAATTTCCTTCGCCAAATTTTAGAATGCTTAGTTATATAAATGAATTTGTAACGTTTCAGACTGATGTGATTTGACAGCATAATTAAAAATATTTAACAATAAAAATTGACTATAAAAATTTAATTAAAAATAATTAAATAAAATTCCATTTATTTGAAATTAGTTTCATATTATTGTGATGGAAGTTCAATTCTATCGACTTTTTCTTTTTTTAATTAAAATGTATCTATTATTTAAATGTATCTTATTTCCGAGAACTTAAAAATATATATTTCTAAAAACAATATCACGACAGAATAAATATTTTTAAAGCTTTATTTTCTTTTAACATAAAAAATATCCCAAAGGGAAAACGTTTTTAACTGTAGCAATAATTACCCTCAAAACACATTTCACTTCCAGGATATCTTAAGGATATTTCTGGGATATTCCCTTACTCTCAGGACATCGAGAGAAATTTTCGATCATCCCACCTCCAGGATATCGTAAGGATGTCATTGGGATATTCCTTTATCCCCAGGACAACTTAAGGGAATTTGCGCGCATCTCGCCTCCAGGATATCTTAAAGATAACTTTGGGATATTCCCTCATCCCCGGGAAATTTTAAGATAGTTTGCACTATTTGCGTAACAGTAATGGGAGAGCTTATTCCAGATGCTTCACCTCATCCTCCATCTCAAATTCAATCATCATTCATGATACTCATTCACGGAATACCGTAAAAAACAGATAGTAATTTCCATAAATAATCAGTAAAAGATAAAATACCTTTTTTGACGATTTTAACAAAGCTAATTTTTAACAATAATAATCAAATGCTATGGGGCAAAATAAAATTTAATTTATCAACAAAATAAATCATTCAGTTTAAACATTAACATCTATTACTAACTAGTTTTAAAACATTTATTTGATCAAGTACCTCGCAAAGGTTGTGTAACTGTAAATATTAGTTTGGTACTATTGATACCGACTAATATGTCATGCTTCATAATGGTTTGAAACAATGGCAAAAAAAAAAAAAAAATCTCAGATGAAATGTATTATTATTAGAATAAGATACATGTCTGTCTTACTGAATATATTTAATATTCTACATGAAAATAAACATTAAATACATCACTTTACAATGTACAAAATGTAGTTATTTGCTAAATGCATTTAGCTTGAAGAAACGTCTTTTAAATCTAGAATCATCATCTATTCCCAAAGTCAATCCATCATATTTGAGGATTTTCAAATTATGATCTTGCATGTCAACATATGTATGATTTTGATGGATGACCTTAAGAGATGCAATCCGTATAATTTATTGTAGTTATAAATCGAAAACCTGAAGAATGAAAAATTATTGAAATTTTACAAGAGAAAATTTGATTATAACTATAGAAATATTCCTTTAAAATTTAGTACTAACTGGGAACTTTCAATTGACCCGGAATCAACTGATCACTATGCAGGATTCTATATTTACTATTCAATTCTTCTTCTTCTTCTTTTTTTTTTTTTTTTTTTTTAAGTTTTCAAAACATTTTTAGGAATTAAAAATATTTTAAAGAAAAATAACATATTTCAAAAAATTAATACACATCTTAAACTTATTTTTAAGAATTAAACACCTGTCGAAATTTTGAAGCTAACTTCTAAAAATCGAAAAATTTTGTAACTGTCTGTGACAGAAAAAAGTATATCGCTTGAGCCAGCCTACAGATAATTTTTCTCTAATTCACAAATCCACTTAAAAAAAAAAAAAAAAAAAAAAACATTTAATAGCAAAAACTCATGTATTTATCAGCACAATTAAATCCAAGAACAATATTTATCATTTATTTCTAAATTCTGTCGATTAGGAGATTAGGAGTAAAGATTGCGATTATAGCCAAGAAGATAACATAATAAATGGTTGTGACAAGTAACAGTGAAACATAAAGATCAGGTAAAAGAAATATCAAAAAGACATAAAAAAAAGAATATCTCTTTGAAAACGGTAATGTTAACAATGCCACATGATAATAAAACTTTCGCTTAGAACACAAATATATAATAATTATCCTCTAACTCATTTCTTTCATAAAAGAAAAAGCGTATTTCATACAGTAATTGTAATCACGTGTTAGCTGAACAAACGTAACCTCAAACCAAGATTCATCATCTACTCTCTAACTCCATCCATCATACCTGATGACTCTCAGTTACGATCAAGCATGTCAAGCCACACATGATTTTAACAGATGCCATTAAAAAATACAATCCTAACAATTTATCGCGATTATAGAGCTCGATTTTGAAAAACGAAAATCGTTGAATAGCTACCTAAATAGGGAAAACTACTGCTTACAACAGCACAAAACATTCTTTTCCAACTCAATACTTCTTCCCAAGGAAAACAAACATTCATTTAGTAGCAACAATTATGTATTAGCTGAGCAAATACACCGCAAACCTAGATTCATCATCTGCTCCCCAATTCCATCGATCATAACCTGTGACTGTCGATTAATGCCTAACACCCCAGATTCCATATGGTTCTGACAGAAGTCAATAAGGATTGTAATCGACTGCATTTGGCAGTTTTGCCTTCTCGTTCTCACGCGCGTGGTATTTATTTACCAGAGAGAAACTAGCTCGAGCGGAAGGAGTTAATTATTTTCCGAATAACATGATTGTTTTCTCATTAGGCTTCAGCTCTAATGTTCATTCATTGATTTGTTTTCCCAGAAAAGTTTAGAAATTCATGAGAAGTTTAAGAAAATCTTGTTTTGAATTGCTTGTTTTCGTTGATGAATAGTTAATTTATAAATTAGGTTCTTTACTGTACTTTAAAGTAAATTTAATACTTTGTATTTCATTAAACAATTTTATAATAATTTTATCTGTTTATTTGAACAGATTAATAAATAATTCCAAACCGAGATTAATGTAAAAAAAAAAAAGATAATAATTTACAGAATACAATCGACAGCTTAAATTCAAAAAAGAAAATTCAATTTTCAATTCGAAACTTTATTATTGTTAATTTTTTCAATTATTTTTTTAGATTAAAAAAAAAAAAAAAAAAAGCTAAATTTTCTAGAAAAAAAATACATTTTTGAAAAGTTTTTGAACATATTTGAAACATACATTTTATTTATAAGAAAAAAAAAAGATAAAAATATTTTGAATTTCTTATTGCGTTTCTCATAATTACTTTTTAAAATTTTACATAGAATTGCATTTGATTTTCTAAACTGTTTTTCATTGTAAATTCTAATAAAAAGTTGTTTTCAGTATTAAAATAATAAGAATTGTAACTATTTATTAACTTCATTTAAAATATTCTGGTGTGTCACTCACACGACTTTCTCTTACCCTACATTTCAATGCTATAAAGATAGATTCCATATTAAGTCTCAAGAACAACAGCGTAAGATAATAAATTTCAATGTACTTTTAAAATAGTCTAAAATAGATTTAGGTGAAGTTTTATTTGGCATGCTATTCTGTGTGAGAGGGATCTACCACACTCTTCAACTCCCCGTTCAATTAAAGTGCACACACATATATATATATATATATATATATATATATAAAAGAAATCAAAGCTGTTATTAACTTGCCTTCCAATATATGTAGACGCCTAATACGAACTTTAAAATACCAAATTTAATTTTTCTGCAGTCATTTATTTTCAAGTTATGCTGATAATAAATATACATACAGAAAGACCGCTGAAAATTAGACTTTCATAATCAAGGACCCCAAAACGTGATTTTATACAATATATATATATATATATATATATGTGTGTGTGTGTGTGTGTGTGTGTGTGTGTGAAAAAAAGTACTTTGTTTACAGTATGCGTATGAAAAATTAATTTTGCTTCCCGAGCAGCGTTCCTCGACATTATAAAATGTTGCAAAACATTTCCATCAATACATTCCATTCAATAGAAAAGAACGTTTAGCTTAATTTTGGATAGCCCTATTAGCTATAAACAATATGCACTATAAACAATATTGTGTTCGTAAATTTAGTTTTATTTGAAAAACATCTAACACAAAAGAAATTACAATTCGAGAAATTTTAAAGTATAGCAGCAATATATCCAAATACTTTAGGTAGCCCTGCAAATTATTGATAAATGATTTCCATACAGAAATCTACACAAAACTCGCTTTCATGCATATACTAAATTTTGTTATTTCCGTTTTGTTTAACCAGTTAACGCCCGAATTAATTTTGCAAAGTATTATTGGCTGATTATTTCCCTTCTAAATTAATATAGACGACTGACAGTAAAATATATTAACTTAAACAATTCATCTGATACATTTAAATTTAAAGCCTATCCTCATTTATCGACGTTTACTGTTCTAGAGAAAAAACTACAAGATAAATAAACCTTGAGATAACAGATTAATTTCTTATTATACGTTGACAAAGATCTCGAAAATAAAGTATTATAATATATATTATTATTCAATTTGGTTTAAGTTAGTATACTTGCGCAAAAAGCAAATATATAAACGACGAATGAAAAATCACAAAATGACTATCCAAATTATGAAATTATAATTAATATTAGGCACATAAAACTTTCAGGGATCAATTAGAGAGGCGCTATAAACTGTCAGTAAACAGCAGAATTCATTCCAAGTAACCACAAAAAAAAAAAAAAAAAATACGTGCCATTTTATTAGCTGTCCTTAAATGAGGACACTGGGCGCTAAAGGTTAAGTCAGCCTATAGGTGTTGCACTGTACTTACCAGCAATTTTCCCTTAGACATAATGTATTTGAATTATCTTGGATGTACTTATACATAAATCATTTGTTTGATCAGTACGAAAAGTTTAGTTTAGCATCTCTATATGATACACATTTAGAATACGAAGTTTGGATTTTCTGCTACTATCTGTTCTTGAGATATGCGGATAACTAACAGACACACACAGAGACACAGACCAACCGCTAAAAACAAGATTTTTGGATTCAGGGTACCTGAAAACGAGTAAATATAACAAAAATTCAATTTTTAAAATTTGACCTAAAAAAATACTTTCTCTACCAAATATGTGTATAAGAGAAAGTTATATATATATATGTATCGTATTCGATAGTAAATTTCTAGATATTTATCCGAAAATAAACTATTCATGCTAAGTCAAATACTTAATGTAACACATCAGGTAAGCTATGATCTTTCTCATACATTTATTTATTATTTATTTATTTATTTTTATAAGTTGACTATCACTATTAAAAATAATTCGTTTTAATTTCGTAATATTTTGTTACAAATACTTCTGATTGTGTACATTTACTTAAAATTTTATCTTATACATCGGTAATAAAAAATTTGATAAAACGGAATGGCAACGCCATGTTCTTGGTGATTTTCACTAAAAGCTCACAGCAACTGATTAATATAAAGGTGCAATTACATGTTAATTTGTATCTATAGAATTCTGTACAGCAGTTCCTGAGAAACAGTTGATAGAAAATATTTTCACGAACAGAAAAACATTCTCTAAAAATTGTGAACGTGTTCTAGACCTCTCGAACTTATTCAAAATTGTCGAAGTTGAAAATATTTATGAAATTAATACTTTTTTCTATTGGATATAGAAGAAAATAATTGAATACATGATATCAATTGCATTGCAAAGTTTAGAATTATTTTGTGGAAAATTATTTTGGTCTCAATATATATATATATATATATATATATATATATATATATATATATATAAACAAACAAACGTATTCAAAATAAATGTGCCTTGTTACGTAAGTTTGTTTACATATGCACTTCTCGTTCCCCAAAATCATAATAAATTGTGGTTTAATAACCGAAAGATATGTCATGAAAATAAAGATAACTTGACCCAATTCTAGTAATTCTCATCTTTTTGGCGTTTTGCCAATTTCACATTATTTAAAACTTAAGTATATTTCATTTTACGTCGTTTTGATATTTTGTCTGTTACTACACCGGTTTCATTTCTATTAATTTGCATTTCTTCAAAGGTTTAACCATCGATGGAAAATTTCGTTTATATTTTGTTTAATATAGATGTTTTCGCACAAATAAGAATTTTGAGATATTTTCCTTTACGATGGAAACTCTTTAAAATTTAAAATCTTCTTATATATATATATATATATTACGAAATATTTCAAACAGATAAAATGAAAGATTTTCTATGCAACAGGGATTAATGAATATGAAATTCTATAGTAAATATATACGCGTGTTAATAAAGATATATAAAAAAGAAAAATAATTTAATGGTTGAAAAAATTATTTTAATATCTAAAAGAACGGCTGACAAATATTTTGCATAATAATATATGCAGTAAAATTTTATAGATTTTTAAATATTTAATTTTTTTCTACATGTTATTAATTTAAAAGAAAGGGGAATTATTGTTGAATAAAAATGTAATCTTAAAGCGCGTTTTTTGCCTTTAAAATTATGCATATGTATATATATATATATATATAGATAGATAGATAGGTAAATAGATAGATAAAGTATGCAGATTTAATGAAGATTAAATTTTCAAAAGAAAATTTATTTCGTTTTTAAATATTATAACATTAATAATTTCAAACATTATTTATAAAAATAGACTAGATTATTTTAATTTAAGTTCAATTACTCTAGAATTATTATTCAGTTATACGTTTTTCAACCCAGATATTTTAATCCTCACCGAGTTACATTAATATTTGTAATTTGGCAATCATTTCTTTATATAATTAATTATCCAGTATATCAGTATTCAATAAATTGTACAATACGTATTTCTAAAAGTACTCCACAATAACTTAAAAGTGAGTTTTATACCGCAGACATTCTTTGCTTTGCTATAAATCACATATAACGGTTTACCATGAAAGACATTACCGGAAATTTAAACAAGGATTTATATGAATAAGAGTAAAAAATATATACAGAGATTACATGCAAGACTGTCTTTTTTTAGTGTAGCTAAGCGATTTTTATCTCATCTTCAATTCTCCAAGTGAAGTGAATCAAACGAAAAAACTAATTCTGGAGCTGTTATATTTCATATTAACATAAAAAGAACAAAAATTAAGAATCTAAGTCCAAAGTTTGCTAAAAGAATAAGAATTTAAATGTTTTCAGTTGAAACTAAAATGATATATTTTACTTAATAATTCAATATTCTAAAAGCTTTTTTTTTTTTTTTTTTATAAATATTACTTTTACTTTAAAACAAAATATATACTCCTTACTTTCTTAGAAAATTAAGTATAATATTAAAATAACATATATATTTCTTAAAAAATATATACAAAGATTACACGTAAGATTGTCTTTTTATAGTCTAGCCAAGCGATTTTTATCTTATCTTCAATTCTCCAAGTGAAGTGAATCAAATGAAAAAACCAATTCCAGAGTCGTTATATTTCATATAAACATAAAAGGAAAAAAAAAAAAAAATCAAGAATCTAAGTCCAACTTTTACTAAGTGGATAGGAATTTAGAAGTGTTCAGTTTAAACTAAAATTATATATTATACTTAATAATTCAATATTCTAAAAGCCTTTTCTTTTGTATAAATATTACTTTTATTTTAAAACAAAATATTTACCCCTTACTTTCTTAGAATATTAACATTTCAGCTTTCAAAATCTAGTAAATAACGTTAAAAAATAAATAAATAAATAAAAAAGTGATATCTAAAAAGTTAAATTTATTCAAACTTAAATGTAAATTTTATACTGCAACGCTTCTTCATGTTCCTACAATGTACAACTGTTTACCATTAAGAACATTAACATGAAAAAATGAACAAAAACTTTTATCAATAAAATTTAAAATCTATATTTGAATATATATAAACAAAGATTACATATAGAATTGCCTTTTTATAGTCTGGCGAAGCGATTTTTATCTCGTCTTCAATTCTCCAAGCGGATTGAATCAAACAGAAAAACTAATTCCGGAGTCGTTCTTTTTCGTACAAATATAAAAGATCAAGAATGCAACAGGGAAAAATATGCATTGCTGCGGGAAAAATAAAACAATATTTAGAATTCTTATTGTATAGCAGTGCATTTGCATTCCACAAACATGTTCTATGTATTACTAAGAGATAAATATTTCTGCCTCAAGAATATATCTGCTGGATTTTCCCTTTCCCTAAAAAAGAAGAAAATCTTTCTGTTCAAAAATACCTAAATATAAAAATTTTATTTAGTAAAAATATTTTAAGTATTTCTGAGCAGAAAAATATGAGAAGCAATAATGATACTGCAAAGCATGTGTTTTTAAAACTAAAATCATTTTCAAAACAAAATTTTACCCAGAATCATAGAACACAACAATCGTAATAAGTTAAGTGAAAAATAATAAACTAAGCAAATCTAATTTAAAGCAATATTTTAAGGTATTTCCGTTACGAACGTTTGCTGATACATGGAGCTTTTGTACGTAGAAAAGATATTTTTGGAGACATAGTATGCATGTTAATGTCGGTTGGATTTTTATCAGGTTCCATGCTTTAAATGTATGCTTCTGTGTCATATCTAACACAAAGGAATCTAAACGTGGATATATAACCTTAAGAGGTACTGTGATAAATAAGAATATTGTTAAAAAACGGCTATTGTACATTTCCTAAATTTGATAGTATAAGTACCTCATACGACATAATGTAAAAAGTATGCATATTACAAATAGAAAAAGTATGATACAAATTTAAATAAGCAGTACACTGCAATTTATAATAAAGAATCTCTTTTAACTAACTAAGCATAAATCATGGGCATGTATTTATTTAAAACATAAAACAAAACAAAATAAGCATTAAATACGCATACAAAATATTTTAATTCTTCTTTATAGAACTTTGATATTGTTTTTAATCAGATTTTCAAGTCTCTAAGCGGATTAATTGATGCAAAGAAATAATCCTGAAATCAGTACTTAAAATATCTAAAGGATTAGATGTAAAAGTATAAGAAAGCACTCTTAACTATATATATATAAATTCTTAAACACTGTTCTTTAATGTAATAAATTTATTTATTTATTTATTTATGTATCCCGAAGAGAAAGACACCCCTCCCCTCCCAAAAAAAGCAAATATTTGTATTATAAAGTTAAATTTAATCTGTTATCTAAATCAAATCTTGCTATCTACAGAGAGATTTTGCTCTCACTTCTATAAAATAATTCACTTTTTTTGTCGTTACTATGTGAAAATTTAAAATTTGTAAGAAATTATTAAATAAAACCATATATATTTTAAGTAATTAACTTAGTTTAGAGATAGATTCTGTAATATTATATGTATTTTTTAACTTACCACACAAATAATAAATGACAATGATTTTAAACTATAAATTTCTTACAAATACAATTTGCATCATATTTTACAATTTTTATTTTCTTGCTTCGTTAAGATATAGAGCAATTCTTTTACACGAATTTTTTAAAATTAAATTGGGCACAGTTCTACATTTATTAAATAAATATTAAAATTAGAAATGTTTAAAAAGATAGGAGAGAAAATTCTACGATATAAATCCCTAGTGTACATTTGGTGGTTACAGAAAGCATTTCCTAATTCTAGGAATATGAGAGTTTAATACACAAAACAAAAATAAATCTAATTTTAATTTATTGAAACTATAAGTAACTGCACAGGCAGTTTCATATCGCAAATTGGAAAATACTTTACTTAAAATTCAATATTTAATTAACAGATTTATAAGAGTTTTATCTTTATATTTAAAGGAAAAAGAATAAATATGTATATTTTAACTCTCTAGATAAATATTTATATTGTGCAACAAATAACTTGAAAAAATAACTAATTTCATAAAAGAAAAGAAAAAAGAAGAAAAAAGAACTATAACAATACATAAATTGGTAAAGAACAGCACACACACACACACACACACACTCACACACATATATATATATTTCAGTTATAGATTTAAGACATTTTAATAGAAAATGGTTGTAGTTAAAGATGAAATTCAGTTAATCTGGTGTGAAACAACCAAACCATTTCTATTACCCACTATTACACGTATTATATGCATTTTTCGGAGATAATGTGATCAGAAGACATAAAATTCATCTAACGAAGTAGAAACCTAAATTTTTTCTGATAAGAGAAACGTGATACACGTGTAAAGACATGTAAAACAAAGTTTACATAGCGAGTTGAAAAATAAGAAAGAAAAAAAAAACGGGTAGAGTTTTTTGAAGCACCAATTTCCGAGATCTAAAACTGATCTACCTAAGGAGGATGACTGTTAATTTTCCTGTAATAACCCCGTAATACATGAGAAAGGATAGCTAAAATGCATATACATAACAAATTTTCAAGAAAATCGTTCGAGCCATTTTTGAGATGCCAACTTTTACCAAAACTTAGTATACTAAATAACTGACCGGAAAACAATAATCCCGCACAAAAAAATAGTTAAAATAGAGTTAATATGAAGAATTTGAAAAAAATCCGTACAGCCGTTTTTAAACTAACGCACTTGCGAGAGCTGAAATTGAGCTATTTATTCAGGACGTCTATCAATCTTCCTGGAATAACCAACTATATCATTCGAAAGGACATCTCATAGAGTGTTTATATAGAAATTTTGAAGAAAATTGTTAGAGCCGTTTTTAAGATACGGACTAACATTCCCATTTCCGGTTTTAAAATTTTCATCAAAATTTGGAAAATTCATATGTACACCAGACCTGTCTCAATTTTGATGTTTCGTCGTTCAATCTTTATTAGTTTCGGATATATGACAGCCAGAAGATTACCCACATACACACACACTCTGACCAATTGAAAAAAAAAAACTACTTTTTTGAACTCAGGAGACCTTAAAACGTGTAAATTAGGAGAAGACTCGATATCGAATGTTTGGACTCAGTACATTACTTTCATTACCTACGGTAGTCGGGTAATGGAAGTAAAAATTAGAAAAAATTTAAAATTAAATCAACTCTTAAATTTGGGTAATACATCGAATTTACATTTCGTTTATTTTTTATTTTTTATTTTATTCCCCCCCCCCCCAGTTAATTGATTCAAACTACAAAAATAATTTGATTTAAATTGATTTTATCCCAAGTTAAAATCCATGCTAGTACCAGCAAAGAAAATAGGCTAGTTATTGCTATGTTTTGCTTTGTCTGCTAGATTTTCATGCTGTTATATGCTTTATAATGCTAGCCAGCATAAAATGCTATATTAGCTAGCTTACACAGCAATAGCACGACAAGCTATATACAAGCATTTTATGCTTATTTGTTGTTTAAGCTTTTCCAAAGCCTGGAGAGGTATGTACCTTAACAAGCTATTATGTGCTTTTCTATGCTTGCCAGCGTAATATGTTATGTCGGCAGCTTAAGTAGAAATAGCATGGCATGCTAGATGCCAGTGAGAAGTGAGAAAATAGCAACAAAAAAGCATCTGTTGGTTGTGAATTACTGCTAGTATAGCAGAAATTTCAAGCAAATAGTAGTCATAATTACTGCTGGACCAGCAACATACTATTCAAGCAACAGAAGCTGGATTATGTATGCTGGACAAGCAATAAACTGTGCCAATACACACCATGACTTGCTGGTAATTTTGGTGGAACCAGCAAATATTTTTGGTATTTTATGCTATTTTACATGCTGGGATACAGCATTTAATGCTAGACTAGCAAACAAATACCAGCAAGAATTTTAACTTGGGATTGATGAAATATATATGTACTGTCATACATAAATTAGAGATAGAATATAATGCATACTTATTGGTTATTTTCGCATATACATTGTGACCACAGAAAGGTCTTCTGCATTCTAAGGATAAATGAAACAAAAATTATTGCAAACAGAAGCTTTTTAATTATAAAAATATAAAAGGCTTTTGAAAGTTATTTGTAAAATAATTGTTGTATTATAAGTTGAATCAATTGTGCAAATTTGTAGCAATGATAAATATAACAACACTTTTTTTTTTTTTTTTTTTTTAATGAATTTCGTTGAAATGCTTTTAAAGCAACGGTTCTGTACAACTTTTCGCGTAAGGTTGTCTATTCCACGAAATGAAAATTTTCCTCATCGGAAAAACATTTGGCGATGAGTCAAGAATTTTTTAATGGACAACATTTACCAGACATCATTTTAAAAACATAGTTATTACTAACTGTTACACTCATACACATTGTATATTTTTTGCTTAAACAAGTTTCTCTGAGAATCCTTTTCGTTTTACAATTATTTTAGCTATAGAAAGCTTTACTTGGGCTAATTCTGTATATGAGATTTGTATGATTGACAAATGTCCATTTGAAATTTTCTTCGTTCCTATTTCCATTATCTATATAAATAAATCAAAGAGTTTGTCGGCGTAACACATCCGGGTGACAACTCCTATTTTTCACTGGTCTAGATTTAATTACTTTGGTGATGAAAGTAGGCCATTTTTTAGTAAAAACTGATGTTTTTTTTTTTTTTTTTTTTTTTTTTTTTTTGTGAGGACACTATATACGTTTAAAGATATTACTCTGCAAAGTTTCACCACAACGCGATATCATTCGATTGCTTTTATCTTAAAATAAGAGTCTAATATTAAACAAAAAAAGTCTAATATTAAAGAATAATGAATATATTTTTTTAAAAAAATATATCAGTCTAAAAGTTCTAAGAGTCTGCAATTTTTAAATTACAGTGTACTTATTTCCCATACACAATCCATTAAATTTGTAAACAATTGTTGATTACTTCTTGAGAATCATCCTGATAAGACCATAGAGCATTGTTACAAAACGAGTGCAAAATGAAAGAAATATTTTATTTAATTTGTAATATGTTATTTTGATTTTTTGACCTTAAAATGAATTTTTAATAATATTACAAAGTTCAAAATGTGATGTAAAAAATAAATAATGAATCAATTCTTTTGAAAATTCATTTAAATTTAGTAACCAGAGAAGCGGGCGTAACCTGGTAGTTGGGAATAAAAAAAAAAAAAATTAAACATAGTAGTTATGGTTATATATCAATCTCTGTAAAATTTAATTATAAATAAATATTTTGAGAATGAATTTGATATAAATTAGTTTTTAAGTAAGGGGGAAAAGTCTACTTTTATCCTTTTTTTTAATGTCTCAGCTGATTGATTGAAATTATTAATTCACAGTAGATTATATAAATGAAAAAGTAATTAGAACAGACCATTCATACTTTACTAATAAGGGTACATTACCCTTTCAATTATCAACGAATAAAGCATTTTTGTTCTTATTGTTTATAAATTAAAATGAAGGTCCTGAAAGTACACTAAAAAATAAATATTTTAAAGAAATAATTCGAATAAAATCAGAATTTTAAACTAGAGAAAGAAAACAGAATTTATATATGGTTTCTTATTCTTCAAGCGGATTTATTCAAACTACAATTGGAATCCCGAAATCGGTATTTTCAGTTCAAACAGAAACGGTCAAGGATACAACAAAAGAAAAATGTTCATTGCATCAAAAAAAAAAAAAAGAGAAAGAAAGAAAGAAAGAAACATGTTTCATTCTATTGTATAACAGAGTATTTAAATTCCAGAAATATGTTGTATGTTTTAGAGATAAATATTCTTTTTATTTTATTTTTATTTTTATTTTTAAGGAATATAGTAACTGAAACATAGTTTTGAACTTATAACCGTCGAAGATACATTATTGTAATCTGAAAATAATTTTTAAAAAGCAAATATATAAAATATTAATTAAATACTGTAAGATATAGAGTTAAAAAAAAAAATTAAAAAAAAAAAAAAAAAAAAAAAGAAATGGTAAGAAGCCATTAGGAAATTAAAAAATAATACCATCATGTCTGTAGATTAAATTTTACTAAAGATTAAATTTGTTCATTATAAGATAGTAGTATAATTAATTAATTAATGTTTAAATTAATAAATGGTATTTTATTCTAAAAAGTAATAATTTGAGTTAGCATAATGTATGCATTGTTTTGACATAAAGAAAAATCAGTTAGGATACCTCTAATATAAATTGCAAGTGTTAGGTTTTTTTTTTTTTTTTTTTTTTTTTTTTATGCTTTAAAGCCAATATTTTCTAATAGTTAATTTCAACTTATTTATCGAAAAAAAAAAGCAAAGTATTTTTAAAGAAGTTTTCATTCAACACTTAAAAATATTAATAGCCCTGCCCACCGCTTTACGAGTGGTGAGCCGGGGCTGCTCCCTGTTAAAGCATTAAATGTAATATTTTTAGTTTTATGTCCTATTCTATATTCGCCACCGATGGTTGACGCGCCTTTATATCATATTTGACACTGTCAGCCACCGATGGCTAACAGGGCGCTCAACGTTTTAATTTTTTATTGGTACTGCTTTTACTTTCGGGTTAAAACTTTCCCTGAAATGTTTGAAGTATAACATGTTCTGCACACTCCTAAAGTTTCAAGATGATTCCTTCAGTACTGAAAGATATATGACAAAATGTCTAGAATCTAGAATTGCTGAAATGGCGCTCAACGTGTTAAGATAGCTGCAGAGAGTGGTTAATATTTTAAAATATAATATAAATGTTTGATTTAGTTTAAATGAAACAGAATTAAAAATATCAATAATTATTCAATATTATAATATATATGTACGATTTAGTTCATACAAAGTTGGTTTATAAATATCAAAAATTATATTTTATTTCACCTAATGATAAAAATCTGATGTGGGCAATACATGACTTCCTTATACACTTTTAGAAATATACATAATGTTAAAAAACATTGTCACTGGACCCGAAACAGTTGGCTAAAAATATTTAAAAAAATGAATTATCACCGTGTTCTGAGCTTTTCTGAAAGTTAGTTAAAAACCGATGCAAGATTTGTACTGGTAACGCTGACGAAGGCAGCAGGGACCCGAAAAAATTGGCTAAAAATATTTTAAAAATGCATTTTCACCGTGTTCTAAACTATTCTGGAAGTTTCAAATGTCTAGCTAGTCGGGAAGTTAGTTAAATAAATTTTCTATTGAACCATATAAACGCTGTCGAAGGCAGCAGTCACCTGAAACAATTGGCTAAAAATATTTAAAAAATGCATTGTCACTGTGTTCTGAATTTTTCCAGAAGTTTTAAATGTCTAGCTAGTCGGGAAGTTAGTTAAAAATCGACTGCAAGATTTGTACTGGTAACGCTGCCGAAGACAGCAGGGACCCTAAACAGTTGGCTAAAAGTATTTAAAAAATGCATTTTCACCGTGTTCTGATCTAGTCTGAAAGTTTCAAATGTCTAGCTAGTCGAGAAGTTAGTTAAATAAATTTTCTGTTGAATCACATAAACGCTGCTGAAGGCAGCAGGTATTAGAAACAGTTGGCTAAAAATATTTTTAAAAATGCATTGTCAACGTGTTCTGAACTTTTCTGAAAGTTTCAAATGTCTAGCTAGTCGGGATGTCAGTTAAATTGCAAGATTTTTCCAAACCATTTTTGAATTATTACCGTTTTTTGATACATTTTGACCATTATGAACCTAATTTTCCTAAATATCTCCAAAACGGAAAATCATACAAAGTCCAAAAAGGGAGGTGCACAACTAGATGTTATAACAAACCTACGTACCAATTCGCAACTTTCTACGTCCAACCGTTTTTGAGTTATGCGACATACTCACACACACACACACACACAGACACATATACATACAGACGTCACGAAAAATCGTGTAAAGTCCCTTATATCTCTAAAACGAGAGCTCGTGTTAAGACGACACTTGCAGGTGTACAATTATACATCATGACAGTCACACATATAAATTGGCAACATTCAGCGATCATTCGTTTTCGAGCATTGTAAAAATGCAAAATCCATTTCGCAAATCGGGATTACTATACTTCCTTATACTTTGTATAAAGAAGTAAAAAAGAAAAAAAAAAATATCTTACATTTTTCTTTCTGATCATATGCTTTTGCAGAGATTTCTTTCGAAAATTTACTAGTAGTAAAACTTCTTTAATCTTCTCCCACCGTCCTAACCGTGAGGGCCTTTGCTCCTTCTTATTGTTATTTTAATTTTCTGTATATATATATATATATATATATATATATATATATTGTCTTTTACACACATTGTTTCCAGATCTTATATTAAATATATGTATTCATTTCTTATATCAAATATATTTGATAAATTGGCGTAAAATAACATTCAATTAATTCATTTAAAACATCAAATACTTAAATCATATTAAAATTGCTTGCGATGACATACATTATACTCAAGATCTAATTTCATTCCCAGTTTTTTTTTTTTTTTTTTTTTTCTGCTATACGAAGTAGAAACTATTTTCGAAATTTAAGCAATTGGAAAAAACAATAGATTTTTGGGGAAAAAAGAATCACAAAGATCGAAAAATCCGTTTTATTTTTCCTCCTTTTTGATAGGTCTCTCCGCCTACTTCCACTTAAGAGGAGGGGTGTACAGTTGTCAAATTCAGATGATTGCCGTCTTTACTGACTTCTGTCAAGAACATATGAAAGCGTCAAGAAGAACATTAATACCTTATGTCTTTGTCGAATCAATAAATTTTCAGCAGCCGGAAAAGCGAGATAACATTGTCGGGGATGAATTATTTCATGTTACGGCCACTGTTTTTAGGCGAAAAAATATTTTTAGAGCTTTTTTGATATATTGAATAAATGTTCATTTTTCGCTTAATGTATATTTAAAAAATGTTCATACAAGAAAAATTTAGGTAATAAAATGCATGCATCTTTTAAATATAGAAATAAATGAACAAAAATCAATATATATTGATACTTTAAGTGCATTATATAAAGATATTTTAGTTATTTTATAGATATTATGTAGATATGAAATTATTTGACAGTATCCAGATAGAATAGAGTAGAAAAGTGGTTTTTCTAGAGTAAACGCATATGACGGTAATTTGAAAAGGTATCCATTTTAAGTGGAAGCAAATGAAGTTCAATTCCAGTAAGATGAAAAACATTTTTGTTGACCGTTATATGTACGGCTCTTGCTAGCTAGGTGACAAGGCGGAAATTGTCGTCACGTCATCAATATATGTCGTCGTATTACATACATATATGGCAATTTTTTTTCCCTGAAATATTTTCTAAAACCAATTTTTCTATATAAATAAATAAATAAATAAATAAAAAAGGAATTTAATATATTACAAAATAATTACAAAATATCGGTAAAAAAATAAATAACAATAATAACAATTTCTTGCAATTTAAAATTAATGTGTTTAAAACAAATTTTCAATTTAAATTTTCGTTACTTATTCGATAAATACCGTTAATAGTTCAATTACAGTAATAAATAGTTCAGTAGTTTAATAATAAAATTTTACAAGCATGACCTTGTAGCTGATGTACATCGGTGCTGTTTTAACATTGCACTCCGGTTTCCTTCTTCTTCTTTTTTTTTTGCCTTATAATAAGTAGTTTTTGAATTTTAAAGATCTGAAACATTTGCTTCGTGTTTTTGTAATAAGTGAAATTTGTTTACTTTCTTCGCCTTTCACCACCAATTGTTTCGTGCATTTTATTAAAAGTTGTTAAAGACCTTTCTTTCATAATTTACATGATTCAATGTATTACCGAAATTGAAGTTTTCAACCTTTATGCGTTTATATTAAAATTACAGAAATCCATAAACAGTTTGTGTTTAAAATGTCTTAAATTTAAAAAGTCTGTGTTAATGTTGCATAGCATTTAATTATTCAGTAAAAGATGTGCTTAAAAATGTAAATTTGACTCTCTTTGTCTATCTTTTTTTTTTTTTTTGGACTACTAAATCATATCAATGGTCTGTTTGGATCACTGAATTTTTATTGGTGACGATATAATTTAATTATAAGCAGTAATAACGAATTGTATTATTTCTCTTCAATATGTATAATTTAAGTATTTATCTATATATCGCAAGTCTCTTTACTTCGCTACTTAGCAGGAAGGGTAAATCATAGCATTTACACCTCATTTAACTATTGAATAAAAATTACTTAAAACGTAAAATGTAGAAATCGAATACAAAAACATTTTGTGTTTTTAATTGAACTGAATGGTTAACATATAAAAACGTGAATATTAAATTAAATTCATTGTATATGCTTTAAACATTTTATTACATTTCACTGCCATCATGAACAAAAATTTTACTTTGTCTTCTTCATTCTCCAACCCCTGAACATTGTCTTGATATTTCTGAGCAGATGACGTTAAGTAAGAAAATTGTTAAAGATACTTCGTGTAAAAGAGGATTTAAAATCTGTTTGTTGAAATATGAAAATATATTAATATCTTTCCACTTATACGGGGAACCTATGATACTCTATATGTTGTTTGTAACTTGAATAATTTGAAAATATTGTTGAACATATTAATGCTTTTGCTGAGTAATTTATAAGTTTTCCGAGCCTAATTTAGGTATCAAATATCTGTCGCTGCTACATGATCCCGTATATACATGTTCTCGTATGTCGTAACGTAGAAATATCTATATTGGTCAGAAGCATATTAAAATATTTTCATTATTTCTAGTAACTTCCTGTGTGTTATGACAATTATAGCGTCTGGATTTGGTGCAGAATTCATAGCACTATTTACAAAAAGAAAACCTCTTCTTTGTTATTTAAAATTCATTAAGAATAAATCTTTCTTCATAAATATTAGAATGAGTTCTAAGCTAGATTAGCAACCTTAATTTGTTTTTAAATATATATATATATTTCTCATTGGATTACTTTCATCAATATGAACGTTATTCCAATGTTTTAATTTTCAATAAATTTATAGTGTTGCTTTTTGCTTTATCTTAATCCGGATGAACACTTTTAAAATTTCTATATAATTTTATTCTCTATTTAGTAATTATAATTCTCTTTTTTTACCATATTATTGTTGAATATGTTATATCAAGTTATCGTATACGACATTTTTCTAGGGATCCGGTTTTGGTATGTTTAATGGATGCTTTCATATCTGTTTTAAAAGTATAACTGGTTACTTTTTTTTCATTTTTTTTTCATTTTTTTTTTTTTTTTTTTTTGATTTAACTAGTTATTTAATTTAGTTTTTATTAATTCATTATAATTCTTAACGATTTCGGTGGCATTTCACTATCTGTTTTCATACATTACAGTACGTTGTTTTTACATTTTTATACATACAATATATACAAACTGAAATTTTCAAACACGTCATGTGTAATTTTCCCAACATTTTTGTGTAATAATCAACGTAAGCTATCTCGATAGTTTAATTCAATCGTTTTATAATAATTCTATTACATCTTAACTTGGATTTTCAGCAATTAAAATACGTTAAAATAATAGTTGCTTAGTTTTATATAAAAATATATATCATTTAAAGTCATAAATGCCTTTCAAAATGTTAATTGTAAAATACAATGCTCCCCCCCCCCTCTTTAAAAAAGAAAGAAAGAGAAAGTGGTATATTCTATCAAGAATAACGCTGCAATGTGCTACGCCACAAAATAAATGACAATTTGTAATTGTAAGAATCATTACTAACCTTGTTATTGTAAGCATGGTAATGCTATCTGTAATTTTAACTTTTATTCAGTTAACTAGCAGGCTACGCCCGCTTTGCTGGTCACTATTTTTGAATGAATCACTGTAATTAATGAATTATCACAATTGCATTAATTTTTATCATATGATTAAAAAAGAGAGAAAAAAATTCTGATCGGGAAAAAATGTCGCACCGGGTCCCCACTGCCTTCGGCAACGTAGACCCGTGCGCGATGCGCGCGAACGAATGCATATATATGAACGCTGCGCGCGTGTATTCCTTCACCACCTTTATGATTTCTCAAAATTCCATATTATTATCCATAAACTTTCATTCTTAAGAAAAGGAATAAAAAACAAATCATTTCTGATCGGGTAAAAACTCACACCGGGTCCCCTCTACATTCGCCCGCTAGCGGGTCAGTATTTTTAAATGAATCACTATAATGAATGAATTCTCAAAATTGCATATTATCATTCATTAACATTACTCTTAAGAAAAAAAAAAGGGGGGAAAAATCATTTGTGATCGGGTAAAAACTCACACCGGGTGCCCACTGCCTTCGGCTGCGTTGACCCGCGCGCTGCGCGCGCGTATTCCTTCACCATCCTTATGATTTCTGAAAATTTCATGTTATTACTCATAAACTTTCATTCTTAAGAAAAGGAATTTTAGAAAAAGTCATTAATCATCGGGTAAAAACTCGCATTGGGTACCCACTGCCTTTGGCAGCGATGACGCATGCGCGCTGCGCGCGCACGTGTGAAGATATACGTGAAATAAAATAAGATATACGTGAAATAAAATTTAAAAAATCATATCTCATTGGATAAAAAGTCGGACCGGGTCCCCACTGCCTTCGGCAGTGCACTCCCGTGCGCGCTGCGCGCGCCTATTCCTTCCCCGCCCTTTCAGCCCCTCCTAATCTACATATACCAATTTTGAACGGTCTAACCTAATTAGCTGAGAGCAAAAGAATACCTAATTAGGACACCTTAAAACGTGTAAATCAGGTGAAATCTCGAATTCCACTTTCGATAATATAAAAGAACTTTAAAATATCTTTCGAATGATGTATTAAAAACAATTTAATCATAATTAAATTTTGAAATATTGAAACTTTGAAATATTACAGCGCCATCTGTCGGTAGAAATTTCTGTAATCTACTGTTCGATTCCAAATCAACAAAGCTCTCAAATGATGTATTACTTATGAAATTATTTTAATTAGTAGCTGAGATACAAAAGAAAGCCGATTCAGGACACCTCAAAATGTGTAAATCAGGTGAAATCTCGATGTACACTTGCGATAAGACAAAAGTACTTTAAAATATCTTTCGAATGATGTATTAAAAATAATTTAACCATAATTAGAATTTGAAATATTGAAATATTAAAATATTACAGCGCTATCTGACGGTAGAAGTTTCTGTAATCTACTGTTCTATTCCAAATCAGCAAAGCTTTCAAATGATGTATTACTTATAAAATTATTTTAATTAGTAGCTGAGATGCAAAAGAAAACCTAATCAGGACTCCTTAAAACATGCATGTAAATCTCGTGAAACCTCGAATTCCATTACCTACGGTAGTCGGTTAATGGAAGGCGACAGAGATTTGTGGCGTCTACTCTTCAAATTCAATTCAAATAAGTTTTAATATGACATATTACTTTTGAAATTATGCTAATTAGAAGCTGAGATACAAAAATGATATAAACACTATTATAAAACGATTTATGTTCGACTTTTTCGTGGTTTTCTCTGAAACTTGCGTAATTCCGGACTAAATACTGTTAAAAATCCATAGTATGAAATGTGAACGGAGTATCAGAATTCGAAACGCTGCAAAATATAAAAGAATAAAAGCGTTCTGGGTTTTCCGTCGTTTTCTCCGAAACAACGGTTCCTTTTATACATTTTTGCCCCTTTCCGTCCTTTCTAATAATTTTACACTTGAAAATATCCGCAATCGATTTATCTTGCCTTAAAACCTAATAATACCAATTTCAAACGCTGTAACTCTTTCTTTTTCTGCCTCCCCCCTCCTCCCTCAAGCCCTTCCTAATAATTCTACATTTTAAAATTATTCATAATCGAATTATCGGGCGTTAAAACCAAATATTACGAAATTTCAACGGCATATCTCAATTTAAAATACTACTGCAAAATATAAAACAAAACTTAATCTTACATTGTGTTTTGGTCACATGAGTCGTGATAAATATAATTCCCAATAAAAATGTAATTTTTTTGTTTATTAACATATTTTCATGAAAATTTAACAGTAGCTTTATAATATGATGTCTAGGCCGAATATTAATTCAAATGTAACGTGAATGAAAATTTAAAAAAAATTGAAAATTGCAATTTATCTCCCCACTATAAAACACGTGACATCTTACTCGGTTACAATCATTTCCTTTTTCATCCAGACAGTAGTCGGGCATTTGAAATGATGTTGCCACAAAAAATTCATACTTTAGTTAATTTTAAAAAATCTGCTGTACCGATAAGCTGCTTGCACACTTAGATTCAGAAAAAATTCCCCGTTCATTTGGTACCAAAATCGTAACGATCGGCCAAATATTTCTAATTTATTTTCCACTTTTTCTGCTTTTAACTCCGTTAAAATATCTTTTTTTATGCAATGGCGGTGAATTCTCAGTCATTGAGATCGCTTTCTGATTAGTAGACAGTCTAGTCGACATTTTAATTAATATCTCCACAACTAATTAAAATTTTTAAATTCTGTTTCGAGGAGGACCTCGGAAATTCTCCAGAGCATCCGTATGTCAATTCTTGTACTTCTGCGTTCAATAGGGGCTGAACGTATAAAAGAACAGACAGACTGACAGAGAGACAGACAGACAAACCTTTCCATTTATTATTATAGATTGAATGAGCTCTAAATATTCAGAGAGTGTACCAAGGTCACTTTCTATACGTACAAAATATTTGGTATTGTTTCAATTTAAAATGAATTCAATTAAATTTTAAATGGTTAAAAAAAATATTATTATTATTATTATAACAAAAATACATCTAAAAAATACTGCTGAAGAAATACATTGTTTTAATTGTAAGAATACAATGTATTTTCGAGTGTTTTTCAGCTGATTTCAAAATCAACACTTATGCAAAAGCTCTTTGGAAAATTACTCTCGACTCTTTAGCTTTAAAAATCTTTAACAGAACAAGAGCTGATCATTACATTCACTCAAGATGTTGGCCGTGTGCCAAAGTGAACGTAATCTGGTTCAATGGAAATTCCGGCTCTTCTTTATTTTCCGAAACAGAAAACAATTCTTTTTTTCTCGGAGTCTCCCTTTTCCAAAAAGATGTAGATGTCCGTTTAGATCTAAATAAAATACGCACTGTAAGTAGTTTAGTTTTTTTTATAGAACAAAAAATGTCTAACGTATTTTAATCTAAATACCATAGTGTTACTTTAAGAAGTACAAATACGATTAAACTCGGGTGGTATCAATAAAAACGAGTTCATAGGAATTTTCTGAATTTGCTGACCTTCATAAAATTCCTAAACAGAATAAAAATATTTGTACAAATACATATAGTTTTACAAATTATTTAGATATCTGTTCTAATTACTCAAGTTATAGAATTAACTTTAGACATTTTAAAACACTGTAAGTTTTTTTTAATTATGTGTTTATAAGGAAATCAAATATTTGAAATCATTATATTTTTAGTTACGTTTACAGAAAGAAATGAGGGGCTTTTATAATTTAATCCAAATCATTGTTAATATGCATATTTTTATTATTATTATTATTATTTTTTTTTTTATATGGCTTGTTTTTTTTTTGTTTTTTTTTTTTTGAAGAGTATTCTCTTTATTTATTAATAGTTACGTATTAGAAAAAACTACTATAGAAAAATATGGTACGGAAAAAAGTCGTGTAATAACAGAGTTCCAGAATAAATTAGAGAAGTTAGTAACTATGGATTAGCGATTTTGTTTTATTTACCTATTTAACAATTTTCATGCAAAACCCTATGACTTATGTCCTGCATTTTCATTATTTTAAACCAAAAAACATCACACATCAAAATAAACTTTTTCCTCTTCATTTTTAACTATGATTGACGTATGATGTTTCCTAATACCGAGAAATTTTAAATGAAATATAAATAAGTATGATTGTTAAAGTTTTCTGCATTGCAAATATTTGTCATAATTTTTTTTGTCATGGTTTCGCACTTAAGATAAAGATGCACTTTGTAATAATTAGACTTCAATACACCCAGCCATGCCCTAAGCCATTACTTGTAGTATTTATAATTTATTTTGGAGCACTCATTTTGTCCGCCCATAAAATTTCTCATCACTATTTTAAAAGAACATTTTTATTCTTGTTTCATAGATTTTACAAATTGGATTAAACTCTTCTACAAACCAAGTGGGGTGAAAAAAAGAGGAGGGGTGGGGGATACTGACAATATTTCAAATAAATTAGAAATATTATTAGGTGTGCTTAAATTAAAAAGCTTAATCGGGGATTATCACGATTGGTTTGAAACATAAATGAAATTGCTGATGCGATTTGAGCCTGTTTTATTAACAAATTTAGAACGACTTAAAATATATGTACTGAAAATTCTTTTTTTTTTTTTTAATTAAATTTTCCTTGTTTCTGCCTCGAAATTCCTTCGAAAAATTTGAAAATTTCGTTACAACTTTGCTTTGTTATAACCAAGCTTTCATTTCAACTGTGTTGCATTTAAGAAGGTTCAGTCTATAAAAATAATATATATATATACAAGTACGTTTCCATGATTAATTATAATTTATCATGGAAACATATTATAGAAATTAGACAATAAACATATTGGTGGAAGAATAACGGAAAAAATTATGCTGGTAGACATCCTGTATTGGTAAAAATCTATACATGGTAAAGAAATAAAAAGACTTCAGTTTCTGTTTAAGCATAAAAAAAAAAAAAATTAAAAAATTAAAAAAATTAAATAAATAAACATAAACATAAACATAAACATAAACCAAACTTACGAATTCAAAATTTTTGATGTAGACCTGTGTTATGTATAGCAAATAATACAACTGTCATTCAACTCAGTACATTTTATTACGCAATCTATATAATATTTCTCTAACGTGGACCAGTTACGACTATATTTTGTTAAACCGATACGATAGTGATGTAATTAATAAAATACGCGAGGATTAAAAAATAATATTAATTAATGAATAAAATTTAAGCACGCGGACTCAACTGAATGATCTAATAAGAAAAAATGACGACGTTTGTTTGATGAGATTATTTTATGGAAAAATGTATTTTGAAAAGTTGCATCTTCAGAATCTTTGCAAGCGCCATTTTAAACATAGCAATACTTTAAAGAAAGAATATGAATTATTAACACAAACTGACTAAAAAATACAATCATAAAAAGTGTAATGAAAAAAGGAATTAGTTTTTTTTTTTTTTTTTTTTTGGGGGGGGGGGGGGGGGCAAAATAAATAAATAAAAAGTTTATCGCCAACATGGCGAGATAAATTCTAAAAGTCGCCATAGGGATTCCATACTAAAACTGTACTACTGCGGAAGTGTGAAAACTGGGTTGTCAAACATGAATTTTATTTTTAAATCTTTCTTTGAATGATATTGGTTTCACTGTTGCACAATGCTAAGTTCTAATAATAATTTGGCTAAGTGTAAAGTAAAATTTTAATTTTGTGGTGCAATTGGTAGAATATTTATGAGCTTCAAATTTTAAAGGTAAATAAGAAAAAAAAAAAAAATGCGGAAATTTTGAACGGGTTTTCTAGTACAAAATATTTCATTTATGGTTTATTCTGCAGCCTAAAGCAATTCTTAAATCTAGAATACAAGATGAAATACATTATGAGCCATTTCACTAAATACTAAATTTTATACAACATAAATCGAGAAATATAGATTTAAAAAAAAAAAAAAAAAAAAAAAAAAACTTTAGTTTTTAATTTTTTTAATTCCTTTTTGGAGGTAAAAGTAGCCTTTTTTTATAAGAGATAAAAAGGATTTAAAAAGTTTCAAAACATTACGTTCTTCTTACTTAAAATATTAGTGTATAATTAGTTTTTTTTTTTTTTTAATGATATTTTTACTAACTTAAATTTGTGAAACATAAGTACCAAAAATTTCATTGATTCAAATGTAATTTTTCAAGATTTCTTACACATCTGTTTCTATAATTCTGTGTAGTGTAGCACTTGAGTCTCGTTTTAATTATAAGTTTGATTATAAAGTAAAATTTAATGCAGAAAAGAATATAAACTAAAAAATTTAGTTTTAATTAATATTTTTATCATGTAAAATATTACCATAACTTTTCTTTGATAGATTTTTTTTTTAATCTCCGTGATTAACTTAATTAGTTAAAATATTTTCAAATTAATTAACCTAAAATGTTTTCAGGAAAGCTCTTTCAGTTACATTCAATTATATATGTTCTTCTAGTAACAAATTAAATATGTTCAATAAAAAAAAATACTATATACATATATATATTTAATTTAAAGTCATTTTAAACATAAAATTTACACAATCAAAGAAACTTGTTCTAATTTTTAAAATGATTAAAAGAAATTAACAATTAAATTAAAATTACAGAACAAAAGCCATTTTAATTTTTCGTAATTAAATCAAGCAATTAGAATTAGAATTAACATCTTTGGATTTGTGCTTTTAATTAATTTTTCTTTTATATAAATCTTCATAAAAACTAATAAACACTCTTTTCTTTGCATTACTAAACATAAACCTGAAAGTAATATGTTAAAAACGCATTTTACATGTACTTAGTCTTAAATTTTACGAATTTGTCCATGTAACGAACAAAACGTCAAATAATATAACTTACTGCAGTTTATTCTGACTCGAAAATCAATAATGCAAGGGAATGCACTCTAAAGTTAAATTTTAAATTGATGTTGTTCCGCATATAAAAGCTAAAACCTCTTATTTTGTTTAAGTAAAACGATAGAAAAGAAATGAATGAATTCCCAGAAATTTTGCTTACGTTTTGCTTACAATTGTTGAGTTTTAAATTTCATAGCTTTGGGAAAACATATATGATTGTAAACTAGTAGTGTTATCTATTTTGGTATCCCCACAACAGTTTTTTTTTTTTTTTTTTTTTTTTTTTTTTATAATGTACATGTCCATATCCACATGTCCATATCCACTGTCAAAATTTTTATGTTTTTTTTAAATGACACTATTCATATTAGATTTAGAAATTAAGCTTCAAAACTTATTAAATTATAATTTCTACATATATATATATATATATATATATATATTACAGTTAATGCAATTTAAAATAATAAAATTCAAATGCCATGCTACGAAAAACTGCAAAACATATTTGAAACTATTAAGTACATTTTTCACAATATCATTTGCTATTAATTAAGTATTGAGTGTAACAAAAATAATATTATTATCCTAAATCTTAATCCTAATTATTTTACAGCAAGATTTATACTTAAAAAAAAAGAAAGAAAGAAAGAAAGAAACTTGAATCTTATGTTATCGGTATTTAATATGACTGCTCATCATTTAAAAATATTAAATAATTTACTATATCTTCTAAGTGGATACACTTTCCATGTAAATACAGTTTCAACATAAATATTTTTTAACAAGTAAATTAATTATGATTTACTATTAATCTTATATATTAAAAAAATTTATGAAAACTAAAGTCAGTCTGTCTGGCCGTTCTATCCGGCCGATTTCCTTCATTTTTTTTTTAAATGAAAGGTATTTAGGCACAGATATGTCATCAATCATTGAAATTTACTCAACTTCCACCTTACTCAAGTTATACTCAAACGCGATTCTTCCCTGTACATTTCTTATGGGACACATTCACTCAAACAATTCGAATTCTCATAGCTCCTCTTCTAATGAATGGATCTTGATCGTTTCACTCTCAGAACACTCAGTGGATCAAGTTCTTTCTTTTGAGCTATTAACTGCTTAAATTCGTTGAGTCTGAGAAAAGTTATGCGTGCACAATCAACTTTACATTCAATTTTTTCAAGATTTTCCATCACTCAAACCTTCATAACTAGAGTTCTAATTAATGTAGGCTGTTGACACAAGTCTATAAGAACACTCAGTGGATCAAGTTCTTTCTTTTGAGCTATTAACTGCTTAAATTCGTTGAGTTTGAGGAAAGTTATGCGTGCAGAATCAACTTTACATTCAATTTTTTCAAGAATTTTTCAAGATTTTCTTGCGTTTGGTGTAAATCAATTATTAGAAAAAAAAAATCTATATATTAATTTGAAACATGTTTTTGTCTGTCTCCACTATATTGAGAGAACTACTTGGTGTAAAAATTTGGTTGAGGTGTCTAAAAAAAGGTCTTGGTCTGTAGTTGTGCATTGAAAAGAGAAAATTTAAAAAAAGTCGAACAGTTTCCCCCCCCCCCCCCGGGGTGGAGAACGGGTTAAAGCTCCAAATTACTTCACGGTGTGGAAAGTGTACATATGGGGACTAGAGTCGAATACTAAAAAATCACTTTCTGCGAATTTGGAATTTTCGATTTTAAAGGGGGGGGGGAAGGGGGAAAGTAGATTTGGAGGGGGGGAAGGGGGGAAATTAGTTTGAGAGGTAAATCTGTTCTAGACCCACACATGTAGCACCTCATTTCAAAGGTCTTGAAATTTCATGTCGATTGGGGATGTTCGTATACAATATAGTGCGACCCCTGGTGGTGAAAAATGGAACTAGGTGATTTTGCTGTAGACCCTATCATGTTACATCTTATTTTAAAGGTCTTGGTATTTCCTGATCGTTGGTGATGGAAAGTGCAACTAAAGGATTTTGCAGTTGGCACCACCATGTGAGACCTTATTTAAAAGGTCTTGGAAATCCAAGGCGATCAGTGATAGGGGTCTTGAAATTTCATGTTGATTATGGATGTTTGTATACAATATAGTGCGCCCCCTGGTGGTGAAAAACGGAACTAGGTGATTTTGTAGTAGACCCTATCATGTTATATCATATTTTAAAGGTCTTGGTATTTCCTGACCGTTGGTGATGTTCGTACAAAACACACTGTGCCCCCTGGTGGGAGAAAGTGCAACTAAAGGATTTTACAGTTGACACCACCATGTAACACCTTATTTGAAAGGTCTTGGAAATTCAAGATGATTGGTGATGTTCGTATGCAACATACTGCGCTCCCTGGTGGAGGAAAGTGAATTTTGCAGCGCGTGCGTAGCATGCCTGCTATACGGTGCCGCAGCCACAGGCGGCGGAAACACGATTCAGAGGTTCGTGCGGTTCAAGATTAATTTTTAAGAATTTTTTCATGGTATTAGCGACCCGCATATACGCTGCCACAGGCACTGGGGTCACGAGCCCGAGTTCCGTTCTGTTTGAGGCAATTTTTTTTGTTATATATGATTATTATTTGTTTCGCGATGCTTTCATTTAAAAATAGAAATTCAAACAAAATAGAGTTAAAGATATTAAACCATACAAATTTAAAGTTCATTTAAGGTTATTATTATGGGCCCGGGCAACTCCGGTCGGGTTCGTTTCGTTCCAGGTTAATTTTTGGGAATTTTTTCATGTTGTTAGCGATCCGTGTATGCGCTGCCGCAGGCACCGGGGTCACAAGGCAGAGTTTCATTCAGTTCGAGGTAATTTTTTTGTTACAGCTGATTTTTTTTTTTTTTTTTTTTTTTTTTGCGATGCTATGCTTTTATTAAAAAATAGAAATTCAAACATAATCGAGTTAAAGATATAAAATCATACAAATTTAAGGTTCATTTAAGGTTATTATCATGGGCCCGGGCAACGCCGGTCGGGTTCGTTTGGTTCCAGATTAATTTTTGGGAATTTTTTTATGTTATTAGCGGCCAGCGTATGCGCTGCCGCAGGCACCGTGGTCACAAGGCAGAGTTTCGTTTGGTTCAATGTAATTTTTTTGTTACATCTGATTATTTTTTCGCGATGCTTTATTTAAAAATAGAAATTCAAACAAAATCGAGTTTAGGATTTAAAATCATGCAAATTTAAGGTTTATTTAAAGTTATTATCATAGGCCCGGACAACGCCGGGCGGGTCAGCTAACATGTAGTGATAGTATTAAACGAAATAGAAAATAAAAGATAGCAACTATTTATTTGGAGTCAGTTTGACGTCACCAATGACAATACTTTGTAGAAAGTGGTGTCGTATATAGTATTTCTATTTATAAGCATTTTTCCGAATTTCTTTTTTTTAAGTGAAATGTCGTAAATTATATTAGATGTTTTAACTTGAAATACATTTAAATAATGATGCGACGGTTTTTGAAACATTACGGTCAATAAAGTGACCGTCGCATTCGACGGGTTTCAGCTAGTATTATTATTAAATGAGTAATTATTAAATACTAGTTCTATTAGAGTAAAGCTATAAATCTAATTTTAGGGCTATTTTCTGTTCCATAGTTAAATAGGTAATTTCCCCGCAGTCCTGCAATTTTATATAATATATAAAGCTACGAAAAAGCAATTTTTTATGTGCTTTTTCTTAAAAGGAAAAAGAAAAACAGAGAAAACTGTGGATTTTTTTTTCTTTATAATAAATAATCTGGTGTGTCAAACGAACGACTTTCTCTTACCCTGCATTTCAATTCTATGAAGATAAATTGCTAATTAAGTCTTATAACCAATAAGGTGAGATAATAAAGTTCAGTTACATTTAAAATAATCTAAAATAGGTTTAGAAGCAGTTTTAATTCACATATAAATGAATTTCAGAGGGGCTACTACCCCTCCCAAACCCTGTTCAATTATAGTGCCAACATTTATTTTTTAAAAAGTAAAGGGTGTTATTAATTTGCCTTCAAACTTGCCAATCTTGATCAATTTTCTTAAATGACAACTTACTGTGAACTTCAAAATACCAAATTGGAATTTACTGAAGTTATTCGTTTTAATGTTATGCTGATAACATATACAGGTACACAGATCAGCCGCTAAAAATTTGACATATCAGGGCACTTGAATAGGTGGTATTATAAAAGAGAAAACAGAGTTGAAAATAAAATTTTTAATGAATATAAAATTTTAATGAGTAAAATTTTGAATAAAATGATATATATATATATACATAAGTTGATAATAAAATATTATAACTTCATATATATATATGCAAATTTAACATTTTAAATATTACTAGTCCATATTAGAATAAGGTAATTGGGACAATAATCTGATGAAAAACTGCAGTTCATAGTCAAAATCTGCAGAATAGCTGCAGTTTGGAAGCAAAAAATGTGTAGATAAAAATATTTTTTATGTAAAACTGTTTATTGTTCCAATTACTTTCAGATTATCAACAGTTTTGTGTAGTTTTGTATCTTTTTTTGTAATTTTTCTGCAAATCTTTTTTAAGTAGGAAAAATTTTATCTTTAATCACAAATTTAATCATAATGTATAAAAGTGTATTTGTAATTTTACTTTTCAAATATTGAAGAAAAAAATCGTTAAAAGTCAAATTTAAATAATGATTAATTAAAAAGAATATATATATATATATATATATATATAAATTGTTTATTATGAAAAAAAAAATCATTCAGGAAACGTAATTGATTTAATTTTATAGTTAATGGAGGATTTAAAAAGGAATAACTGACGCCATATAAAAGCTAAAAAACATTTTCAGGATTTGTAATAAAAAGTTTTTTTATTTTTATTTTATTTTTATTATTATTACATTGGTAGAATAAGTATCATGATTACAAATTTTGTCTTCTGAATTAGAACTCTGGCGTTCTTTCGCCTAAAGGTTTAAAAATTACTGAAGCTTTAGAGGCTTGCTATAATTAAAATTGGGTATAAAATTACAGAATAAAATCCTTAAACGTACATTTAAACATTATTTTTGTGCAATATTTTATAAATATTATACATATATAAATTGTTACTATCTTCAGACTTAAAATATCTACAAGAATATAAAAATATATACATAAAAACATAATGTATATATTTTTATATACATATGTAAAAACCTACAGGATATATATACACAAATTCATGAATTAGAAATTATTTATTAAATTATTATTTATGATTTTTTCCCCATGATAAATGCAGGCGTTTTTATCTGACAGATTTATAACACTGAATGCCGAAAGAAAGTCAATTTTGTACCAACATCAGAAGAAATGTTTTTTTTTTTTTTTTTTTAGAAATGAAAATCGATAACTTTGCTTCACATAATCACACATGTATGGTACAACCATTCATTTTAAACGTATTGACGAGATCTTTCGAAATATAACCATATTGCAAATTTACGCCCCCTGGAGGGTACCTCCCCCTCAAGAGGGGGTGGGGGGAAGCGATATCCCCACATGCACAAAATTTTTTTCCTAGTTTACTACAACTGTTATGAATAATTCCTATTAATTTTACAATCACAAGTTAAAAATGACTTTCATTATGTACATTTATACGAAATTTTGTCCTATAGTGTCATGTTAAAAATTCAGAAAAAATGGGATCACAGCGCGTCCTGTTGAACGATTGATCCCAAAATCTAATCAGCACCAGTTTAAGTCAAAGTCCAACGAAATACCAAGTTCGGCTAAATTTCTTTCATTGGTTCGTGAGATACAGTGTTCACAAAATTTGTGATACACACACACACAGATAGATTTACAGACATTTACTAAAAACGGTTGAACCGTGGTCCGGACATCCCGAAAGGCGTAAATTCATCTAAAATAGGAGTTCAAAGTTTCCGCGAATCCAATACTTTCTGTATATATACATAGAGAAATGCGTAATGATACATTTTCTTTATACTAAATACTAATGTATATATATATATATATATATATATATATATATTATTTGAAAAAAAGAAAATAATAATAATAATAATTAGTAGTGCCATAAGGTATTTCTAATGACAGTGCAATTTACTTTACTGTAAAGAAATTGTGAACGTAATCACAGTAATTTATTTTACTTAAGAATAACGCAAATTCAGTTTTTGATCTAAAAGGAACCACATTTCGATATTTTTCTTTTATTTAATCTATTTTTAAAATACGTTGAAAAAAATATGTGGTAAACACACAGCACCATTAACGCTTCATTGTGAGCGTAAAATTAATGGATCACTTTTGTGACGTCAGATATGCTAGTGTTAGGCCCGGTGGAGGATGAACGACGAAAGTACTTCATGTTGGCTCCGGCTGTACTCACCACGGAGGGTCAAAATTGTGATGGAATATCTTTGAAGTGCTCCCGGTGTGAATTCTAGGTGGTTCCCAAAGGCTTCTCATTCCATCTTACGATTTCCCCGTCTCAAAACCAAAATTACCAAATCCCATTTAAGTCTATGGCGAAATTTGTTTATAGAGTTATTATCTAATTAATATTTTTTTAATTTCGTTTTCACATTCAGAAAATTCAAAATCGTTAAATTAGTACCCGTTAACTAAAAACTGTTTATGTATATATATATATATATATTATGGCTGAAAAATAAGAAAAATGCATTTAGTAAAAAATCGCATTTTTAAACTCAAAATTCAACTTTTTAAATTAAAAAAAATAAATTTTTGGAAAACGAGTACTCATTTAATAGTTGTGTAATTTGAGGATGTGAAAACGGAATTTAAAAATAACTTTAGGTAATTTGTAATTCTATAAACAATTTTACACATGGACTGCAGATGACCTTGACTATCTGTGATGTACCCCCTTAACTATAGTATGATGTTAAAACCCATTCGTTCAGTTATTATATAATTAAATAACAGTTATAAATGAATTATTTAAAATTAATAATACAATTAATTACAATATGTAATATGAAATAGAATGAAAAAAAAAAAAAAAAAAAAAAAAGAGGAGAAAAAACATATAATACATTTATGCTCTATCTTATCAAAAAATAATTTTTCCTTATAAAATTTTCAATCCATTTCTTTATTTTAGTTAAATCAATTTTCACTAAAAACTACTCTAGATAATTAGAAAAAATGATCTCGTATCTCTAGTACCATAAATGAATTGGATGAAATCTATTATATCTATTATCAAATGAATAATAAAAAAAAAAAAAAAAAAAGAAGTTCTTAACCTTCAAAAAACAAGGCTAAAGAGTTAGTTGCCACTGATTACTTTTGATAGAATCAAAACATCACTTTTCTCCCATCTGCAGCAAATATTCTTTAGTCCATGGAATCTTTATTTTGATTCGGATTTAATCGATCATTTTTCTTTCTTGTAGATAATCTTTCTGATTTTTTTTTCCTCTCTCACTGCTTTTACTTTTTTTTTCTTTTTTTCAAACATGATAAATGTTAAATGTACAGAATCATTTTATTTTCTAAAGAACTTTTGTATCAATTGTAAATTTTTCAATACATTACTCGATTTTGTTTCTTTAGTTTATTTGAATCACAAAAATATGAAAAATGGTCAAAGAACAACCATTAATAAATCCTGGTGGGAAATATTTTTCTCTCGAGTTATAAAATAACGAGTTATTCTAGATTATAAAATAAGATAAACAGTATGTAAATCCAACAATACTTGATATTATAAATAAGTAGAATTTAAATTACTTAGATTCAAGACTCGTATTAATAACTATTTTTCAATGAATTTCAAAATCTTTTCGTGTTAAAGAATTGAAATGTGAAATACTTTTGACGTTTATAGAAAGAAATATTTTCATGATATTATGTAATTTTTTAAAGAATTATGAATAATTGAAGATTGTTATGGTATTACAGAAATGAATATTTTCATGTTATTAGATTTTTGAAGTGTTTTGAATAGTTGACAGCTATGAAATAGACTAGAATGCATGAGTTATAATAATATGCAATTTTCAAAAATAAAGTTGTTCATATTTGCATTAAAGTATTATATTGAAATATAAATAAATATTTTATTAAAAAATGTTTAATAACTCTCAGTTAAATCTATAAATACATCATTTTATCATTTATATTAAACTATATTTAAAAATATTTTTATTTACAAATAGAAACAATTATTTTTATAAATTTGTACAGAAATGCAGCACTAAGAAAGATTAATAATGATTTTATAACTATTAAAGATTTTTTTTTTCAAACTGTATATATATATATATATATATATATATATATATATATATATATATATATATATATATATAAATGTGTGCACATTAGTCTAACTCAACAAAAATTTATAAAATAATAAAAGACAATAAAAAAGGTCGAGTTTGGGTGGGCAGATGTTTGATTACGAAGGATGAGTGGTGTTGTTTGGCTGAATGGTTGGGTGGGATTGTGAAATAATTTTTTTAAATTTCCAGTCTTTTTAAATTTTTTCCATTAAATTTCCAGTATTTTCATTGTTGAGTTGTCAACTATTCTCTTGAAAATCTAATCATACTATTAAGCACATAGTAATCAATCTATAAATTTCATTGTTGCTTCATAGTTTCATTATTCTTTATCTGCTATGAAATTTTGCTTTTTTTTAACCCATATGACTCCTATTCTGGTCTTGACAGACTGTGGGAGTATTTCAGGCGTGAAACTAGTTTAACACCACAGGCAAGTCACAAGTCTTGCCGCCTGCCTCCTACCTTCCTTTCTTCAGTTTCTTAAATTAATTTAACATAAATTTTGATTTAGTTTATGTTTTTCTGTTAAAATTTTGTTGAGTTAGTTTATTGTTTCGTTTGTTATGCAGTCTGTTAATTAATAAATTTGGTTTCTTTAAATATGTGTATTTCATCCCCTGATGAATTTTTTCACTTTTCTGAGCTAATGCTACATAAAGAAATTTTTCACTCTTATTGGTATTTGTGGTTATTGTGATCTTGTATCTGTTGCTTGGCTTCAACTACGCTTAATAAATCATTATATACATATATATATATATACAAAATATTAATTATGTAATTAATTTTAGTGTTTAAATATAGACATAAACAATCACTGCGTGTGTTAGAGGTTTGAAGCATATGCTCACAAAGTTTTTTAATCATTATAAAAGAGTATTTATTTAAAAATTCTGGTGTAAGATACCTCTTCAACCTAGTGTGATGAACCCTTTTCACTTGGTAACAAACCCATATTAACTAAAAAGTTTGAGTAAATAAATAAGATTATGTTAGAGTTAGAGCCCGCAAAGGATTTTTCACAAAAAACTTTTTATGCAATATGGCTAAAGTAATTCGATCTCAAAATAAATAAATGGTATATGACTAAAAACCTTTATAAAATTTCAACTCTAAAAAATAATTATAATCTAGTTCATTCTTTTGCGATAATTTACTAAATTTTTATTCTATTTAAATAAACGTTTTGCATAATTCGCCCAATGTGTTTAGTTTTTAACCTATGCAATAAAAATATGCTATTTCTCGCACATGTGCAAGAAAAAATAGTTAGTACAAAGACTAATATCTCTTTGAAAATTGAACGTGTGCATTATATGTTTATAAATAATCTTTCTCCAGTGTGTGGTCAGTATTTATGAAAGTGTTGTAAAATTTTATTGAAATCCATTCTTGTTATAAGCAAAAACTTGCCAGAAAATTTATAATTTGAGAAAAACAACATGCTATCTGTTTTAACATTCGTACGGTTCCCACAAAAAAGCATAAAAGTATAATACGTAGTAAGGGAAATTATGTGTTCAATGTAATTTGTAGATTTTTATGATACAAGATAATTCCAAGTATTTGTGCTTTTCTTCAATTTATGATTGGTAGATTTATTGCACTCGATACTGAATCGATTCTGAGAAGTTGAGTTTATAAATGTTCTTTTCATGTCTGATGCTCAATGCCTTTTATTCTAAATTCTCGATTAAAATCGATTTATTGTACTCGTGAATAAATCGATTCTTTAAAGTTTGAGTTTATAAATGTTCTTTTCATAGCTGATATTCAAAGCCTTCAATACCTTTTATTCTTGTATTCTATTAATAACCGAAAAAAAAAATAAATATAATAATTTTATCACTTTGTGTGTGTGTGTATATATATATATATATAGTAATATAATAATAACAGTGCATACAATTTAAAGAAGATTCACTTCAGCATTAAACCAATTATTTGGATCATAACGAAGACCACCCAAATCAAACCACAAAAGAATTAAATAAAAATTGAAAAGAATATTGGAAATTGGAAGAAGAATATATACACATATAAACAAGATAATTCAATTTCATACACGCACAAATCAGCTAATTAGAAACCTTAAATTAATATTTTGTTGGAACTCCGTTAGTGCAATGGACCTGCTTTTGTACAGATAACAGCCTGTATTAATGTCGGCATCGTTCTACAAGTTTCTGGAGAGCATTTACGTTCAGAAAATTACGTTCAATTTATGACCATACATTGGCTGTACACACTTGATTATCCTGTAAATTAGATGGAAAAAGAGATTGCTACCAGCGCGTCTTTCCAACATGTCCCAAACATTTTCTATTGGATTAAGATCCGGTCTTTGTGGTGGCCAGATAAGCTGTTGGAAGTCAGATTAATATTCACTGAACCAATCTCAAACGATTACGACAGGGTGTATATTTGCATTATCACCCATGAAGATAAAGTGTCCATCTCCTTCCGAGTAAAAATGTAACAATGCAGGATGTTCTTTATCTACTGATATACCCAGGTATTGCATGGCTTTTTGTTTACACGCAAAAAACACCAAGAGAACCACTTTCGTAACAATAGAACATTCACGACATCGTAATACCAAGTTTAACGCCAGTAGCGAACGTTTGTAGAAACTCTAACAAGTTTCTATTTCCTCAGCCAGTGTGTGTATATAAACTTCGAGAATATAATTTTACATGGCAATTACTAGAATTTATTCGACAGATAAAATTTTCAAGCGTGTGTGATGTATGTATAGTGTAGTTTTAAGAGAAAAAATACTTTACATTCAACAACAGTAATATAAATATATGAATAATTCAAGATAACTTACAATGAAAATATTTCACACTGGACGTATGTCATTATTTTGTAGATATTTTTAATGTTTGTGAATGGATAATGTTATGAGAATAAAACGTAAATACTCCCGATATGGGTAAATCTATTAATTAATCTAGTTATAAAGAAGATTAAATAGATTATTACACATGTAATAAGTTGATGTACTGCTAAAGAGATAAAAATAAAATATACCTTTAAAATAACAATTATAATCACTAAATAATTAAAATAGGTTTTATCGTCATGATATATTATGTAAGTTGATCGCAAATCAGAATTTATTTTTCAAATTCGTTGTAAAATCAATACAATTTCTGACAAGTTATTTTGACAAATGTTATTTTTATTTAGTTAGACATTGAAGAATAATGTTAAAGAATTAACAAGCTTATATAAAGATAAGTACTGGAATAGATATTTGCAAGAATAAAGTAATTTTATAACACCAATTCTTTTTTTTTTTTTTTTTCAGTTTTTTCTTAATTGTATGGTCTACCAATTTACCTTAATTGACTATTATTTCCGTTCGCTTAATCACAGTAATTATCAAAGAAATAAAGTGTTTGGGAAAATTTCTTAACGGAACAAAACAACAAAAATTGGCCTAAAACAGAAATAATGCATCAATTATCTCTACGTTTGTTTCTCATAATGTAATTTTTATCACTTATTTAGCTTTTCATTACACCAATAATTGCAGATAATAAGCTTTATATATATATATATATATATATATATATAGAGAGAGAGAGAGAGAGAGAGAGAGAGAGAGAGAGAGAGAACTGGCCATTTAGGAGAACTGCTTTATCAAATACTTGTTTTTTTGAAAACTAAAGTTTTTAAATTAACATTTAAAGTGCCAAAATGGAATAATGTAAAAAATAATAAATATATTTTTTGTACTTCTCTTAATACCTTAAGCATATATTTACCTTAGTAAAAGTAATATCAATTTCATCTATAATAAACTACTGTAGTTTATATAATTATTTTATTACTAATGCAGAATATTCACCTGATGAAGGGTCGTGCTATTAATTCGACCACAAACTATTATTGCGAGTTTTTTTCAATTTATGGTGTTCACTTTTGTAGTGTATTGCACTAAATTTAATTAAACATGTGTTCAACTGTTCGCCAAACGTCATGTGACATTATAATAAATTGTGTAATTGTATTCTCTTGAACCTATATTCTATTAATTCTAAAACGAGTCAGTCTGTGTTAGGTAGTTGTTCTGTTAACTTGTGTATGTTGTAATGTAAACAGAATACATAATGTGCTCGGAATTAGGAATAGTCACCTCCAAATTTCTATTAACTAATATCGTAAAAACTATTCAAATAGCAACGTAAAGTAAACAGTAATAATATAGTCTTCCCTACTATCTTCCTTCATACTAACATAAAAAAAAGGAAGAAAAAAAAGAAAAAAAAAAACTAAACCTTTTACACGCCAATTTTCCATAAATGGAACATGGAATTAAAAATTCATTAAAAATTAAATATCATGAATACTGACTTTCAAAAATTATCAGATCTAATAGAAAGATGACTTTATTTTTACTTTCTTCTATATTCAATAGAAGAAAGTACAGGATTCGTAAAAATTTTTGACCTCGGGCTTGTACACGTTTTGAAAGCTGTAGAACACGATTTGACCATTTTTAGAAACTGTCTGTCTGTCTGACTGTCAGTCTCTCTCTCTCTCTGTGTGTGTGTGACAAAATTTTGTGGCAACTGTATCTCAGGAACTCCTGCACAGAATTACATGCAAATTGGTATGTGTTTGTACCTTGACATAAATTAGTGTCTATCAACTTTTGGTAAAAATTGTCTTACAGGTTGCGTTGCCATCCTGCTTTTTCTAAATTTTTAACATGGTGATATAGGACAAAATTTTGTATAAATGTGCATAAAGGGAATTATTTTTTAATAATCATTATGAAATTCACCAGGATTATTTATAATATGGATAGTCAACTGGGAAAAAAAATTTGTATGTGTAGGAGCCTCGCCTTCCCCCTGGGGGGGGGGAGGCGAGGGGGGGCGATAATTTAAAATGAAGTTATTGATTTATTTCATTTTTAACTTCTTTTTTTTATGTAATATTGACAATAAACTTGACTTTTTGGGGATATTTAGTGTTATGCTACTTCTCTAATATGGAAATCGTCTGCATTATTATGGAAGGTATTTTTGTCAAATAACAATTTTAACAAATATTTCTTTTTTTCCTGAGCGATTTTGTATAGGAAAATATAGAAGAAAGTCATGTGGGAGCCACAACATACTAATTTGAGATAGATAATACAGTTCAATCATAAAAGGGGAAATGTACAGACAATTATAAAAATTACCTATTTTACCATTTTCTCTTTTACGCCACAGTTTAAAAATTCACATAATTTAGAAAAATAAGCAAATGCTTCTAAAAATGGGCTGGCATGCTTAAAATAACTTACATTATTAAAATAAAATAAAATACAATAATATTAAAATATAAAAATATTAAACTTATAATATTAAATATAATAATATTAAATTAATAATATTGAATATGATAATATTAAATTATATTTAAAAAATATATATTACACATTTCAATGTTAGAGTTTATTAAACTAAAGCATTAGAAGGTAAAATTTGTAAAAAACGAATTTCAATTGCACCTGGATCTGAATGCGGCAAGTAAAACGTTAATTTTTGAATTATGCACTATTTGTGCAAATATTTAGTGACATTACATTGTAAAATGTTTCGATCTTTATGCTTTGCTATTGTTATGTTAAAAAAGTAAATGCTGTCTTTACATTTAAATATATTAATTACTGTAGTAATACTCACACAGAAGGGTAGATATATTTTTGCTTATGCACTAATAAGAGATGGTAAATAATACTTATACTCGTGCTTAAGTATACTACGTATACTAATACTTATACAAATAATATTTCCTTTTCCTTGCCACAGTAAAAACAAGAACCAGTGATGCCAGACGGTCGAAAATTTTTTCCCCAAACAAGTCTTAAAATTTCCCAAAATCAGGATTCATTTTTATTTTTTTTGAAAATTCTTTAACTTGATTTCTACTAAAGAGGGAAAATAAAAAAAATTTCAAAAAAAAAAAAAAAAAAAAAAATATATATATATATATATATATATATATATATATATATATATATATATATATATATATATATATATATATATATATATATATTTATATATATATATATATATCAAGCAGATTTAAGTGGATTTAAGCTCAGATTTTTCCCCAAATGAAGGCAATTTTTGAAAAAAATCCTTAAATAACAATAAACCTATTGAAGATCCCTGGTCGTAGGGAAAAATCATTACGTTGCCAACATTGACAGAAAGTTGAAGAACTCCCCAGATTTGTCCCCAAAAATTTTAGAATTCCCAAAAAAAGTCCCCACAAACATTTGGTCCCCAGAATTGTGTCCAGAAGCCTCAAAAATCCCCAAAATGGGGACAAATGCTCCAATCTGGCATCACTGATCATTTTTGTAACAAGTAACTTTGACAAATATTTATTTTTTTTATTTAGTTATTTACAAATAATAAAAATGAACCAACACTCTTTATTTTAGAAATTCAAGTACAATAGATAATAGATGCTTGTAGAAATAAACTGATTTTCTGATACCGCTTCTTTCTTTTATTACAGTTTCACCTTAATTGTGTGGTCTACCACTGTACCTTAAATGACTATTATTTCCGATCTCTTAATCACAGTAATTATCAAAGAAATAAAGTACTTGGGAACGAGAGTTACATAATGACAAGAACCAACAAAAACTGGGCGAAAACAAAAATAGTGGAACAGTTATTTCTACGTTTATTTGCCAATTAATTTAATTTCTATCACTTGTTTAACTTTTCGCTACGCCAATTTTCAGATAATAAGCTTTATTTTTAGTATTATAAAGCTAATGTTGTTCTAAGAGGAAAAAAAAAAAAAAAAGGTTGTGTAATGAAGAAAATGGCTTTATTGTGTAAAATTAATGCGAATTTTTAGATTAAAAATAACGGTTTTATTAGTTGAATAAACCAGTTTCTTTTTTAAGAATCCAAATTATTTATTTTTAAGTACTTAAATTTAGTTAACTTAAAATGCACTATTTTTTTTCTTTTTTACTGTTATTAACCACTTAATTATCGTATTTATTTTAGTAAAAATTAGCATAATATCCTATTTATAATTTTTTTCCGAAGTAGCTTATGCAATTCTCTTTAATTACATATGAGGTTAGGTAGAAAATATAAAGATTTACTTACTTACGGTGATCTGCCTGTAACACTGACAACTCCGTTATATATATATATATATATATATATACAAAAAAGGCCAGAAATAATGTGTAAAAGTTTTGATTCCGATTGGTGGAATACATAACTAACAGTTAATAAAAGTCTATTTTATAATTTTTAATGTCAACTGTTTTTAGTTGAAGTTATCATGGAAAAATTACAAAGCTGTCCTTAAAACTTATAGTAAGTTGCTCCAAGTATTAGCCAGCTGTTAAAAGATGTTTAATTCAATTAAAACATCAGGGATGGAACACGGGCGCAGAATTCATACCACTATCAATGTAAGAAAATTTTCTACCTCTTAAATCGACGATATTATAGGTAGAGAAATTTCTTAAACACATTCCGGTATGAATTCTGCGCCCGTGTTCCATCCCTGAAACATGAAGTTGAATTTGATCGAAAACATTTACTTATTGAGAGACACATGTGATATATATTTGTTTTAAATGAATAAATATATAAGTATTAATAAACTATTTATTTTTTATTAGAATTAAAGGTTGTTCAGTTATTAGGTACGAAAAAAAAATTAGTACCAGTAAATGACCAAATTAGTCAACTACTGAGTTTCTATTTTCTTCACCTTTTCTGACTTTGTCAAGGTTTCTAACATTCTGCTATGATGTTGTGTTTAAATCCTCTAGTTTAAGGGGGTTGGGAAAGATGTGGAGTATAATTTTACACAAATCGTCGAAAGAGAAATTAGTTTGTTGAAGGGAATGATGAATAGTCGAGTGGCTTTAACATCGCAATAGAGCAACGCATTGAATCCCGGGTAATATTTCGTAAAAGAAATATTATATTTCGTTAGAAGTTGTTTTTTCATGTAAGTTGTTTTTAGAAGTTGTTTTTTCATGTCCCGTTCTCAAAAAAAAAAAAAAAAAAAAATGACTGTGTTACATGAGAGTTTAAATATTTTATACTATCTTAAATGTCATCTTATTAATCTAGAGCTTGTTGAAAATTAAAACGATAACAAATAATTTAATAGTTTTCGCTTAAAATTTTATAACGGAATTGCATTGATTTTTGTTGAAATATTTGATGATGTATGAAGTTTAGTTAAATGTAATGAATAAAATATATTCAAATCAGATCTGAAAAGTTACGATATATTGCACCTTTTATTCATTATATATACTTGCTAAATATTAAAAATTTTAAAGTCTCATTACTATATCAAATTTAATCTTTGCTGTAACGTTGTTAGTAGTAAGCAATTTTCTACATTTCTATATTCACGAAAAACAAACGAACACACAAGAAATTATTTATTTATGCTTTGAGAAACTGGACATGTTTAAAATTGTTTTTGATTTTAGTTAAAGTTATTGAAATTCATAATTATTGGTAATATTCCAAGAAAGCTAAATATATTTCACTGGAAGTTTGTTTTCCAAGTAAAATCAAATTTTCAACTTCAAAACTAATTTTGTGAATACAAGATTTATTTAAATATATAATGATATTTTAAATGTCATCTGATTAAATAAGAGGTTAAAAGTTAAAATAACAACTAATAATTTAAACAGTTTTAGTTTAAAGTTATTCCAATTCTGTACGGAATTATATTGGTTTGTTATGAAATATTTGATGATATATGAAGTTTATTAACTGCATTGAATTATTCAATCAATTTTTAATTTTGTGATAACATGCTCCTTTGACTTGTCATATTACACTTTTTATAAAATTTTGAAATTTGAGAGTCCTACAAAATCAAGTTTTATCTCCGCGAAAACAGTTGAACTTAAACGGAGAGTTTTTTATTTATTGAATTATTAAAAACATGCAAAATCTCAAGAAATTGTTGACTTAGCCTCCGAGTATAATGCTATGTTTTGGATGCTTGTTACTGTTTATGATTTTCGTAGCTATGCTTACATAATTGACAATATTTTCTGAAAGCATATATATTTAATGGAACGCTCGTTTTCCGTATAATATTCCATTTTAAAAGTCAAAAATGAATCAGTTAAATGGGAATTTGATTTTAATATTTTATATTATTTTAAATGTCATATGATTAAATAAGAGCTGGTTGAAAATAAAACAACTACAAACAATTTAAATAGTCTTAGCTTAAAGTTCTTATAATTGCCTATAAAATTGCAATAGAAAAATTAACATGCTTAGCAACTTTCTGGATTTTTGACCATAGAAACGTACCCATAATCACAAAATTATTGACTTATCCTGGGAGCACCCCTATATCTAATGAAAATTGTTTTTGGTGGCAGCTAATGTTGATAAGATTTACACACACTGGCCAATGAATTAGAAACTTTTAAGAGTTTCAACAAATACTCGCTGACGGCGAAGGTAATGCAAAACCTGTTACAAACCTTTGGGGAATGTTCTGCTTGTATTGGAGTGGTCCCCTGATGTTACTTGATAACCAAAAAGCCATGCAGCACCTGAATATAATGATAGATTAAGTGCATCTTTGCTAGAAAAATTAACATGCTTAGCAACTTTCTGGATTTTTAACCATTGGAACGTACCAATAATCACAAAATTATTGACTTATCCTGGGAGCACCCCTATATCTAATGAAAATTGTTTTTGGTGGTAGCTAATGTTGATAAGATATACACACACTGGCCAATGAATTAGAAACCTTTAAGAGTTTCAACAAATGCTCGCTGACGGCTAAGGTAATGCAAAACCTGTTACAAACCTTTGGGGAATGTTCTGCTTGTTTGGAAGTGGTCCCCTGATGTTACTTGGAAATAACCAAAAAGCCATGCAGCACCTGAATATATTGATGGATTAAGTGCATCGCTCAATGTTACATTTTTATTCCGAAGTTAACAGATACTTTGTGCTCGATAATGCAACCATACATCGTGGCAGAATCGTTCGAGGTTACTTCAGTAAACACCAATCTAACTTCTAACTGTTTCCCTAGATGCCGAAAAGTTCGGATCTTGATCCAATAGAAAATGTTTGGGACATGTTGGAAAGGAGAATATCCGTTAGCAATCTCCTCTTTCATCCAATTTACATGATCTTAAAGTCTGTGTAGCCATTGTATGGTAAACTCTGGACATAAATGCACCCCAGAAGCTTGCAGGATCGCTGTACACAAGAATACTGGCCGTTATACATGCAAAAGGAGGTCCAACGTGCAAAAGAAGGTAAAATAAAATATTAATTTAAAGGTTTCTGATTCATCGGCCAGTGTGTGTTTATAGTTATTAAGAATATATATCACAGAAGCGAATATATTTTACTAGAATTTATGTTTGTCATGTGAGACAACAATTTTGAATTCAGAACTAGTGTTGTGAACAGCATTTTGATTTGAATATTTTTTTTTTCTTTTTGAAGTAAAATTGGATTAAATAAGAGCAAGTTGACAGTTAAAACAACAAATCTTCTTTCAATATTTCGATTAGGTTGTACAGCTGCCGTTACTCATTATATTATCCTTCCACTACATTTTAAAATATTAAACACCCTCCAAAATTAAATTTAACTACTGATGGAAATGTGTGTTTAGTTAGCATTTTTATTTCTATAACCATGAGAAACATTCAAATACTTAACAAATTATCGACTGCTTCTCACAATTCAAATTATTATTATTAGTCACACACACACACACACAAAAAAAAAAAAAAAAAAAAAAAAAAGAAAAAGAAAATCGTAACGTTAATGTTATACGCATCGAAGACATTCCTTTATAAATTTAGAATACGATTCTAAGACTAAAGGAACTTCCTCCATGTGACATTTCTGATTTGAGGAATTTTTCATTATTCTACTGATATATTTGATGATTATTGATATATTTAAGGAATGTTGTTTGTAAATATTGGGTCACTAATTTTCTCCAAATTTCACAGAAATGTAGAGGATTTTTTTTTTTCCAGTGCAAAATTAAAAACATTCAAAAGAATATTTAGATTATTGGTATAATTTCGGGAAAGCTAACAAAAATTCATAAAATATGTTTCATCTATATGCTGTTTTCAAGATGAAGACTCCGTACTAGTGGATAAGAGGTTCTGTTGTTTAAGCTGGTAGACAGGAGGTGCCAGGTTCGAACCAATGTCGCTTCCTGCTACACTAGCTGTTCGGAGTTTTCCATGTTTATTATTATCATTATTATTACTTAACTAGTGTTAATATCGATTATGACACCTTAAAATACACTACGGAGAACACTTTACGCACGCTTAGGTCCGTAGTGCAAATATTTCGCGTTATTACCTACACCAACACCATATGAGGTTACGTTTCAACTCCAAAAGGATGTAGTAGGTATCCTTTTGCAATTCATATTTATGTTAATGTAATTACCACCTGCTAAATAAGAGCTAACTGAAAGTCAAAACAACAACAAATAAATCAGATTGTAAAATGTTGAAATTAAACTATTTCACCATGGAATATTAATAAAATGATTCAAACTGACTATCTTTCATATAAGCAATTTACATTTCCTTAGACCTTTAGATCCTTATATTCCTTATCTCACCATTAATGTTATTTCATGTTTAATACTTCAAAAGATATACCGTAAGTGACAGTTAGATATAAATATTTTATGCTAATTTATATAACATTTTATTCAACAAAAGCTGGTTTAAATGAAAAGAACAGTAACTGAATTAAATTGAATTAGATAAGTTTAAACTTATTCTAATTCGCATTAGTTTACTTTGAAATATATGCTGATATATGAAGTTAATTATAAGTATGACATAATTTTAGGAAATAATATTTGAAAAGTTGCACTTTAATAGGAAGAAGTTTTTTGCCACATTCATCAATGTGTGTTTTAAAGCATTCTATATTCTTAAATATTTTTTAAATATATATTGCGTAAATGTAGAATTTTTAATTCATTCTGTATTTAATAGAAGAATGTATTGTTTTCGTAAAAAATTCCGACTTCCGATTTTTAAAGGATTTACTCCTTTTGATAGCCCCAGAACACAATTTGACAATTTTTTTAAAATGTCTATTTGTCTATATGTACGTGACAAAAATTTTATGGCTCAGAATTTCATATAAATTTATATGTAATTGAAATTTGGCATAAATTAGTATCTATCAAATTTCGATAGAATCTCTGAATACATGTCGCTGCTATAAAGCGATTTTTTCCATTTAAGGGAGGATTGTATCTCAGGTTCCATATTGTAAAATTGACAATACTTTATATAAAATAATGCCGTAAAATATATTATGCTGATCCAATTTAGGTGCAGATAATCCAATAAGTAGTACTAAAAAGCTCTAATCTTATCTGCGAAGGTAAGCCAATATCGCGTATTTTATTTTGTTTTTTTGCACAAAACTATGTATGTGATAGGATCATTATGAAACTCTATGCTAATTTTTTGAATCAGCATAGAGTGTGATGACCGACTGATCACGCTGTTGTACTACAGTTTTCCGCGAGAATGGGAAGTCTAAATATAACTTCATTTGACATATATATGCACCAAACTTGATAGACGGCATAAGTATTATGAAAACGAATGCTGGCTTAATTTAGATGTATATATATATTCCGACAGATAGTGTTGCTATTACTCACTTTCGGTAACTTTCCCCAAGGCTAAATCTCAGCATCTGTTGATTAAAATTTCATCAAACTCTATATTTAAAATCCTTATAGTAAGGGGCTATAAATAAATTGTTATGCATGTCAACAGTTAATGGTGCTGTTCTATAGAATGATATAGGAGAAAGTTTCGTGGTGGGTGCTACATACTATTTTAATATTACTTTAAGATATTTTTATAATTATTGATCAATATACTAAAAATGTGTCTTATATATTAATGCACATCTATTCTAAAATTGGTGTACAATTAATATTCAGACTTAAAAACGTCTTCACATACCATAAAACTAAAGAAAGCACTACCGGTTTCGGAAGGACGGGGCCTTTCTTCTATAAAGGCAAAAAACGTGCTATTGTCATGGAGGCAAAAGCAATATTGCTTCTTTGCAAACTTGCAAAGCTTTGCAAACTTCTTCAAGGCAAAAGCAAAACTGCATGTCTTGCTTTTACCTCCAAGGCACTATCACGTTGTTTTGCACCTGCAGAAGAAAAGCCACGTCCTTTCAAAACCGGTCGTGCTTTCATTAGTTTTATGGTGTGTGAAGAAGTTTTTAAGTTTGAATATATTCTAAAATTATTTCATAAAATAGCTATACGCATCTATTAAACTTTATATATTAAACTTTATAATATTTCAATATAAACTAATTCAAATATTTCAATATAAAGTAAGGCGTATTAGAATACATTCCATTTAAATATTAAAATTCTGGGTATTATAAAATATTAAATATATTCGTAATTAAAAATTTGTACTTATTTAGCAAGTTTTCCAATTTCCATAATCATGGAAAACAGTGCATGATAAATTATAGACTTACACTCAGGGTAGAATTTAATATTCTTTCTTTTAGATTAGATTATTAAGATTCATAATCCTATTACATATTGATTATAATTCATAAATTCTGATAATATTTCCTGAAATATATTTCAATTTTATTTTGTTTACCATGTGAGATCACGTTTTGGATTCAGAATGAATAAAGCAGGTAGAAATTTAATATGAATATATTTTATGTTATTTTAAATACCCCCTGGTGAAATAAAAATCTAGTTGACAATCGAAAATAATACCAAATGATTTAAACAGTCTTTTATAAGGTTTTAAAGTTATACAAATGCACTATGGAACCATATTAAATTATATTACATTCGCCACTTTTCATGAAATTAAATTACATTTCACTGGAATTTCGTTAGTCAGTTGATGTCACGTTTCAGACTTCAAATTAAATGGTGTGCATAACAGTTTGATATAAATATTTAATATTATTTTAAATAACATCTCCTTAAACAAGAACAGGTTAAGTAGGAATACAACAGCAAATAATTCAAGTTGTCTACAGTAAATTTAAAGTTATTTTCATTCTCACAGGAATTTTATTAATGAACTTTTCAAATATTTGCTGATATACGAAACTGTGCAAATACATGAGGTATTTTATTAAATAGTTTTATGAGAATAATCCATTAAAAACATATATAAATTTCATTATCCAAGCGATGTCACGTTTTCGACCACAAAATAGTTAAGTAGCAGTTAGATATCAATAATTTTATTCTGTGTTAAATAACATGCTATTTTTCAAATGTTGGTTTAAAATAAAGTAATCATAAATAATTTAAATACACTTCAATAAGTTTAAATTCATTCTAATTTGCTACGAATTGCTTACTGGAAAGTATTTGTTGGTATGTGAAATTTAATATATGCTAGATAATGTATATATGCAAGATGTTATGGAATAGTTTTAAATTAGTTGCATAATAATACGAAAATATTTGTTACTATATTAATTATACAAAATTATAATCACAAAAATGGTATTTGGAAGTGATATTAAAGAAAAAAAAATCAATCATTTACTTAACTTTTTTTTTTTTTTTTTTTTTTAATATAAAAAGATTTAAAAATGTATTGAACACTTTTAAAATGCATTTTAGTGATTTTTTTCTTTAATTGCATTCTTATAAGAGTTTTTTTTTTTTTACATACCAGTTAAAAAGTTTTTTTTTTTTTTTGTTTTCCTAACCATATCATATTACTTAACATAAAACCATATTCATTTTTCTTAGAAAATATTTCTTAAACTTATTAAAAATTTAAAGAAGCCATATCGAAATGTATACGTGACTAAAGTATTTAAAGTTTATTTAATTATTAATTTTTTTTTTTTTAAGTGCAATATATAAAAGAATTTCCACTACCTTATAATCTTTCTAAAATACCGATGGCATTTTCTGAGAATAAAATAAGGACATTTACATAGCTATTTAAATCTGTAGGAAAAAACTATGTTCAATCAGTTATTTTAAATATATAATATTCAACTATTTGTACACACCATGTTATACCTACTTTAAAATATCAAAATTTGTGGGCCTACACTAATTCAAAGGTAATAGTTTATAGATAACATTATTTAATTAGAAAACATTCGGATTTACGTTATTAAGGAAAACATAAGAAAAATTTCAAGAAAGGACGGACAGACCCTCGGAGTACCCAGTTACGGTGAAAATTACATTTTTGATGTCCGTTAAGGTTATTTGGATTCATAATTTTATTTACACAGTTGATAATGTATCGTAAATATAAATTATACCACTGGAAGTTTCAAAGATTCAATGACGGGAGGAGGCCGCTCACCACTATGCAGCAGTTTTGAGCAATTTTAACCTTCAAAGAGGGGCTCTGACAACAAATGTCACATAATAATGTAAAATTTTGGAAGAGCCCGTTTCAAGAGGTTAAGTCTCCCCCGTTGTTTATTGCATAAACACTATAAAAAAAAAAAAAAAAAAAAAAAAAAAAAAAATTACATTTGCTGCCGGATATAAAATCCCACGCGACAGAGGGCAGCAGTTAATAAAAAACAAAATTTAGGCTTCTAATGAGGAGAATTCGTAGGCAGCTGAAAAAAGTTCAAATTTTTGCGACGGGACTTTGGAAAAGTTAGTAAGATTAGTTTTTAGTTTGTTAAATTGGATAGTTCCATTAGGGTCACAAAGATTTTAGTTATTTTAGTTTTTAAAAGGGGACGCTCTAAAATGAGTTGTTTAGTCACACGAGATACCATTTTCTGCTTTAAAATAAACGTTAATAGCAGTTTTTGTTTTTCAATACTGTATGCTTTTCAAATGCCATGTGATTAAATACAAGCTGATTGACAATTAAAGCAACAAGAAATAATTTAAATTGTTTTGAATAATAATAATAAAAAAAAAATCTCATTCGCTATTGAATTATGAGAGTTTATTTTGAATTGATAATATTTTCTCAGAGAAGAGAGAGAGAGAGAGAGAGAGAGAGAGAGAGAGAGAAAGGGAGGGAGATAATTTACTGGAAATTCCTTTTCAAGTGGTGTCACACTTTCGACTTAAAAATTAATGTTGTAAATAGAAGATTTTTAACAATATTTTATGTTATTTCAAATATACCCTAAAGATATAACATCTGACGATGAAAACAAACGAGAAAAAAATAAAAAATAAAAAACTAGTGGCCACCACATGACTTTCTTCTATATTTTCCTACAGGAATCCACTCCGTAAAAATAATTTGTTAAAGTTATTATTCAAAAAAATTATCTTCCACGATGAATTCGGGTAATATCCATTTTAGAGAAGTAGTATAAATAATATCCAAACAAAGTCAATTTTATTTTCTATATGACATGATAAAAATGCAATTTTTTTTTTTCAAAGATTTTTTTTTTTTTTTTTTTTTTTTTTGTGGAAAAAAATTATAACTTTAAGTTAAATTATAAGAAGCGATGCTTCTGCACATACAAAATTCTCTTCCCCGTTGACTATCATTATTATAAGTAATTCCTTTTATTTCATAATCATTATTAATAGATTATTCTTCTGATGTATTATTATACGAAATTTCATACTATACCACCATGTTAAAAATTTAGAAAAAGCGAAATGGTAACATCAAATATTGGAAGATTTTATCCAAAAGTTTATAGGCACTAACTTATGTCAAGCTGCAACTATATATCAAATTTTATGAAATTTTGCGTAGTAGTTTCTGAGATACTGTTGCCACAAGATTTTGTCATACGCACACGCACAGACACACATATACGGACAGACAGACAGACATTTTCTAAAAACGATCAGACTGTGTTCTAGGTCTCTCAAAACGTGCAAATTCATCGAAAATTTTTACGAATCCAATACTTTCTTCTATTAAATATAGAAGAAAGTATAAATTTTTGAACTCTCCACGCAGCGAAACAATTAACAATATTTTTAGTTTATCACAATTAATCTTACTCAGAGTTATAAAAAAGTATAGAAATTTGCCTTTGAAAAAAGGTTTATGTGGCACACATTTTTTTAACGATTCTTCAGAAGCTAACATTTTCAACTGAAAATTTATATTCGTTTAAATTTTGGTTCAAAGTATTTCAAGTTAATTTATATAGTAATAAGTATTCATTAATTTAATAAAAGTTGATTCCAGATTTTTTTTAATTTAATTTAATTTATTTGTTTTTTATTTATTTATTTATTTATTTGTTTTTTGAATAATTTAAAATGTCATTCTTAAGAGCTAATTTCTAAAGAACAAATTAAACATATGAAAAAAAAATTACTATACTAATGAATCACTCATCACTTCAGATACTGAAATTTTTGTACATTAAATACGTTATCTCTATAAATTATACTTGAAGTTTAATCTGGTTAATAACCATCGTAACTACATGAAAATATTTGATAATATTTTATGAAAACACACACTTGTATTTCCCCCAATTCCATATATATCCTCCAACTCACATTTTGTTTCCTGTGCATAGTCACGTTTCCGTTTCAAAATTTGAATATTGAAAACAGAAATCTGGCACAGATATTTAAATTCGTCCTATTATAATACAAGAAGGTATTTGCATAAGTTCAAAATAAGGGCAGGAAATGTTAAGTGAAAGAAGAGATTCTAATCCAATATAAATTTAAAATTACATTACTACAGCAATTTATATTGTAATGACCAGTGAAAATATCCAAATGCACAAGATATTAACATTAAATATTTCATTACTTCGTTTAGTTTTAGCTATAATGTGATCATATTTTTAGCGTGATGGTGGTACGATAAATATAAAATTGAAAAACTATATCAAAAATGGTTCAAGACTGAACTACTAACAAATTAAAACTATATAGTAACTGAGCTCGCAAAATGTCAGTGATCTCCAGCTTTGGAGAATATCGTAATAACAAAAAGAGTGAATATGAATGATGATCATTCGATGACCAAATTGTAATTTTTTTTCAAACAGTTGAGGTTGTTTCAGTTCTCATTAAATACGATTGTTTCACAAGAGTTCTTTCATATTGATAATGATCATAACCTTTTTTTTTTTTTTTTAATGAAAATCAGACATAGTTTTTATTTAAAATTAAGGAGAGTTTCCGGGGTTTCATTTTGTTTCTATTTTAGAAGAATTTAAAATTCATTTTAAACAATGCCAAACATTTTTAAAGATATGTTTGTGAGAACTGATTTTCTTTAATAGCTATATATACAAAAAACATGCGTAATCACTCTTTGACACAGATGAGACACCGGTGACCCTTTTGCTTACTTATTTTTTGACGTTCTTATTACAAATATTATTATTATATGATAGTTTTTTGTTATAAAAGAGAGTCTACTAGTTACTATAAAATATCGATTAGATTATCAGAGTAAATTTTTTACTAAAATAAAAATGTTAAATAAAAGTAGTTTGAAAAAAAATTATCAAACAATTTCAAAAATTTATTTCTAATTAAATTTGATTATTTAAAAAAGATCAGTAATGAATTATTGCTACTCCTATATCTAAGTAATTGTAAATAAGTGCAATTTGTAAAAATATTTATTCATGGGACGCCCGTGTCCCATGATGAATTTACTTTTAACGCAGAAAGGGACACCGGTGCCCCACTCTATATTTTGGAACCAAAATTAATTAAAATTTTAAATACAGCATTTTCCACTTATTTAGATCTAAAATAACTTAAAACTATCAAAAAAGTGTAAAAATTATATTTGATGAGAAATCTGCTTCAAAGGGTTAAATTACTTCTATTTTTCCTTTTAAGTATTTAAAAACGTTTAACCTTATAACCTAAATTGACTCTTTATAATTATATATTACGTTGTCACATTTAAGTTGTTAAGAGACAATCTATTTATTCTATTCAAATGAAAAACTGAAGTTATGAGTAATTACTATTACAAAAGCATGAGTAATTTCTAAATTATTTTCATTTGAAATGTTTAAAAAAAATTAAAGCTCTTTACCTAATTTAACTGTATAAAATTCGACGTAAAAGTACATTGTGAATTTTTTAAGTTTTCACGCAACCCAATCATATATAAACAGAAATAAAAACTACTGTTATTAATAAGCATAAATACAAAAACATGCATAATTTTTTAACAAGCATTTTATAAATACTTTTAAATTTTAAATCTCATTAAATAATTTAATTGTTAAAACTTCTATGTCAAAATATTTTGCGATATTTAATTTTTTAAATCAATCTAATAATTGTACATAATTTAAAAATCTAGTTATTATGAAATATAGATTATAAAAAAGGACATATTTAATATATATATATATATATAAAACCTATATATAAAAAAACCTATAACGAACCACTTAGTCACATTTAAGTTTTTAAAACAATCACAATTATACAGAAGCTAAAGCTTCAGTTATAGTTTCAATTATTATTATTATTTTTTTTTTGTAACATAATTTCATTTTGTACTAAGAATGTTAGAAGTCACCATTCAAAGAGTTATAAATATAGTATTACAAGAAAATTCATGTTCAGGGCAAAATCTATCTATGCTGTTAAACAAGGTTTTTGTAATAATTATATTTAAACAAATATTTTGTAAAAGCAAGCGTACTCACTTAAAGTTAACTTTTACACGTAAGTACATCACGTTTTCGACTCATAATTCAATACTCAAAAGAGCAATTCGATATTCATATTTCGAAATATTTTAAAAGACATATGATTCTTGAAGTACATGTTCAGAATAAAAGAGGGAAATATTAAGCGTAAGAGATTTCGAGGTCGACTTAGTATATGAGTGAACTTTTAGTGCTGAAATTTACACAATATTAGATAAATAAGTCAGTTTAAGTGAATTAAAGGATATTGATGATTATTACTTTCGTGCATATTTATGAAAGATATAAAGTATGCCTGAATCAATAAGACAATTTTAGTGTGCAATTTGCTTTGTTTTTCATTTCATATTTATTAATTTTGGTGTAGATGTAGGAATTAAGGTCGACTGCACGAGTGTTTAAAATCCAGAGGAAATGTCCTCCGTTGGGTCTGTTAAAGGATCCTACTTCATACTTATGCGATTTTAAGGAGATTGGTACCCTTCATTTGGCAAAAAATGATGAAAATATTTTCAAATTGTTTGCTTAAAACATACCTTGACACTCTCCTGACGAAGTTTCGGGAAGATCCGAGAACTATAAAATAATATTTAAAGTAATTTAAAATAGATTTGGAATATTTTTTTCAAAGTTAAAGGCCAAAACTTAAATATATATTTCCCAAATGATTTCTTTTTTTTTTTTTCTTGATGTTCATTATAATGCATTTTATAAAACTAAATATCGGATTTGCAACAAACTCAAATTTTTTTTTTTTTTTTTTTTTTTTTTTTTTTTAATTGGTACGTAAAAGAAACTCTATTTTTGGTGGAATTTTTACATATATATCACTATTTTATTTTTTTACTCCCAAACAAATTAACATTTTGGAAATCCGATCCTTAGAGTTATAGAGGGAAATTCAAAGATCATTATTAAAAAAAAAAAAAAAGGGTTTCAAATAATGAGAATTTGTAGGAGAAGATCATTTAAAAAATTATTTAACTTTTTTTTAAATTTAAATTTTCCAAATTGTACCAGTAGAAATGTCTTTTTCTGCGGTAAAATAATTTTCCTTAATAAAATCACTTAATAATGTGCAATAATAATAATAATAATAATAATAATAATAACTTGTAAAATGCTTAAATAAAAAATGTTGTGCAAAGAATACCGAGTCCTCTTAACAGAAAACCATAGAAAGCTCCGAACAGCTATATGAACGGTCGAGCGATCCAAACCGGCATTTCCCATCAACCATCTTCGAAAGCAATAGCTTTCGTCAAATTGGGTGGCTTACTCTTATGTGTCTATAACTGATTAAAAAAAAAAAAAAAAAAAAAAAAAAAAGCCTTAGGATGAATTCTGAATGTATTAATTCAAATTTTCTCTAAAACGATTTCACTATGAAGAGAGAGAATGAAAAATAATGTAAAAAATTAAAAAATATATATATATTTAGTATATTTTAACACTTATTTTTTACGATATTTTATTTCATTATTGTAAAACATATAAATCAATTCCTTATGTTTCATCCTTATGTTATTCCTGTTAATATAATCCTTATGTTATCCTTATGTTATGTTTCTTCCTCATGTTATTTTGAAATGAAATATTTTTAATTGATTACATATCTTATTTGTTATTACCGGATTTTAGAAGATTTCAGCATATATAATCACGTGATTATTGTTAAGTATAAGTTTTATAATTATTTGGAAAGGGAATTTTTATTTTGAAGTGATTTCAGGAAATAGAAAAATTTACAAATAAATAAACAACAACAACAACAATAATAATAATAACAATAATAATCTATGTTGGTTAATATATTTAAATATACGCTTTAAAACTTTGCTATAAAAATGTTTAATATATGCTGTAAAATATATTTCAAATTAATTCTGAATGTTTATATAAATAATATTAATTATAATAATTATTATTTAAATAATAGCTCTTTTACTCGTAAACGAATATTCTGCAGTTAATGATTACACATAATCTACTCCCAGCTTTACATTTTTTTAAAGAGCACATTTGACAATTTCTTTTATATTTCGAATTCATTTTCTTATACTAATGTAGTGCCATTATCTTATACCATTTTAGATTTAAACTAAATAGGGATATTTTGCCTCAGTTCTTCATTAATAATTCCATTAAATAGATAACATTATAAACTTAAGGCTACATTTCATTTCACAACTTAGTAAATTCTTCAGATAAAATATTTAAATAACTCTTCTCTTATCAAGCCCTAAATAAAACGGGTTAAGCATTCCAAATGCCACGATTTCTGGAGTAAAAATCATACAGAATCCCGGGATGAAAATTCTAAATCTAATTTTCTTTATTTAGAATTTTTAGTTACATAAAAAAAGTATATATATATATATATTTAAATTATATCACATGAAAAAATGAAAAATATAACGAGAAGTCATATATATATATATACACACACACACATATATATGTGTGTGTGGGGGGGGGGGTTACGCTCCTTTCTTTAACTCATTACATTTCTTAAAATGTATTAGTGATTAGTAATAGTCTATTTTTAACAGATGCATAGCAATTTGATTAAAATCCACATACGTTGATGAACACTTCTAGTTGGACACATTTTGCCACCGGCACGGCATTGTGATATTTGCTACTTCTCTTATCTTTATATACCACATACATAAAAAATATTAGTTACATTATATTATAATGTTTATGTAATATTAAGAGCATGTTAAACATATTACGTATGAAACAATTTGTGTAATGTTCAATAAAGAATTTATTTAAATGTTCTTAAAAAACATTTGACTTTGATCACAAATTAATACGTAACATTTGACAAACTGTTATTTACTCCACAATCAAATTTATCTTTGATTTAATCTAATTTAACATTCTGGAATAAAGATCGATTTCAAATGCATCTAAATAATAAACATATTTATAATCCTGAGTACTAACTGATCAGTAAAGCAAATTATAATTTGAATTATGATCTTATCTCTCGTGGCGTAGTAAGTGCAGAAGAATGCCTTAGGTGGCTATTTATGAATCTAGTTATAAGTGTAATACAAAATCTTCAAACAGATAGAGTTATTATTTAATTTCAAGCATTTAAATCTATCCGTGAAAGATTTTCTAAATAAATAACTACAAAGAGGTAATGGTGCAGCTCATGATAAATATTAAAAACAACATTCATTGTTTTGATATAACTCTGCTTTTTCAGCAATTTCTTTAAAACTTTTCAGTAACCTTACTACTTTTTGAAGTAATCCTAACAAATATTGAGAAAAGAAATGACACAGAATTTCTCATTGAAAGCAGTATTAACTATTATTTTAAAATTGAAAGAATAATAATAGTAATAATAGTATAAAATAAAGATGACATATCCATGTGTTACAGCATGAGAGTTAATAAGTAATAAGCACAAAACTTTGAATAAACACCATAAAATGCAAAAACTCACAACAGTTGTTTCGGGTCGAAAGAAACACGACACTTTATCAGGAGAACAAACTAAGCACGAATGCAGCAATCGAAGCGGTATTGCACAAAACTGATTTCAGTGACGAGTAAAAACAAGTAAAACCGAAATTCAATATAAATACTTGTGTGGCCAGAATTATAAAAGAAGGAAATAAAGACATAAATAAATAAATAAATAAATAAAATCTAAAAATCTAAAAACATAAATGTCAAAACTAAACGAAAACCGAAGTTATGTGAGTAATTTTCAAGTATAAGTCAAGAACGGAGTTGAAAAAATATCATTAACAAGATATTTAGAATTTTTAAAATACGTAAAAAGCTTCATGGATATCCAAATGGGAAGCAGAAATAAGAAAATAAATTATGTTAGTTTTAGAAAAATCAAAACAATGACCATGAGCAACGCAGTATAAGATTTAGAAATTTCTTCCACACGAACATTCTGTTAGTAATGAGAGAGAAGTTATAGTTATTACGGTTCCATTATTTAAATGTTAACTAAAATTATGAAATCCTAAATAAACTAGTATGTTGTAGCCACCACAAGAATTTCTTCTATATATGATCCAATACTAATTTACACAATACTAATTATTTATTAAATTATAATTTATTAAAATTATTTTCCATGATGAATGGAGACGATTTTTATTTCAGAGAAGTATAAACACTAAATGTCAAAAATCAAAAAGTCAATTTTGTGCCAAAATGAGAAGAAATGCATTGGTTTATTTATTTATTTTTTAGTTCTGTTATTTGTATTTAAAAAAAAAAAAAAAAAAAAAAAAAGACAATTTTGTTATACCCCCGGGGCTTACTTCTTCCTCAGACAAGGTAGCGATGCTCCTACATGCACATACATGTTTTCCTAGTTTACTACTAGTATTAACAATAATTCATATCAGTTTTACAATTATGCGTGTAAAATAACTTTTATTATTATTATAACTCTTATTTACATAAAATTTTATCCTATACTGTCATGTTAAAAATTTGGAAAAAATAGCATGACAGCTCCCTTTATTAAACGACTGATCCCCAAACCTAACCAGTATCAGTTTAGGGCAGGGTCCAACTAAATACCCAGTTTGGTATTTTCATTCATTGGTTCTTAATATACTGTCCACAAAATTTGTGATACACTCACAGAAAGAGACACACAGAGAGACAGACTGACTGATAGACAGACATAAAGACAGACATTTTCTAAAAACAGACAAATCGTGTTCAGGACATCTGAAAACTTTTAAATCATTTGAAAACCGGAATTCGAAAATTTTCACGAATCTAATACTTTCTTCTTATGTATAGAGAAAAAGTAAAAATTACTAAATGTGTCATTTGTTTTCCCATATTAATTTCAAATAACAATTAATAATATATCTTCTTTTTAATTTTAGCAAAGCTAATTCAGGCAATAAATCAATTTCACTAAATTAAAAAAAAAATAATGTTTTAAAATTTTAAAAAAGGTAGTTATTAATAATATATGAATTAAAAAAAATAATAATAATAACTTTACAACTTTTCTTGAAAGTAGAAAAATTAAGCTATTTAATTAATGAAAAGAAGATGCTTGTAAGTATTGAAAATCCGATACAAAAAACATGTTATTTTTTACCATATTATTTGAAAAGTTAAAAAGCTAATATTTGAACTATTTTGGGATGATATAATTGTGTACGTTTTTCGCAGACGCAATGTTTACGTCTTTTTATGCTATATTTATTACCTTTGTACTTCAAAGTTAAATTTTCTCATAGTAAAAAGGTCTGAAGCCCAGGTAAAACATACCTTGAAAACAAAATCAGTTCGAGAAACTCAAAAATGGTGGAGTGATTCTGATAGATGGTACGTTCTCGGTTCGAACGCAAATCACGCTATTTACTAATTTCTGTGCATTTCTCCGAAACTTGCGTAAATAGGGGTAAAACTAGTATAAGTACCTCAGACCCGATGTAGTCCATTTCAATTAGATGGTGTCATAAGTCTTATAACTACCTACACGTGGATTCTTCTATACATCAAACTCTTGCCAAAATAGATTTGTATCAAAATAGAACCCTTATCAAGATAGATTCTATAGTTAATAATTAATAATGAACTTATTTCACTATTCTCTGAAAATATCCAATATTTGATATCATTTAATTTTCACCATTAGATAAATTACTATTGACTTCAGAATCAAGTTTATCTACAATTTAATCCAATTCAATATTCTCGAATAATGGCCAGTTTTATCTGTATCTAAATAATAAACATATTTATAACTTAAAGCCCCAACTGATCAGTGAAACTAATTATAATTTGAATTACGACCTTATCTCTTACAGCGTAGAAAGCTCAGAAGAATGCCTTGGGTGACAATTTATGAATCTAGTTATAAGTGTTACACAAAATCTTGAAAGAGATAGAGATATTATGTAATTTAAAGCTATTAAAATTTTCTTATAGAATTTGTAATTACATAACTATAAAAAGTGGAGGGTTTATTCCATGATACGTAGTAAAAATATAGAATATTATGAAAATTTTTCTGTGGTCTTTATATTTCTCTACCAAACATTTTCAATCGGTTTTATTTATATTAAAAAGTAAAAAAAAAGTCTAAAAATTAAAAGAATTGTATAAGTGAATAGTGGAGGAAGATTCATAGAAAAAATTCGAGTCAGCTCGAATTCTCTAACATTATAACATAGATGACCTAGCATTTTTTAAAAATCTTTTTTAAATTACTTTTTAAAAACTTATAGAAATTATAATATTGAATGAAAATATATTTTAGTAAATAGTGGTAGCTAATATTAAAAAGATAAGAAATAGAAAATAAAATATACCATTTGTTGTTCAATGATTTTCCCACAACAATTATTTTGACTTATCTTCAAAACATTACAAACTCTAATTCAAACTATGTATTAATTTCTTTAAAAGAACGGCCAAAGGAATGTAAAATTTTAAAAACATAGTTGACAGTAATGCAGATTTTTATATATATTCTTCAGAAGTTTCGTTGAAAGTACAAAATTTTAAGCTTTTTAATCCTTTAGAAATAAATGCTTTCAAGTATTTAAAATGAACTGTTTGAGCATGTTGTTGGATACTATTTTCTATCTTTTTAAAAGTAAAAACTCTACTAATTGAACTATTTTGAGATTTTACATTTGCGAAAGAAAAGCATTATGATACTCATGTAACTGTAACAAACTAAATAAGTTTAAAATATTTCGGGTGAAATTTAAATTTTAATTAGTTGTATATGAAAATACCAAGAGATATTTCAATTATTTGTGAAAAATCACATTTGTAAAATTTCTTTTAAACAAATATGACATTAAGAGATCTAGTTCTAAAATCAACTAAGAATATAAAATAAATGAAAATGAAAAAAATATATATATAATTTATTTTATATGTATCGCAAATGTGTCTACTTTTTTAAGATATCGCTGGCTCTACAATAAATAAAGTTACAGATTTATCAGTACATTTTCTTGAAAAAAATATAAGGAAGTAAAGTTTTACAATACATTTTACGGATTTTCGTTTAAGAGATAAGTCTTCGTTTCTAAAAATAATTAAGTGTAAATACTATAAGCGATAAATTGCTTAATACGTGATAATCAGAACTTAATATTGATAAATTATGACTTATGTTTAATGATATGATTAATTTTGAATATCACTTAATACTGTTGTGGTGAAATTGGGTTGTCCATAATGATAATTTAAAAAATTTAAATTTTGCAATAACTTAAATTTTGAAAATTCCAATTTACAGTCATAACTGATCGTATAGATTTTGATTTTTTGTACACTGCCGCAAATTCCTAACCCGGTTCTAAACATAAAGATATTAAAAGGAGGTCGAAACCTCGTTGGAAGAATGCTTTGGTCTCTGATACACAAAAGAAAAACTTTATAAATATAAATAAATGTAGTTTAAGGCCATGATGACTTATGGCAGTTTCTGTTAAAAAAACCCAAAACATTAAATATTGAAGTTGATTAAAGTTAAGCAATTTAATGGTTACGACAGAAACTACCATAAGACTGATTTTCACATATAAACATTCATATAAAAAGTGTCAGCTAAATAATTCATCTATATTAATCAAAGTTAACTAATATGTAAATAAAAAAAAAATAACATTGGAGCCATTACCACCCCCCACCCAAAAGAAGCCTAACTTTGTAATTTTTAGATTTTTTCACATGTAACCTGCTGGAAGCATGAGGATCAAAACAAAGGGGGAATTTATGCACACCTTCTTTAAATTAGATAAATTATATACTCAAACAATAAAAGCTTTATCTTTTAAGAAAACAATTAGATCTCTCAGCATTTTCCAAAAGGTTACTAAATGGCTCACAAAACAACTCTGGCCTTAAAATCCCCATGAAAATGAAAGAACATATAATATTTACTCATAATAAAACTAAAAAAAACACATAAGACAGCTTTCAAATGAAAATTCACAAATTTTAATTATTAATTAAAGCATAAAAAAAGATAAGAGGATCCTCAAAACTAAATACATCATTAAAAAAACACATAATTTCCTTTTTGGTTTTTCTGGTTACATCAAACAATTACACCTAATATATTAATCCATATTATCACAATAAAATCATCTTTTAAAGAAAAACTTTTACCGTATCAAAATTTACTTCTCCCTTAACTTTTTACAGTTAATCAGAGGGGAGTCCTTCTAGTGCATTGCAGTCCTAAATAGCACTATAATTACCAACACATAAGTTCCTTAGCAATATATGTTACTTATTTACAAAGTTCACTTGGTTTACATTTATAGGAGGAGATATTAACAACTTGGACAAGTGATTGAATAAAATAGTTAAGTGCTTTTCTAAATTTATCAGGTACTTCTTGAACTAAAACAATTTATAAGAGTCTTTCTCATGAAAGTATATATAGATATAGACAAGATCAATAAACAATAAAAATAAAGTTGGTTACCGACTTTGATTATCTCGATGGCTTTCGATCACCTGGAGGTGGTCTCAGGTTGCAGTATGCTAATCCCCAAGCTGAGGAATTTTACGAGATTCTTGGTTGGGCTCGGAACACAGATTCTTCCCCACAATAGAAGGGAGCATGACGATCTGCTCATGCCACAGGTCTTTAACGCTCGGACATCAGGCCTCATATAGACACAAACCACGACAACTCGACCTTCTACAGAAACTTTTGTTTAAAAAGTTGAATATCACTTCTATTAGGTCTTCGCACCAACTGTACTTAGGTCTCCACATAAATCCGAATATGGCTACAGACACGGCAATTTTATCTCCATGAGAATAAGCAAAGCAAGGCTTCCCTCTAAAAGGAGAAGATCCAAGGAGCTAACACAGGGCAAAAGCCCCTCTTTACGAGAAGAATTTTTTTTTTTTTTCACATGCTACGTAGTTGATATCTACCGCCTCAATTAAAATTTTTCGCGCTCATCTAAAGGACGCTAACTTACTGTTGCCAATTTTGGCATGAAAATTCCGGGGGAGAAACAGCTCGGCCAATCAGAGGACGCAACTGCACTGTCGATGGAGGAGCTGAACCCCTTACCCATAATAATCGATTAAGAACCGAACACGGTCAAGTGCAAATGTGCGAGAAGAGGAACTGACCTTCATGAGAGCAGGGGATGCCCTGAAGGTCAAGACGGACCTAGAAACACGTACCCAAACCAGAGGTCAAACTAAATAATAGTTGAGGACAAATTCCTTGTCGGAAAAAGGGTTTGCACTGAAAAGAGATACGATTTTGAAAATGCGAAAGAATTTTGGAGGGGAAAAAGGACTGACACACATTAATAACCACAAATTTCCTTTTAACAAAAAAAAAGAAATTACAAATAAGCTATTTTAATTATTAAAAACAATAGAAAAAACACAACTGTTAAAATTTCATTTTAACAATACGGCATGAAAAATAATACATTGCATAAAAATATTATTTTATATATGGTGTTTTTTATAAATTATTAATTCACACGTGATAGAAAGCATTATTAAATTGATTCTGAATGGTTAATTTAAAAATCGTACATAAACTTTTTGGTTGTTAATATTATTCTAATTTGTTTAGATCCACTTATATGTTAAATAACATTTGACTATTTTCATAATATATATATATATATATATATATATATATATATATATATATATATCTTTTTTTTGTTGTTGTTGTTGTTGTTGTTGTTGTTAATTCACTAATTATTATTCTTATTATTATTTTGATATTTTCATTGAAACTTGTCTATGTTTGAAGGAGCACTATGAGCAAACAAATCTGTTTTCACTTTCTGTATGGTTATACTTAAAATTTTAATTCATCTTCTTTTTCATTTTCATTTTACCTCACCAATATCCATTTGTACTTATAAGTTAAATATTTATGGCCTGGAGGAAAAATAAAATAATATATTTATTAAAAATTTTATAAAATGCTACGAACAGTGCTTTGAGTAGCAATTAAAGACCTTAATTATTTTTATGAAATGATTTTAAGAAAAATAACCAACCAATTAAGCATTAACACTTTGTACTTCTTACTGGCTATTGCAACACTAATAAGACTTATTTTCTCTTTATGTTTAAATCCTTACCCATATTACTCTCAAAATAAATCATGCAATCGAAGTTTATAACTTTAATAATAATACAGATCTGTCAAGTCTCCGGCTTCTTGAATATCACTATTTTTGAAAAGTTATTTTAGCCGTATTTAAATACAGAATGTTCGATAAGACAAAAAGAGAATGTTTTAATTAAATTTTATTATTAAATATAGCAAGGGTTCGTATATTTGGTATATAAGCAATGGTATATAAGCAACTACTTTACAACTACTATATAAGGAACTACAGTTGGTATGTAAGCTACTACTACTACTCTGATACTACTTCTACTACTATTATTATTATTATTATTGTTATTTTTATTATTAAATGACATTTTATCTTTAGAAAATTCCCTGTATATACTTTTATATTTATGAAATTTTGGAAAAATTAAAATGTGTAATGTTTAAGGTTTAACGATATTATTACATGCATGTATGTGTATATATATGTGTATATATATATATATATATATATATATATATATATATGTATTTATTTATTTACGATTAAAAACTACTGACTATATTCTTCTGTCAACAAATACAACAGAACAGTGAAATTTCAATATATATCTGCATATCTACTTATTGTTAAAACTTTATGCACTTTAGGAAATAACACATAACGACATTTCTACAATATAAACTAATTTCACTCCAAACTAGATATGTGAAAACCCTCAAGCAACTACTGAAGCATTTTCCGAATCTCCACAACTCTGGTGTAATATTATATTCCTAGACGCAACTAATGAGTTACGTAATTATATTTATCTCCCCGATAACATTAAATGGGGGCAAATCTACTTGCTCATTTCTAGGTATCAATATTGGACTTCTAATGGCTTAACAGGACACTTGTTGAGTAATGCCTTGGAATTGTTGAATATACTAATACCACAGTTGTTTAGATCTATTTCTATTTGACTCAAATGAAAAATGAAAACTTTTGCTTGTATTTAACGTTCGTGTACAGTTTTATGTGATATTTAAAAAAAAAAATATTTTTAATATTTATTCCTTTTATCGATTAACAATAACATTTTTGTTTGTTTTCTATATTCTAAGACTATTTTTATACTTATATTGTTATATTTCCTTTTAGGATTAACATAAATATATATAGCGAGCTCTCTAAATATGACCTCTGTAATTTTGTATATTTCTGCATTCCTTTAATATGTTCAAAGAATTTTAGCGTATGGCCTTCTAAAATAATAAATAATATAAATATAAAAATGTGTAAGTATGCTTAAAGAATCTCAGAAAATTAGCAAAATTACTGAAATAACTTGTAATACTCAAATACTATTGTTATATCGTTATTTTTACCAGAATTTTCATTTGCATTGTTTTTGAAATTGTCAAATATTTTTCAAAAAATATTTTTTTTTAATATAACCCCCTATTTAGACATTCTTCTTATTTAAAAAATAGATTCCTCAAACTTACGTTTAAACTCTTAAGTGCCATCGGTGTACATATATACAAGTGACATTTACTGGTAGCTACTGAGGATAAATTTTAAATAATTTATACACATATACATAAACATCTTGTTATTTAATGTATCGTTTTAGAGGAAAGCCAAAAAATTAGGATTACTGTTAAAAATTTTAAAATGCATTGACAACAATATGTTAATAGGGAAAATTAGAAAATAAAAATTCATAGCCATTTCATGTTAATGATTGTTCCCACCTGACGTCAGAGGTCACATGAGATAGATACACAAAGAACTAACGAAGTCTTATATATCTATAGCGATTGCTAAAATAACACTTTTTCTACTCTTATTTTTGTTTAATCCGATTTAATCTGTGTTCTTTTTTTTTTATGCATCTTAATTTTAATCCATTTTATATCATTTTTCATTTTTTTTGTTTGCTGTATACATTTACAATCATCATTTAGACTATATTTTTTAATAATGTTGATATTTGGTACTTATATCATTAACGGTGCTACATCGTACAGTGTAAAGTCATTTCGAAGAATAACTAAGTTAATTAACTTGTTGTAACACTTTTATGCGAGTAAATTGAAGTTAAAACATTTTTAATTAATTTCAAGTTATAATCCATAAACATTATACTATTTATTGCTAGATCTGTTAATGTAACAGTTTCACTACAACATATAAAAATAGATTCTTACTTGAAAAAATAAAGAAGCATATAATTTTTTTTTTTTAATTATTAAAGTTACAAATACAATTATTCTACTGTTTACAAGTTCTCTATATTACTTTTATTTTATTTTATATTAAATATTAATACTTTTGTTCTTAAAAACAGTATTTAACTGAATTCGCTTCTTTGTTTTTCTATATCACGTGACTGAGCAGACGACGCTGGGAAGAACCCATTGTTAGATAATTTTAGGTTTAAATAAATCTAAATTAATTAAGAAAATTGTAAATGCTCATTTGCAACTTAAACACTGTAAAGTGTATACAAATACATAATTAAAAAAAAAAAAAAAAAAAAAAAGATCTTTATAGAGGAGCGGAGGGAAATGCTAGATGATAGCACAATATGGAGTACTGAGATTTCTTCTTTGAGGGTCTGCCCAACGGAAATATCATTAACTACTCAGCACTTCCAGTGTAGTCTGTATTCAGTGACTTCACTAATCTTCGTTCCTGTGTTTGACATGGTAGAAAACTTGCTTTTTGCATTTTGAGAAATTTAGGCATCAAAGTTTTCAAAAACTGTTATAATTCTTTCATTACAATTAATTCTTCAATTTATAATCATCAAACATTATAATAATCATGAAATTTATAATAATTAAAAAGTTTTGGAATGTACAAAAATATATGAATTAACCGAAACAGCCAATTGTAATAATTAATACTAATAATAATAGGATTCTAATAATTGTAATAGCCATTAAAGGCGTTTCTAAGACGTTAACACTATGCGTGAAGTATTTTTTCTTAAGAAGAGGAATGTCAACAATAGACAGAAGAATGATAATAGACTAGAAAACGACGTTTTATAGACAAAAACAAATACTAGACATCCAATATCTATGAAAATTATGCTCTAACGTATTATACAAACAAAAATAAACGTGACTGCAAACTCTTTGCATTTGTTTCATTTTCATAGAAGTTTATGCGTGCTATTTCTGAGGAAAATAAGAAAATCATCGTTTACAGAAGAGACCTGTAAATAAAAGAATTTTTAATATACAACTACAATAAGATATGATTTCCACTTACATAAAGAATCATTTAATCGCATAAAATTGAACTACATAACATAAATTAAAATTATTTCGAATAAACATTGATTTATTAAAATAATAATATAACTCTCGTCTAATATCAGAATTTTCCATATACTTACGTTTTTATATCTTAATGTATTATAGATTAATATATATATTTATATATATATATATATTGTCTTCGAAGTTTTTTCAAACAAATATCATTTTTTGAGTTGCTTTTTTCATATAATTTCTTTTAAAGAAATGAAAATTTAAAGTAAGCTAATTCATACAAAAACATCAGTTCGAATTTCGTATTAGTTAAAACATACATACATGGTTGATTGAGTTTAACGTCGCCCTAATACTACACTATGGGTATTTTGCGATTATGTGATGCATCCATAAGAATAGTCCGGAGACATGTCATTACAATTCTGATCCTCTACAGAGGGGATGGCTCCAACGCTTCCGTGACCCCCAGAGGTATAATTTGGATGGGAACAAAAATTACATAGAAATTGCAGAGTTATTAAAATAATCCTATAATTTCTGACATATTCTTTTTAGAACACTCTGATTTACACCTGAAAGAAGTGTATTTCAGTAATTATATGCTCTTTTACCCAAATGTTCTTTATTTCTACTGATTGCCATTCCTTAAAAAAAAATAATAATAATAATTTCAATTTAAAGCACAAAAGGTTAGTCTGACATAAGTTTTACATACTCTAATTTAATAATTCGTCTTCACTAAAGTAAATTAGAAAAATCTAATATGGATAAATAAATTACACACAAATATTTAAAAAATGTAAATAAATAAATGGCATTGTTATGGCTTAATCAAGTCTATATAGTAATCCATTGCATTATAATTGTTTTAATTTTCTGTAAGACTAATAATATAATACTTTAAATTTATTTTTGAATTTAATAAAAGTAAGCTAAGAACTAAATTAATAGCCTTGTTTTGTTTATTTGTTTGTTTATTCCATTCTTAGGTGGCTGTAGCCATAAGAATGGAAAACCTACTTATATATACACATATACATTGCTTTAGTAAAACTGGGATAGTTGCCATACATAAAAACTCATCATGAATTCTAATGATCCACTAAAAGCCAAAATTTTATAAAATAAATTTTTTTATAATATGATGTTATTTTTCTTTATATGCTTCAATTTTTCACACATCTTAGCATCATAGAACGTCTAGATTACTTTTGCTTACATTGTTTTACCCTTACACCAATAGCACTGATTTGTATGAAAAATATTAACATTAATTTATATATGTATATATATAAGTCCTTATTATAATGAACAAACGGAAAAGTTTAAATAATTAATTAATAATTATATATGGAAGTGAAGTTTTATGCAAAAGAAAAGATCTTGAAGGAGAAATTAAATGCAGAAAAATAACTTTGAAAATTTCTTCGAAATTATTATCGAGGGCAATCATAACAGCAGGACAATGCAAAATTGTTTGTTTGTGAGACATTGATATACGAAATTATATAAATCCATTATTAATATTCGACTCTGGGATTTAAATAATGAGTTTAAAGTCATTTAAAATGTTTTAAAAAAGAAATAAATAAATAACATGCCAAACATTATTCATTTATCTATTCTTTTCCATGAAACAAGAATAATTTATTGAATTAGATACAATAATAATGTAAGAGACAAAATATATATATAATATATCTTTTACATATATATATTTATAATATAGATATAATAATAATAATAATAATACAGATAGACAGATAGATATTTTTTCATACAAATCATAGATATTTTTTCTAACAAATCATGTAATTGAATTTCCTTCTCACGTCTAGTATGTTCAGGAAATCAAAATTTGGATATTTTACACTTATGATATTTATCCTGAACAAATATTAATATTCAGTCGTGCACGAACAAACCTGTAATTTCGCTAATAATTGGAAGATCTCCAACATTCAAGAAGCTATCGACATTTCGGAACGGCACAAACATTGATATGAATTACACTTCTAGCTCTAGATAGCATTAAATTAGTCCCATAACTACATTTATCTCATTCGTAAACAAATATGCTTGTAGGGAGGTCATTCCTGCGGCATGGCACGTATTTGATCATCAACGACTATGTACGTTACGACGCAATGTAACGTTACAAAAATATCATTTAAATACATTTCATATTTTCATTTTGTTCAGTTCTTTCAATATTTGTTGCGTATGGTTCTGTTTGTCATAATAATAAAATATTAAATATGACTAATTTTGATTTAGACCAGATAAACTTTTAATACGCATTTTGTTTAAGAATTGTTATAATTTCATATGTATAAAAAGTTATAAGTATAGACTTCATAACTGTAAATGTAATATAGGATAGTTATTACAATAAAAGCTTAGGAGCAATTATTTGTAAAGGAAGACTTTATTTTACTTTATTTTTTAATTTGCTTTGAAACTACATAGGTTTAAATTGTTAGTACGAGAAAAATAGTAGAGTAAAAGAAAATAACAAATAAAATATGTAAATACATTTCTAGATACATCCTGAAACAACTGTAAAGAGATTTATTATTATTATTATAAATATATATATTTTTATGTTTATTTACAAAATGATTTATTAACTAAATTACTTATTTGAATTTCAAACAGGTTAAAAACAAGGAAAGTAAGAATTGCTAATAATTTCTTTTTATATATTTATGACCACCTATAATGTCTAATAATCATTTTTGAAATAAGTTTAAAAATCTCCTAGAGAAAATATGTAGTGAATTTTCAAGGTTAAAAAATAATTTCGAAACAAATGTTTTCGAATAATAGAGGATATGTTTTATATTAATAATCACAGATTTTCAAAGAACAAAATCTGAGCCCAAGAAAATCTATCTGGGACAATAAACATTCATTACGCATCATTTTTTAAGTAAAACACTGCTATTTTACTTCTCCACGATGTAGAGAAAAGAAGTTAATATGGAATACCATTTATATTTGTACTAACCATAATAAATTAAAGCATTTTTGTCACTATGGATTAGCCTATTGTATTTTTTCAAGTATTCTTAATGCACTTTGATAGTTTTTCTTAAAAAAAAAAATAGTGTGTACATGCAAAAATTTTAGTTAAAAAAAAACAAAAATGTATTTTCGGTTGATACAGAAATGTTATTAAGGGAAATATGGAATGTCCATTTCCTTAAAAGAAAATATCGAATAGGGATTTTTAGTGAAATTCGTGAATAATTGCAATATAAACATTTTATTAGGTGTAAGGGAAAGTTCTGTCGTTTTGTTGCCCCAAAACAGAGAGTTTGGACACGAAACCAAGCCTCTTAATGTGATTCAAAGCAGTAGTCTGATGAATTCCAAGCTTGAAGCCTACTTCTGTTGAAATTAACGTGGGGTTTGCCCTGATGATAATGTAGCACTTAGTCATTGACACCTGATAGCCTTGATCTGGGATCACCTTTCAAAGAAAAATTACCCAAACGAAATTCCGCAAACCATCTTGGAATGTTCGAGCTGTTACAGCGTCCTCTCCGAACACGTCGCACATTTTTTGTTGCCTCCATCACGTTATTTCCTTTTTGGAACTCGTATAACATACAATGACTCAAGTGTACTTTATCTTTACCCCTGGAGACAGTTCTACGACGAATGAAAACGAAAAAATGAGTGTGAATTATCAATCATACTCTAACCTAACTGTTTAAACCGGTTTCAGTCGATAATCGACAACGCATAAAAGTGCACGTGTTCAAAACGACAGAACTTTTGAAATTATTATTTAAAATAAAGAGTACTGAAAAAATTATCACCATTCAACTTTGACAAAAATCGCAAATAATATGGAATAATTGATATTCCAATTACCCGAATCGCCAATTTAGAGAATAAAGCCCCCTTAAAAATCCATTGATACAATTAAGTTCCCATATCATAAATACAATTCCCATAACAGAAATTATACTAGGTTTTTCACTCATTTCGCTGTTTCGTAAATAGTTTACAGAATTCGTCATATGTGCCTCCAAAAATGTTTGAAACTTAATGAAATAAAGAAGTTGTATGGCACAAAAACGGCTCTTTTTACTGACACAAAATGAACTACCATTTATATTTGAGACGCAGTAAAAACGTTTAACATGCTCCCAATAGGTTGCAGCACCGTACAGAGAAGATATAACGGTACTACATTTTACCCGCCTATTCCGTCCGCCCCTTCACCACCACCATCATTCGCCCTATTCTTGTTAGATATATTTTATTTTATTTTTCTTATTTATTTATTCATTTATTATAATAAAACTCTGTTTCAAATTCTAATAAACTGAAATTTGGATACTTTATCTTTAAACCCACAACATTGTAAGTATCACGATTGCTATAATGAAATACATTAATCCTCGGGCCAAGTTCCGGGTTAACCGATGTAGTCTCGAAAAAGCCACACACCGAAGGAGGCATAGCTTTTGACAAATGCCTTAGACAATTTTGACAAGTTTTACAGTACATCACTATATTTTATAATTTATATATGTATGTATTGTATTACATTCTTAACTGACTACAATAAAATATGCCTTATATATTTCATTTTACTTCATTGACTACAGTCTGTAACAAAAGTCTCCGAACACTAGCGAAAATTCCTATATAAAAAAAGTACACTTAATACAGCTTTGTTAAATAAATCCTTGTCTAATCCTGTTTTTAGACTGACTAAGAACAGGATTCGACAAGGATTTATTAAAAAAAACTGTATTAAGTGTACTTTTTTTACATAGGAATTTTTGCTAGTGTTCGGAGACTTATGTTACCGACTGTACATTTTCATCCATTTTAATCTTTGCCGTATGTTTCCCTTCCGATTTACGACAGAGTCCGTGTTATCCGAGTTTTCGAATATCCGAGATACCTTCCCTAATACCGCACATTTCCATAGCACATCCTGTGGATGTCCACTGGACGTATTTTCATCCACGGGATAGCCTGAGGTTGTCCCGGAGAGAATATATGCCGTTAGGTTTCAGTCCATATTACCTCGAATAAGCGAGGCTCTATTGTATATTAATTTTATTAAGTACAAAAAAAAAAAATATATATATATATATATGTATTTGTAACGCTACATCACGCTAATTTAAATTTTATAATAGGTTTTATTTTATTTTATTTTATTTTAAAATTTTAACAACAAATGCACATATAGAAAAATAAATTCTTATCATGAAATAAATAAATAAATATAGCAGTACTTAAATATGCAGCTGTTTATTAAAATTTTCTTAAACTATACATTAACGTTGAACTGAAGCGTATTAATTTCAACACACGATATTCAGGATATACTTATTTAACATCAATTCCTTCTGGTCATAAATATTCACGAACACTCCCAACAAACATCTAATTTCGGCAATATTTCGGTATATGCCAATATTTGAGAGTCTGTTGATCTATCACGAATGATTCGTACTTTGAAGTAAATTGGACTTCTGGTGTTAGATAGCGTTAAATTTGACCCTTAATTGCGTTTATTGGATTAATATACAAATATACTAATGCTAAGATAAGTTCAAAGGTTTGTAAACTATTTCATTTTACTTCGGATAAAATTAATTAGAATTAACTATTAGTTTTTTGATAATTGAAAATAAATATACTTTTACAGAACCAAACTATTCAAATGTATAGTGGTGAAAGCTCCTAATATATTTTTTATTCGTTGGAATTGTTATTAAAACTTTAATAACGAATTTCACAGAAAGTTAATTTCGAAACTAATGCATAAATACAAAGCAGTCCTTAACATTATGCGAAAATTAATAGGGTGTTTAAAAATTATCTCTCTCTCTCTCTCTCTCTCTCTCTCTCTCTCTATATATATATATATATATATATATATATATATATATATATATATATACACCCCTGTTTAAAAGTTTAGCAAGATTTGCAAACGATCAGTTTTTTTTCAAATTAAAAACATATCTCTCAATGAAATGTTTTCAAAAATTGGGTATTTAAATAACTGGGTCTTCCTCATGTTTCTCAAAGAAGATTGGTTTAAGACAACAATTAGGGGGCCGATAACAAATTGAGCAAAATTAATAATGTTTGTGATCATTCTGTATCGTCAAGTAAACAAAATGAGCTGTAACTTTAGGATATGTTAACATAGACCCAGTTCAATTTGTAGATGAATTTGTGTGATAATAGCTCGTTAAATAAAGGAGAAATTAACATTTATTTTAAAACTAAAAAAAAAAAACAAAAACTAACATGTTTTTTATTTATAATATACAGAGTTTTTAACGAAAATTATTCCCACGTTCATATAAGTTGGAAAAACACTTTTAAAACAATATACTGAAATCGGAATACAAATATCTTAAATATCTCATGAAATATGAAAATTCTTATGAAAAACGTTTTTACTGCGCATGTGCGAAAGGTAAAACATTTTTTATTGCATAGGTTGAAAACATGATGTATTGGGTAACCCCTCATGATCTCACAAATCATAGTAAATAAATAAAAATATATTAGAGTTACAAGCTTATAAGGGATTTTTCACCAAAAAAAAAGTACATTTTGAGTGTGGTTGAAATAATTGGATCTTAAAATTAATTATGCGGCATATGAAAAACCCCTTCAGGAATTTCAACTTTTGGAAAATATCTAAAATCTAGCTCGTTCTTTTTTGTATAATTCACTTAATTTTTATTCCATTCAAATGCACTTTTGATAAAAGTTGTCCAATACATCTAGCTTTCAACCTATGAGATAAAAAATGTTTTACCTTTCGCACATGCGCAGTAAAAAGTTTTCATAAAAATGCTCATATTTCATGAGATATTTAAGATATTTGAATTCCGATTTCGGTATATTGTTTTTAAAGTGTTTTTCGAACTTATCTGAAAGTGGGAATAATTTTTGTTAAAATCTCTGCATATTATAAATAAAAAATATGTTGATTTTTGGGAGTTTTAAAATAAATGCGTATATATCCCTTATTTAACAGGCTAGCATCACACAAATTCATCCACAAATTGAACTGGATATATGTTAACATATCGTAAAGTTAAAGCTCATTTCGTTCACTTAAAGATACAGAGTGATCACAAACATTATTAATTTTACTCAATATGTTACCGGCCCCCTAATTATTGTCTTAAACTAATTTTCACTGAAAAACATGAGGAAGACTGAGTTCTTCATATACCCAATGTTTGAAAACATTTCATTGAGAGATACGTTTTTTAATTGAAAAAAAAAAAAAAAAAAAAATGATCGTTTACAAATCTTGCTAAACTTTTAAACAGGGATATATATCTGTACTGATAAGTATAAAGGATTTAATTCCAAAAATGTCGATTTTGAGTTAAGTACATAGTCAGACCCAGAAAAAAATTATCTATCGATTGATATAAAGGATTTAAATCCATGTCATCTAATCTTTGAGAAAATCCTTTGGTAAGAAAAAGATTCAAGTCAGAAATTTAGGATTAATCTTTGTATAAAATTTTTAATTCAATTTTTCCCCTTTGTTAAATAAAGGTTGACAATCACTGAACGGTATAAAGGGTATAAATCAACATAATCCCTTTTTTCTAATCGATTCTTCTAATTAGTTTTTAGTTAGTTTAACTTTATTTTTTGTCTCCTGAAGAATCAAGAATATGGATTTAAATCCTTTATACTTATCAGTACAGATATATTGCCAAAACATTTTCTAAAACAAATTTTTTATCAAGTAATGGTATGAATCCTTTTAAACAGATAAAAAAATTGTTCTACTCACTTTTCACGATTACATATATACAGTTTAGAAAAGGCTTAATCCATAATTAAAATATCATCTCATATAAAAAATCAAAATGAAGTAAAAAATAAAGAAACAAACAAAGACATTTAATTTAAAAAATATAGTAGAAATACGTATGCGAAATACAGTCATTTGCAAAAGTTTAAGATCATTAACCGATTTTCAGTATTTTAACACATTGTATCATTTGCGGAGATTATTACGTCATCTTGTGGGCTGATTGCATCACATGCATTCTACTGCTATAAATAAAGGTGGCAGGCACGTTTATCGTCAATTTTTTATTGGATTCGTAGACAGTGCTGTTGTGTATTTATTATAATGGGTAAAAAACTTTCATTTATTGTTACAAAATGTCAGAAACATTAACCCTTCATAAAATTGGATTATATGAACGTCAAATAACTTCTAGGATAAAACAGCTGGGCATCAAGCTATTAGTTAATTTAAAATTTCAGGAAAATTTGTAAACCTTAAGATAAGCGGTCGCTCTAGAAAAACGAGTGCACGTGGGGATCATGTAATAAGAAGGATTGTCGTATAAGATCCAAGAACCTCCTGCAACACGATTAGACATTCTCTGGCTGCAAAAGGAACCAACGTCAAGATGTTTGGCTAAAGATACGGTAGCCGGATAATGGAATTAAAAAATATATATTGCTGTGTAGGTATGACGTATTATTGCCACTTGCATTAAAATCAATGTTAATAATAAAATTTCATTGTTACCTAAATATCCCATAACGCCTTATCAGAAACAGAAATATTAAATTTTGAAGGGTATAAATTTTATTTTAGAGTGAAGTATTTAAATTTAATTAACCTATTAAATGTATCTATCACCAATATTTTTAACAAACAACTTATTTCAAAAGTAATTTGAAATGTAGCAGTACTCAAGAAATTGAAGAAATATGACTCATATTTTTTTATTTCATGTAAATTATATTTCTGTTAAAAGATAAAATTAAATGGGTTTCCGAGTGATTGGGTTTACGAAATTTCCATAGAGTAATTCAATTAAAGTAAAGATGATTCTAGTTGTGTATGTATTAGATTTTATTTTAATTTTAATCAGTATTTATTTGATTAGAATAAATTGTATAGAACCTCAATTTGAAAAGAAATTAAATTAAATTAAAATATTGAATTTCCAAAATTAGTTAAAATAATTCTATCTGATACAAATCAAAATAAGAATTACTTCTAATAAGGAATATTAACTAAAATTTTTATAGCCAAAGATTTCATTTCAAAAATAATTTGAAGGTGCTAGTATTTAGGAAATTACTGCACTGTTATGATTATCTTATATTTATTGTAGATTATATTTCTAGTAAATCTGATCCACTCGACTGCGCCATGCATCTTTATATAAATTTTTAATTAACTCAAGATAGAATTATTTTAATCAAAGATATGTAAATAAGTTATTTTATAGTTTTATTATAGTGAAATTTTAATTTTGTTAACACACATATATTTCACAAATTCGTCGTTGAAACATAAGCAAAATAAATTGAAATAATGAAATTTAGTATTAAATTAACATTTTTGTGTTATCATACCTAAACAGCACTTCTTGAATAAAATGAAATGAAAATTTCATCAAAATTCTCACCAAGAATGCAATATTACTTTCGAATAATTCATTTAAGAAGTTCCAGAACGAATGTTTAAAGATTGTATGCAATTTATATTTCGTATGTTAAACAACATCATATTTAATAGATGATAACGGTTAATAATTTGAGTTAAAAAAAAATCTCATAGTAAATGTCATTAAAGCTCTTTAAGTTCATTATTAATCTAAAGTACAGGGTGATAGTATATATATATATATATATTTTTTTTTTTTTTTTTCGAATGCCGCGGCGCACATGCCACAAGCATTGGCCGGGGAACTCGTCGAATTCATGACAATTTCTGAAGAAGCACCCAATGGGCGGTCATCGTTCAGGGACGCTAACCACTACACCGCTGGGTAATATTAATTGAAGTTAAGACTTCAAAACGCTATAATTTTAAAATGCTACATCAGAGCGATTTGATATTTTACCAGAGCAATCGTGAGGCAATGAAATTTCGTTTGGGGGAGGAAAAGTAGTTCCAGTTTGTTCCTATAGATGGAGCTCTCAGGGTGATGTCAGGGGAAACACCTAAATGGACTCATTAAACACAGGAATGTTTTTAGGAACACAATAGAATAACAAGAAACAATGGACGTCAAGGGTTTACTACGATGTTTTTAGAAAAAAGACAAGAAAACGTGTTTACAGCGGAAACAGTCATAGTGAAAAGAGAAAAAGAGGGGCTTCATGAAACAAATACTTTACAAATATAATTAACGGTACATTGTGGAACTATTTCTTTAAAATTCATTGCCTCGCGATTGTTTTGGTAAAATATCAAATCGCTCTGATAGGTAGCTTTAAAATTATAGCGTTTTGAAATCCGTTACTTTAATTATAATCACCCTGTACGAGATTTTATCATACATAGCAAGCATCTTCCCTTCCGCTGTTCACTATATTTACATTATTTTTTAAAGAAAGGAAATACTATTTTGTATGTACTTTATTAACTTTCTCTACTTTATAAATAAATAAATAAATAAAATCCCTTTTAAAAACATTCAAAATTTAGTTTCGGGTGACAACTCTAGGTTTAAAAAAAAAAAAAAAAAAAAAAAAACTTTTAAAAACGGTACATTTGTTTCATCATAACTACAATGCCCCAGTTGGGATTAGAAAGGGACAATTAGATGTCCTTTTCAAACAATCAAGTTTTATGATAGTTTTTCATGAAAGTTTTCTGAAGTTAATTACAAAAAAAAAAAAAAAAAAATTAGTAATTAAAATTTTTATTAACTTTTAAAACTCTAATTTTTGTATATCTCAAATTATAAAAAAATCTAATTAAAGGCAAAAATTACCATTCATAAACATAGGTTTCTTTAACCAACCCTATTGCCTGTGTTTGTATTTTCCTCTAAACCGTTTAAGTCAGTTAGTACTGCTGCTGACGGACATATTTTTAGCACTGATTAGTGCTACTTAACTTGTGTTCCCTTATGGATTTTTGTTGATGTCTTTTTAACTAATTGAAATAACTTAATTCAAACAGTCAACTCTGAATCTTTGAGTTATTTTGCATTTATTTTGCACCTTATGCGCCGTTCTGTGTCCAGTGGGCTATGATGATATAGTCTGATACACATACAATCGGATTTTTAATATATGATTACGATAATTTAATATGGAATGTAACGATAATGTAATGTGTATTAATAACTAAATTTCTTTTTTAGAAGAAAACAAAAATTTAAACGTAGCTTTAATATATCACAGAACTATCACGTGTTTGGGCTGCTTGATATGTTTCTGTTGTAAGTATTGTGTTTCTTAATAATTCGGTTTATCACATGTTCTTAAAAACAAAAATCCACGTTTCCCAAAACTAACGCTGAACATGACATCATAACAAAATTAAGGTATTGGAATTAAGAAAGTAAAGTTTTATCCATGGTTTTCACGCGTGCATTTCAACTGAATGAAACAATGTAAAAGGATAATTTGCCGAAAAACGAAAATCACAATTGCAACAATGTATTGAAATAAAAAAAAAAAAAAAAAATTATCCACGGCTGGCGGAAGAGTCAATCATTGATTGAAAATAAATAAAATAATTTCTATTTTTCGAATAAACTCTTCTAGTCGCTAAATGGAATTTCAATCCTCCAGGAGAAAATAGTATTAATAAATTAAATATGTAGAATTCAACTATGTCACGAGAAATTAATAAATAATTAGACATGCGGCTACAAAAATTTAAAGGATTGCGACGTCATTTTTAAATTTCTTGGAGACGTTTGGACTTTGAAACATATCAATATCATAATATAAAAGATGAAACCATTTCTTTTAAATATCATGTGAATTTAATGTTTAGTAATTTGAACTGGCAAGGAGAAATAAATTTAGAAATAACTGAGTAAAAATCGAGCCCTAGGCGGGTCAAATCCGACTACTAAATATAATTGAACTAATTTAAAGATTCTTTTAAATTAACATTTACCATTGCATTTTAATTTAATTAATTTAAATGTAATCTACTATTCGGTTTTTAATTCTTCCATGTATCGAGTTTTAATTAAAACAAATGTTAAAATAATTATTTGCTAAATCTCAAATACAATATAATTAAAATTTTCCATTTAATGCCAATTAAAATAGCGAAATATTTACCATCATTTCATTTTAGCAATACTTTGAAATATATTAACATTTAAGAAATTACTGAACTATCACGAATTATTGCATGTTTGAAGTAGATTACATTTTTGCGCTTAAGTAGCGTTAAATTTGATACACTCTATTGCGTAATCATTTTAACACAAATTTAAACCACTCTGAAGACAGCTTCAATGCATTGTAAATAATTTAGATTTTATGTTAGTTATAACGAAAATTGAATTTCGTTATTAAACGTACGTTCCATTGCATCTTAGATGAAACTATATTTGTCAACCCGTTCGAATTTTCAGCAACACTACTTAAAAAAAAATCTGCTTTATTTTATGACTAAAACTATTCGATTAAATAAGAGGAAAATAACTCTTCTTAAATAGTGGTGGTAAAAATTCGAAAGAATTGGCATTTAAGACTGAAACGTAAAAAAAAAAAAAAAAAAAAAAAAAAAAAAAATCAATGTGCATGTTAAAACAACACTTAAAGTTTTCTCATATCCTAAGTAAAACAATAATGGCAGATTTTTATGAAAATTCTCTCCAATCACCTAATATTCTTTGTTAATAACTAGTATGACAAAAAATAAATATTTTCTGGTAAAAAGGTTTAAAGATTATGTACAATCTATACTTAGAGTGTTGAGTAACATATACACACGATTAAATTTGAGACGGTAAAATAAAAATGATATTTTATTAGCTCTATGAAAATTTCATTATTTATCTAAAGGTAAGAGATAATTAAGACACTTCCACACTTTAATTTTAGTAAAATAATAATAATAATAATAATAATAATTGAAGCTTGAAGGAATAGCAGAACTATAACGTATTTTTGGATAAATTATATTTCTGTTGTAAGTAATGTACTTCTAAATTATTTTGTTTATCACAAAAATATATAGTTTAATTTATTCAAACGATTTCAGATTTGTAGTTTTAAGAATTTATTTCAATCACATTAAATGTAATCTTAATATTCAACTTTTAATCATTTTAATTTATTTTTTAAAACTTTAATTTAAACAAAAAGGGTAATTTCAGATGTTGAAACTTAAGAATATATAAAAATTTCTATCTCATGCTAATTAAAATAGCAAATACATATAACAAGAAATAATGACCAAAATTCTTATTTACAAACATTGCATATTGGCAATAGTTTGAAATATCTCAACGTTTAGGAAATTACTAAACTATTGGGAATTATCACGTATATGATGTAGATATTTCAACTATTGTACAGCATTATATTTGATCCACTCTATTGCGTTATGCATTTTAAATAATTTCAAAGAAGAGTCAAGGAAATCAAAGAATTGTGAATAGATTTTTATACTAGTTATACTAGAAATTTAATCATGAAACATACTTTTGAAAGAATCTTAGCTCAAGCATAAATGAATTAATTTCGAATACTGAACTAATACTGAAATAATTCAAATATTCGTTACATCTTAATTAAAACAGCAAATCTTTTCTGGAGCTAAATGTCACCAAAGTTCACACTAAGCATCTGTTATTACTTGTAATAATTCAAGTTTGAGTTTTCAAGAAGTTCAGAAGGAATATTTAAAGTTTAATATGTAATACGTACCTCTGGAATGTTAGACAAAATTTATATTTAATGCTGAATTTAGATTGTGTATGTAACATTAAAATAAAAAATAAATTAGCATCGTGATATTTTAAAATGTAAAATAAGATATTTTTTTTTTTTAGTTACTACAATAAAGGAAGTTCCACAACTTTTCAGCAGTAAATAAATATTTATCTAAAACTATCCAGAAACATTAATATTTCAGCACTAGCTAACCCGTGCGAAATTTTCGCACGTTATTTGTTTTCTTATTTAATTTTAAAATTTGCAACTCATAAATATTATACCAATTTCACCACCTAATTAAAATTTTCATTTACCAGAAGCTAAATTATTATTAAAACCAAATTAATACTGTGCAATAGTGAAACCAAAATCATTCAAAGAAAGGTTTCAAAATAAAATTCATGGCTGTCACACTTACCCAGGTGAATAGCAATCTGCCTGAAAAAGCTAATTTTCTTGAAAGTCGGGGAAACATATCCTTAATTGTAAATTTAATTCTAACTTTTTAAAGAAATAATGTCTCTAGTACATTTTGCCACGGGCGGAGTGAGGTTAACCTGTGAACGCTAACTTTCGCGAAGATGCGGATAAGTCAAATAGGTTTATCAAAGCAAAAAGAAAAAAAAGTACTTAACCTATGTTTTTGTTAAAATAGATAGATCGATTTCCGTGTAAATCAAATTCTGCCGTATTTTCTAATGAGTGGAGTATGGTTAGCAGCGAGTACGAATTTTCCAGAAGATGAGGATAAGTCAGATTAATTCCCCCCCTCCTCCTCGCCCCTCAAAAAAAAAAAAAATAATAATGATAAATAAAAAAACTTAATTCGAAATTTTTGTTAAAACTGTTAATGCTGTTTCAGAGAAGCCCAAGACATATATATATATAGCAAATCACGTGGTTATTTCGTTTAATATAGAGATACAATTTAAAATTTAATATTTGTATTATTCAATGATATTTCGTAGAAATATACATTCATTCAATATAGATAATCATTCATTCGAGTTACTACTTTAATGACGTATAAATTTAACTTAACCAATATTGTGACAAAACTTGCAAATGATAATTTTCTTACACTGGAATATAGAAATAGTTAATTTATTACAAGTTATTCGATCATTGATAAAATATATATTTCAAATCTTACAGGTGGTGCTATATTTGATTGATAAACTTGTGAAATTTTATTGTTTTAAGCAATAAAGGATAAAACAAACAAGATGAGGATTTAAAATACAAAAGGTTGTTAACCCTTTCGCTACCAGAGCCTCAGGAGAAAAACCTTCACCACAGCCCAGACGTCTTACTATTTAAATAGGATAAAATTGTCATTTATTTTTGTGGGATGTATCTATAACGTTCTAACTAAAACCAATAACATCCTGTCTCTATTTTATTGTTTTATAACATAACCCGTCTGTGTGCGACACGATTTGATTCAAACAATTATCATAAACTGATAATGAACACCCGCCACATATTTGTGACGCGGGCTCAGGTAAGAAAATCAGATTGTCACATATATGTGACGCTGGTAGCGAAAGGGTTAATAACTTAATAGGGGAAGAAGATTTTATCCGCTAAATGAAGTATTTGATTATATTGTGTGAAATGAAAAGAATGCGTGGAGCGCATATTCACCTAAAATACTGACGACACTATTAACATTGTATACCTAAAAATATTTCCGTAGCACTGAACTGAACATCCTTCAGAAACTCTTTCACAGACTACAAGAGACTGTTTTGGATTTTTTCTTTTTTTTTTCCGTAAAAAAAATTTCTCAAACGGAACACATTAATATTATACAGGGCGTCCCATAAGCCTGTAATTAATTTAAATATTCATAACTCTTGAATGATTGATAGAATTGAACGGGATTTGCGAAAAAAAAACTTTGTCGTGGAGGTTTTTTTAGTAAAGAATAAAAAAAAAATTTAATAATTTTTTTCGTCGACGATAGTTAGACAAATAGTTAAATTTTTTGCACGAATGTGAAACAAAAATCTGCAAATGAAAGTCCTATAAATTGCATAATTTTGAGATTAGGACAGTTTGTTTCCTATTTTGTCTCCTACTTGTGCATATATGAAGTATTAATTGCGATACTCACTTAGTGGATAAAGCATTAATGGTGAAAATGTTTTTCTTCAGGTAAGATCTACCGACTGAAGCCACAGTTAGCAGCGTAATAACTCATTTGAAAACTATAATTTGTGGTGACGACGGCCACATAAAATAGGATTTAAATGAGTGTAAACATACGAATAAGTAGAGTTTTTCATCAGCGGCCTCTATCGGCAAATAGTGTAGTTATTACTCTTTCTTTACCCCCCCCCCCCTTTACGAGAAGGATTTTTTTTGCCAACCGCGTTTAATTCTATCATTTCATTCAATAGTCATGCATTTTTTAAATGTCTACAGACTTATGGGACACCCTGCACTTTTTTTCTGTACATGTATTCTTAAATTCTATTGTGAGCCGCAGTATATTACATTGTGGGTCGAAGGTCACGGGTTGACCAACTTTTTTTTACACTACTAAGGCCCCGAAATTTGGTATGACATTTTATAGGTAATAAAAATAAAACGTTTATAGCATTCACAAGGATGGAACACTGGCGCAGAATTCAAATCGGTATTTGTTTAAGAAATTTCTCTGCCTATAATATCGTTGCTTTAAGAAGTAGAAAATTTTATTTCATGAATTGTGATATGAGTTCGGCGCCATTGTTCCATCCCTGGATGCAGAATTTTAATCAATTGTCTGTGAAATTGCATATTAAATTGCTGATACATTTTAAATTTATTTCAGCAATTGCACATGATTATTTCCTAAAACATTTTCAAACAAGTACTGATTTCGACTCATGAAAATATTCAGGAGTTTGTTAGCTATTAGCTGAATATTTGAGTTTTAATATCTCTGAATATTTGTGAATACAAAATATACTTCTGATGTGTTAGATAATGTTGGATAGATCAAAAATTTAATTTCCAACACTAATAAACGTATAAACTAAAGTAAAATCAATTTCTAAAATCTCTGAAAAGTAATTAAAGTTTTAAGTTCATAATTATTCTGAAATATCATTTAAAAATTTAATTTTAAATACGAAGAAAAATAAGATTAAATCTCTGCAAATTCAATGCAGCTGTATTCGATAATATATATATATGTATATATATAAATAATAGATAACGTAATAAAATTTAATCTTAAAATTTAGCAATTAATAGAACTAAAACAATAATAGCACACTAAAATATAGAACTGAATTTAACATAGAGGAAAGAATGACACAAAAAGTTGCGATATAGATTAAGAACCAATGAGTTACGATATTAACTTAAAATACTTACGCCGACCTGAATGATAATAAAAAAGGACCATTAAACTTATGAGAGAGAAAAGAAATAATTAATTGGATATAAATGCTTAAAATTAGAAGCATACTTATCTAGGGGCGCATACTTCATAAAGCTGTGAAAGCTGCAACGATTTCGTAAAACGATATTGCTAATCATAGCAATTTATATCATTTCACGCTCCGATCGAAGAAGCAAGGACCATAAAGAATGAGAAATAAGTGAAATATTAAATTAAAACAAAGATTAAATATAGATTAATTAAAATCTTAATGGAAACCAAAGTGATAACATGAAAGAAGCATAGTAACCACATGTATAACAGTTAACACAAACTGGAGAAAAGGATGATGCCAAAACCTAAATTGAAGTTAAAATAAAAGCTCGACAGATATCGATTAATCGAATATACTTCAGAGCAATTTTATTAAAGATAAAATACACAGAGTAAATATTAAATGATAATGTTAAAATAGATTTTAAAGTTAATTAAAATTAAAAATAGTAGAATTAAATTAAATCGTACCAAAAACATTCATAATTAAATCGTTTAAGTTAAAGACTGAAGAATGAATGCATAAGACATCAGAGTGCAAGCGCCATCTTTCGGTTAGCTATAAAAACAATAAGTCAGTTAAATTATTTCAGGAGAAAAAGCCAATGCAATAAGGAGTGCAATTAAGATGTATTGACTGAAAGATTAAGATAATTTAGAAGTATATTGACTGCAAGATTAAGATAATTTTTAGCACCGATCAAGTAATAAGAATAATTTTTAGCACCGATTAAGTAATAAGAAGAATTGAACTTATATGATTAACCCAAAATTAAGTAATCTTGAAGTCAAAGTATTAAATTTTAAGAAGACTCAATTACAAGCAATAATGTCAAAGAGCACACATATAAGGATAAGCATTATAAGGCAGTCATCAATAATTAAAATTATAATTTAAAAGATTTTTTTTATTTAATAATATAAGATCTTATTTTTTTTATGCAAATAGATGGATGTTCAGACTTAGCAAGGGAAGCCTCAAGTAGCCAGATGCACATAATTAAATTTAATGATAAAAGAGTTCAACATTCATAGTACCAACCAGAAAAAATAAGAATGTAACTTACCCCCCTCACCTTTTTTTTTTTTTTTTTTTTTTTTTAATTTTATTCAGCATCAAACCCTCCCAACCAACTAGCCAAACAACACCACCCTTCCTCCTTAATCATACATCTGCCCACCCATCCACCAGTTTTTTTTTTTTTTTTTTAATTAAACCTTAGTAGTTTTTTTTTGTGTGTGTGTGTTAGACAGAGACCCTTTATGATAAACAAGTGAATAAATAAATTTTTTGGGATAACCCATTTTTGTAGCAACATTAATTATGTGACATATATATATATATTTCTGGTAGTTTTGGATTTTTTTTTTTTATTTATTGTAATTGAAAACAAACAACAAAATGGCAACATAAAATTATCATAACGGAATTTGCATGGTTTCTAAGGAAAAAAGATAGACATAAAATTACTAATTAGTTAAAAGAATTCCAGACGTAAGGCAATATACTGTTGAGTTAAAAATTTTCGATTCAAGTATTTTATGTTTTGAGCCAATAATAAAGTTAATTTTCATTTTTTTACTGCAACAAAAGGTTGTCTTAGTACGTATGAGTTTCTCAAACTACCTAGTTAATTTATTCAATATTTTAATGTACTAGTGTTAACACTTAAAAATTTAAAACTACATTCATTTTAAGAGAGTTGTGCATTAAGTATTATAATGGAGTTGTGCAGTAAAGAAAATACAGTCGAACCTCGTTAACATGAACTGTTTCCACAAACCCCGTCAAAATGAAGATTGGTGTAGTTATATGAAGATTAGTTACTGATAGCATGAATTACTGATAAGATGAACAATTATTTTGTTCCCCTTGAGATTCAAGTTAACGAGGTTCGACTGTATTACTAATTTAATATCTAATGTATACAGTATCATTGCTCAAATTTATTGTCTTTAATATACCGGGTGCGCCAAAAGTTCGTGAAAATTTAAAAAAAAACATTAAAAACGAACAAATGATGTTAAAACACTGCGGTTGGAATGAATGGCACCACACAGAGGGCGGAATAAAAAAAAAAAAAAAAGTTAAAAAATGACCGATAGGTGGCGCTAATAATGCATATGTTAAGCAAATTAATGCAAATGAGTCATACATTATTGAAAATCAGTTAATTACTGCAAATGAATCATGGGTCATTTTTTCTTCTTTAGTCCTTTTTCAGTGCGAAATTTCCTCAGTGCGTCTGTTACTAATTCACCATCCTTATAAAAGAGCTTGATAATCAACGCTTGATCCTGCAATAACGGCTATCGAATGAAGCGTACATGTGCATTCAGGAGTTTTACTAACAACTTGATTTGCATAAATCAGCCTCGTGTATGTATTGCAGCGCCAACTATCGGTAATTTTTTGAACTTTTTTTTTTTTTTTTTTTTTTTTGGTTCTTAAAAGAAATCCACCAATATTCTGATGTCATTTGTGCAAACCGCACCTTTTTTTTATCATTTGTTCTTTTTTAATGAATTTTTAAAGTGTTCACAAACTTTTGGCGCACCCGGTATATATATATATATATATTAAAATTTGTATGCAGAATAGTTAATCATTGAAAATCTATTCATTATATTTTTTCAATTATATCGAAACATGTTTAACTACGAAATTAAATATTACATATGACTTATAGCATTTAACAATGGTTGATTACAGAAACATAATATCTTTAAAAAATGAAAATTATTTGTGAATTTAGAGTATTCATAAATTAATATAGATTGACAAACGCACCAATCAAATATTTGATTACGAAAATGTTTTGATGAATGGAAGTACTAATATGATAATTTATTGACTTATCGCGAAACATTCGAACTTTAGTGGAAAATTTACTTTCGCTCATGCAGGAAATATTTATGCTGGGTAAATAAAGAAACTGTGTTAAATCAAAAATGATGAACAATTTACTTAAATTAAGATTATTCAAATAATGTACCGATTATGTTATTTAAACATAGATAACTTTTCAGTTTTAACCAGTTACTCTTAGAAACATTTTGAGAAATTTAATGTTTTCCAAAAATACATAGGATTTCTATTTCTTCTACGCTTTTGTAAGAATATATTATTCCACTTACTTAGTGACGAGTAAAAGGGATTAAAAAAAAACATGTTTTAGGAATTTATCTATACTTCTTTATACTATTTATCTAATGCACAGAAATATCCATATGTTATCGTAATGTTTATCGTAAATGTAAAGTATTACTAATATATTATTAACAAGACATTAGCATAAAATACTTTCTCACAATAACTGTTCTATTTGCCGATAAAGCTGTAAATTACAGATATTAATGTTGATGTTTTGTTTTAGAAAGCATATATTCAAGTACCACCAAATTCCAACATCCATCAAAGAGTTTCTGTAAACTTTAAGTTATTATCTTCTTAATAATAAAAGTCCGAATTTCCCTAATCTGATGCGGAAATTTCTGTCGTAGCTAAAACAATGTATTGAAATAAAAAATGTAAAATTTTGTTCATGGCTTCCATACGTGCATTTCAGATAAGATAACGAAAAACGACAATGTAAAACGACATGTAAACCAATGTTAAACAATTCAAGTTAGGCTTAGGAAGAGTTTTATATCATAATTAGTTCTGTGTGAGGGGAGCTACTGCCCCCAGGAACCCCCCGTTTCATTAATGTACAAAAAACAAGCAATGAATATTTAGCTTAAAACATACATTATTTACCATATCTCTATGAGGAATTTATTTCAATTCCCGAACAGATTTCCTGGAAAGGGTAAAATATTATTACTAAAGCACATCCACTAACAACAAATAACTAGTGTGTTGTGGCCACCACACGACTTTCTTCTATATTTTCCTATACAAATTCACTCAGTAAAAATAATTTATTAAAATTATTATTTAAAAAAATTATCTTCCATGATAATGCACACGGTTTCTATATTAGAGACGTAGTGTAACACTAAATATATATATATATATAAAAAGGTAATTTATTCTCAATACTACATTTTTTTTCTTGTTAAAAATGAAAACAATCGATAACTTTATTTTAAATTATCGCAGATCGATGGTTCAACCATTCGTTTTAAAGGTATTGGTGAGCTCTTTTGAAAGATAACCGTCATGGAAATTTACTCATACAGAAAAAAATGTTTCCCAGTTGACTATCTCTATTACACAAAATATATATTCGTTTCATTTGTTTTAGTGCAGTCTATAGACGTTAAACTCTACTTACCTGCAATTTCTCCCATAGATGTAATGTATTTGAATACTTTTGAGTGTACCTGTACTCGAACCATTTACTTCATCTCAACGAAAAGTTTAGTGTAGCATCCCTATATGATACACATTTAGAATACCGAGTTTGGAATTTCTGCTACTATTTGTTCTTGAGACATGCTGATAACAGACACACAGACACACACACATACCATTCGCTAAAAACATGATTTTCGTATTCAGGGTGCCTCAGAACATGTAAAATAACAAAATTTCACGTTCGAAAATTTGACCCTAAAACATTACTTTCTCAACCCTATGGGTAAGAGAAAGTAAAAATTTATCACAATCATAACAATATATTGAGATAAAGAAAATAAAATTTGATTCCTCATTTTCGTGCTTTTGAAAGATTCATTGATAATAAATTGAATAGACTAATTTATTAGTTTATTTACTGAGATTGTTTAAAAAAAAAAATGTTTCAGTATAGTGTATAATAAGTGGTATAATCGCAGAAATCAAAACTTGATCAACCGTAATTTATTCATCTGTAAAGCAAAGCTTTCCCGCTATAAATAATATCAAGATTATCTTTAAAAAAATCTGTAGAATATGTTAAATTATTTGGCCTACTTCTTTAGTCTATACACAGGGTGATTATAATTAACGTTACGATTTCAAAACGGTATAATTTTAAAACTATCCATCAGAGCGATTTGATATTTTACCAGAGCAATCGTGAGGCAATACAATTTTGTTTGGGGAAGAAAAAAGTAGTTCCACCATGTTCCTATAGATGGGACTGACAAGATAATGTCAGGGGAAACGCCTAAATGGACTCATTAAACACAGTAAAGTTGCTTGAACACAATGGAATAGCAGGATAGAATAGACTTCACGGGTTTACTACAAATTTTTTAGCAAAAAGATAAGACTACGTGTTTATAGCGCGAACAGTCATAGTGAAAAGAGAAAAAGACGAGCTTCATGTAATGAATACTTTACGGATAATTATCGGCACATTTTGTAACTATTTTTTCTTCTTTTGCCAAACAAAATTTCATTGCCTCACGATTGCTCTATTAAACTATCAAATCGCTCTGATGGGTAGTTTTAAAATTACAGCTTTTTGAATCGTAACTTTAATTATAATCACCCTATATTTTGAAGGAAATCTTAAGATTATATTCTGTAGACTTTCTTCAGATTAATTTCTGAAGAAAATCTACATAGTTAGTTTATTTTAAATTACTGTGTTTCTAATCTACATAATGAAACTCAAATAATTAAATGCCATTCATATTTTTTAACCGCTGTGCATCACGGTACTTGACCATGGTTATGATTTGCTGAAAATAGTCGCCAATCGAAACATACATATTTAAACGTTTCAGTTATTAATTTTTTAAGAGTGGTTATGAATTCAATTATTTTACCTTTCAGTTTTTCTGTCTGTTCGTGGTATGATCCTGTAGATAAAGCAAATTGAAGGTTGAATGAGGCAACGAGTACAGTCGGTAACAAAAGTGTCCGAACACTAGCAAAAATTCCTATGTTAAAAAAAGTACATTTCACACGGTTTTGTTAAATAAATCCTTGTCGGATCCTGTTCTTAGTCAGTTTAAGAACAGGATTCGATAAGGATTTATTTAACAAAACCGTACGAAGCGTACTTTTTATACATAGGAATTTTTGCTAGTGTTCGGACACTTTTGTTACCGACTGTACTCTTACAGCTATATTCACCAATAACTAACTCCTGGTTGAAAACGAAAACTTGAAAAGCTTATAAAGGCAGGGTTCAACATTTTAGCAAAGTCAGACGCGTTGCATCTGCCATCTAGCGGCATTGTTATTTTCAGATTTTTTAGCTCAAAATAACCAATCAAAAATAATGTGAAAACATTGATACTAGATGGCAGAAGCAGCCTGCAAAATTTTCTATGAAAGCTACACCCTGCCTTTAGACGCTTTCCAAATTTTTGCGTTCAACCGGGAGTCGAAGTTAATGGTGAAAAATGCCGTAATTTGGAAAGTTTTAATAAACTATGCGAACTGCATAGTATTTTAGTTCTTGTTTAATAATAAACAAAATATTACGATAACCCTTCGTACAGATGCAAGAGAGTTACATACAGGCGCATAGTATTATGGATAAGCAATAGAAAAGTTTTCAATAAAGTAAATGACGACGTCTTTCTGCAGAGAAATACATAAAACCAATTTCGCAAAAAAATACGAAGTTTTATTTTTTTTTGTATATTCTGCAGGTTTCTATAGTTATATTTAGTAGAAAATAATAATCTTCGTAAGAATGATAAATAATTATATTAATAGAAATTCATATATTTGAATCCTTTCGTTGTTGCTCTAATTTTCGAAGCTTCTATCAAGATGTTATAATCTACAGTCGGTAACAAAAGTGTCCGAACACTAGCAAAAATTCCTATGTAAAAAAAGTACACTTTGTACCGTTTTGTTAAATAAATCCTTATCGAATCATGTTCTTAGACTGACTAAGAACAAGATTCGACAAGGATTTATTTAACAAAACCGTATGAAGTGTACTTTTTTACATAGGAATTTTTGCTAGTGTTCGGAGACTTTTGTTACCGACTGTACTGAAATAATAGTTTTTATTATTTAGAATATACTAATCGTTCCAAACAGGTATTCAAATTTGACACACCTAGGAAACATCAATTTTAATTATTTTACTATCACATGTTATTAAAACATAATTTAACTTTTTTTTTTTTTATACAGATATTCCTGCGCCAAATTAAAATAATCTGTTGCGGCATTCGTAAGATTTTATCTTACTTTCCGTTACAATACTATAAAAGCAGAATACAGATTAATGTGTAAGATAATAAGTACTGTTTATAAATGTGCTTTATAAAGATATAATAGTAGTTTTAGAAACTTTTTTTTTTCACGTTTAATTCATGTGTGTGTGCGTATGGGAGAGTAACACCACCCTTACGCATTCATTTAAATATTAGGTTTAAAAGTTCAATCTAAATTATTAAGGAAAATTTTACACCCAATATGCCTTGAAAGTTACCAATATTGGTGGACCTTTTCAAGTAGTAACTTCATATGATCTTCAAAATACGAAATTAGACGTACTGTCTTTCAATTCTCTTGGGTATCCCTGTACACAAACCATTTGTCTGATTAAAAAAAAAGACTTAAGTAGCATCCTCATATGATATATTTAAAATATCTACGTTTTACTTCTTGCTATTATTTGCTCTTAACCCGTTAGTAGTCGCTAGTTGGTCGATTTGCCGCCCATCCTTCAGTGTTCGTAGATTTTTTTATTCAATAGCCACCAAAAATTTGTAGAAGTGGCATTTGATATACATGAAACGCGTATAAAATCGAAGAAACGTCGATCACATCATTTCTTAAAATTATTGGTGACAGTTAAATAAAGAGTGCCAATCTGTAATAGGTGGCGCTGTTTATAGCGACTACTTACGGGTTAAGATGTGAGAGACACACATATATAAACAGACACAAATACACACGCATACCAAATGTTTTTTTTTTTTCAGATTAAAAGGACACATAAGCGTGCAAATATATCAAAAATATCTAAATTTTGAACATAAAACAACATTTTTTTTTCTATCATTATAGTAACAGAAAATATTTAAATTCAATAAACAAAATTTTGCTCAATTTTTAAAATGCTTGACAAATAAACATATTATAACACTTAAGTGCAACGTAATGCAAAGGAAATGGGACTTTTTATTTTAATTTTTTAATATATTTATTTCGGTAAACTACATCATCAACTACGTCTTCAACTACATCTTCATCATCTACATCTTCATTTAAAAAGCTTTACTAGAAAATTTAAAAAAACTTTCCGAAAACGTTAAGCACTATCTTGATCTACATGTTTTCAGAATTTCGTAAAAAATTTCGAATGCAATAAAATTTATATATCTTCAATCTTTTATTCCCCGACCTCTCCTAGAAAAAATATCAAAACGATACCATAAATGTAATATCCTAAAATAAAACATATTTTATTGTAACACGACATACACCCATCCAACGTGAATTTAATGGGATTTCTTCTACTTCAGTATTGGAGATATTCTCTGAGGATCTAATATTTTACGAAGTTGATATAGAAAAGCCTCGGGTTAAGTTATGACGGAAATTCACAAAGCTTTATTAACAAGTTAAATGATACTGTTTTGGATTCAAGTAGGCATGCAGTGTATTTGGATATTTCTGAAATGTAATAAACAAATGCAAGACACTTTTAAAGGGAGAATAATTTTATTAGAATGTGACTTATGTAAATATATATATCCATTCATATTACAAAGAAATGCAATAAATTTAAATTCCAAAGAGGAAATTTTAATTTATTTTTTAAATTGAGACATATAAATCCGTAGAATTTACAGTTTTTTATTATTATTTGAAATCTACTAATGCGTATAAATAGAACCTACAGTATTCGTTTATTTAAAATTTAACTGCTTTCTTTCAAATTGTGTATCTTTTGAAATCACAGACTGAAATTATAATTTATATAGGAACGAGGAAAGTTTAACAACAGTAAAACTACGTTCGGAAATTAGCTTAAAATAACTTAAAAATCATGTCAAACAAAGCAAATCATATATATATATTTTTTTAACTTCATAACCATCAATCTGTGCAATATTTTTCTTTTAAAGCAAAAAAAAAAAAAAAAAAAAGAAAAAAGAAAAGAAAAGAAAAGAAAAAGAAGGATCACATCTTAACGGGATTATTTCACTTGTTCAAAATAGTTAACGTTCTTGGAGATATAACTATCACTGTAAAAATTAAGAAAGCATCTATACTTCCTTTTCAAAACAATTTAACCATTCTGAAAATTCTAACAATATCCAAAAAATGAACCCTGTTAACATTTTTAACAAATTGTATATCTTAAAACCTGCTATAAAATCATTTACGAAGTTTTTTATTCACAACTGTCCTCGTTTTCCTTTAAATGCGTGTAATTTTAATGTGAAATTAGTTGAAATTTTTGTTTTCTTAATAAATGTTATATTTTAAATAAATTAAGCGTGAAACTATATTATTTAACAATGTTATTTTACTTTTTGTAAATGCAGTTGGCATTTGACCGATAATAGGTACTAATATTATAGATCTAAAAAATAAATAAATAAATAAATAAAATAAAAAACCATAAACGTATAACAATCTATGATATTGTTGAATATTAGTTTGATTTAAGCGGAAATTTAATGTTTACCGTAAAACTACACATTTAAAAGAGATGTAAAAGTGAACTACTCACGCCTAATACAATACATTTCCTTTTAATGTAAATAATTTACACAAAAATGAATAAAAATAGATAAATGTCAACCTACTGTGTTTCATGCTGCATAGAAAAGAGAATTTCACTTACCTAAAAAGAAAAAAGGAACATGTTATGAATAAAGAATAAGGAATATCATTTAAAAATAAAAAATAAATTTAAGAATAAATTTATTTATAAAAAAAAAAAAAAAAAACATCAAATATACATACCAATGAAATAAGATTCAATTTTTAAATAATTATGTATATAAATATAAAAAATGCATTTTATTGTACTTAAAATCGTAGATAAAATATTAATTTTTCCTCTTTTATTTATTTATTTATTTATTTTGTTATATAATAATTCATATATTTTAAATGAATAATATTATAAACATTATTCTAAATTTTTAGTATTAACAATAAGATTTAGAAATATTTAAAAAAAATATAAAAGAAGTAACCGCTCTGTTTCCTATTTATAATTTTTTAAACACACATATACATTAAAAATATTAAAAAGCAAGATTTTCAATATACGGTAAATTAATAAAAACACCAGTGTATTTCTACAGAAAATCGTTATATTATGTGAATATTTCAATCAATGACCTTTAAAATCTGACATAAAACAGTTGCTATACCTCATATTCTAATGGAATAACAATTCAATCAGCAAGAATATTATTTTTTTTGTTATAAAGCTTTCATAAATGGATAATTTAATGCAACATGAAAAGCGCAATCTTAATCAGCCACTAACTTTGATTGAAAATTTTTCAAATGCAACATCATTTATTATTTCTTATTAATAGTTACCAAGTCTCATAATAATAGTTATTATGTCTTTCCTGATTAACATTTACAAAACTACAGTTACAAACTTTTACTAATTAACAAACATAATATGCTTACATGAGACATTATTAAACACGATTTTAACTTTAAAAAATTCAACTTTAAAAAATATTTAATTCTTCAAAACAAAATCCTGCAAAATTTAAAAGTTCAAAACAATTTAACAAAAGAAAATTATATCTGTGAAAACTAACAATATTGTGGTTGAATTTCACCAGTAGAATAAATGTAACCAATTTATTTTTCAATTGTCATTTTCAATAAATTATTTCACTCTCTTTAAAATTTAACAATTATTATTATGTTTTTATAATCCCTGTTTTAAGCTATTTAAATACAGTTTAATCATTTTGATTCTAGTACTACTCCGATTCAAAAAATTAGAATAATGAAAAGAAATATGGTCAAGGGAAATGAAAATCGAATTTATCAAATAAATAATCAACAATATCAAATATAAAGTACTATAATATGAATCTGCATATTTTGCAGATTATAAAAATGTAAACACATTACAATGAAATAGAAAATATATTTAAATCAGCTAACAACAAAAAATTCAAAATATTAGAATACTTTCTAACATGGTTCAAAAAATTAGAATAATGAAAATATATTGAACATAATTTAAACTCTAAGTATTTTTACTTGCTAATCAGTACTTTGTTGCATCACCCTTAGCTTTAATGACAGCTCTTAAACGTTTTGGCATGTTTTTAACTAAAGGTTCACAATCTTTTTTATCCAAATTCGCCCATATGCTCTTTATACTAGAAATAAGTTCTTTTTTGTCTCTAGGCGCAACTTCTTGAAGTCGTTTCTTCATAATTCCCCACAAATTCTCGATAGGATTTAGATCGGGTGAGTTTGCAGGCCAAGGGAGTACAGGTATGTCCTTCTCTTTGAGCCATTTAGTTGTTGATTTGGAAGTGTGGGGAGAAGCTGCATCTTGCTGAAACAAGAAATCGTCATCACATAAATCCTCAGCTGAAGGAATCATGAAATGTTCAAGAATTTCTTGATAGACTTCTGAATTGACTGTTGTGGAAACAATACACAACCTGCCTGGGCCTTCAGCAGTCATGCAGCCCCATACCATAACAGAGGTCGCAAATTTAAACGAACGTTTTAAACATTCTTTCTTATAAGCTTCATGTTTGAGTCTCCAGACACGTATACCTTGATTTCCGTGAGACACACAAAACACACTTTCATCGCTGAAAAGTATCTTTTTCCAATCGTCGTGATCCCAAAATAGCCTTTGTTTACACCATTTAACTCTAGCAGCCCTTTGCTTAGATGATAAGAATGGCTTTATCTTAGGCACACGTGATCTAAAACCTAATTTGCGAAGTCGTCGTAGTGTTGTAGATTTGGAGACATTTATACCCATTTCTTTCCATTTTCTATGCACATATCTCACACTCCGAAAACGATGTTTCTTCACAATCTTTTTCAATTGCCTTTCATCTCTTCTTGAAGTTACTGGCTTTCGACCACTTTTAAAGTGTTTATTTTGAAAACACTTATTATTAGAATATTCTCTCAAAACTCTACTCACACTTGCTTGAGAGCATTTCACTTCTTTTGCTATAAAAAGTTGTGTTTTTCCTATTTCGTGCAAGTAAGTAGAGTTAAATGGTGTAAACAAAGGCTATTTTGGGATCACGACGATTGGAAAAAGATACTTTTCAGCGATGAAAGTGTGTTTTGTGTGTCTCACGGAAATCAAGGTATACGTGTCTGGAGACTCAAACATGAAGCTTATAAGAAAGAATGTTTAAAACGTTCGTTTAAATTTGCGACCTCTGTTATGGTATGGGGCTGCATGACTGCTGAAGGCCCAGGCAGGTTGTGTATTGTTTCCACAACAGTCAATTCAGAAGTCTATCAAGAAATTCTTGAACATTTCATGATTCCTTCAGCTGAGGATTTATGTGATGAAGATTTCTTGTTTCAGCAAGATTCAGCTTCTCCCCACACTTCCAAATCAACAACTAAATGGCTCAAAGAGAAGGACATACCTGTACTCCCTTGGCCTGCAAACTCACCCAATCTAATTCCTATCGAGAATTTGTGGGGAATTATGAAGAAACGACTTCAAGAAGTTGCGCCTAGAGACAAAAAAGAACTTATTTCTAGTATAAAGAGCATATGGGCGAATTTGGATAAAAAAGATTGTGAACCTTTAGTTAAAAACATGCCAAAACGTTTAAGAGCTGTCATTAAAGCTAAGGGTGATGCAACAAAGTACTGATTAGCAAGTAAAAATACTTAGAGTTTAAATTATGTTCAATATATTTTCATTATTCTAATTTTTTGAACCATGTTAGAAAGTATTCTAATATTTTGAATTTTTTGTTGTTAGCTGATTTAAATATATTTTCTATTTCATTGTAATGTGTTTACATTTTTATAATCTGCAAAATATGCAGATTCATATTATAGTACTTTATATTTGATATTGTTGATTATTTATTTGATAAATTCGATTTTCATTTCCCTTGACCATATTTCTTTTCATTATTCTAATTTTTTGAATCGGAGTAGTACTTATATAAGTGCACAGATAAATATTGGCACTGATCTAAAATTAAAAAAAGATAAATGATGCATCTACTATTCTATGATACTTTGGAATTAAATATGAAGGGTATTTTGTTTAAAATACAAATAATAATAACATTTACAAAATATGAAGATGTTGTATTTCACGCTTTTTTAAAACATTCCAACAAGGTTAAAGAGTGTTGTTAATGACTTCGGTTTGTCTATCTGTCTGCCTGATCACGCTCTAACTCCCGTAAATATTTATGGAATTTCTTGAAACAGATATATGTTATTCAACTTCACCATCGGATGTTCCGTATTGAAGATAGAGTAAATATCTATACTGGTTTATGTACAGAGATACCCAAAAGTATTCCAAAGCATTGTGTTCTATGAAAGGCGTTTCTATAAACCATATTTTAATACCTTTACTGTACACAAATCTAAATGGAATTTAAATATGTTATTCAAGTTCACTATCGGATGTTTCATACATAAAATGGAGTAAATACCACCACTGGTTTGTGTACAGGAACACCCGAAAGTATTTCCAAGCATTGTGTTCTATGAGAGGTATTTCTATAAACCATATTTTAATACCTATACTTTACACAAATCTTAATGAAATTGAAATATGTTATTTATATATACAGAAGAATGCATTCTGTAGAATATAGTATGACAAGCATTAGATTTACAGGGCCATACAAAAATATTCAGTTACATTAACAGCTGTTATTAAAAAAATTGCTGAAATTGCACTTTCATTTACATTAAGCGTTTTTAACACTTTATAGAAAAAATTAAGTGCGAATGATTTCAATTTGTGTATCTCTATGTCTGTTCGTCTGTGCATCTGTCTGTCTGTCTGACTGAGATTTAACACCCGTAAATATTTATGGAATATCTTGAAACTGATATATGTTATTCAAGTTGACTATCGAATGTTCTCTATTGAAAATGGAGTGAATATCTCTATTTTTATGAGTACAGGGACACTCGAAAGTATTCCGAAGAATTGTGCTCTATGAGAGTTATTTCTATAAACCATATTTTAATACCTTTACTGTACACAAATTTTAATCAGATTGAAATATGTTATTCATATGCACAATAGACTGCCTTTCTAAAGACTATAGTATGATTAGCATTAGATTTACAGGGCCACACAAAAATATCCAGTTACATTAAGAGCATTTAATAAAAATTCGATGTAATTGCACTTTCGATTACATTAAGCGTTTTTAACACTTTCTAACAATTTTTAAGTGTGAATATGATTTCAGTTTGTGTATCTGTTTTTCTATTCATCTGTCCATCTGTCTGTCTGTCCACACTCTAACACCCGTAAATATTTATGGAATATCTTGAAACTGATATGTGTTATTCAAACTCACTGTCGTATGCTCTCTGTTTCAAATGGAGTGAATACCTCTACTGGTTTGTGTGCAGGGACACCGGAAAGTATTACAGACCATTCGGTCCTATTTCTATGAGAAGTATTTCTATAAATCATATTTTAATAACCTTACTGTACATAAATCTTAATGAAATTGAAATACGATATTTACGTTTACTATCGAATGTTTTCTGTATAAAATGGAGTAAGTAATACCACTGGTTTGTGTACAGGGTTACTTGAATGTATTCCAAAGCATTTCGGTTTATGAGAGGTACTACTACAAAACAAATTTTGATAACTTTACTTTGGACAAATCTTAATAAAATTGTAATATGTTATTCATATGCAAAACAGAAAGCTTTCTATAGAATGTAGTATGATTAGTATAAGTCTTACATAGCCGCATAAAAATATTCAGTTACATTAAGAGCTATTAATAAAAATTTGCTGGAATTACATTTTCATTTGCATTAAGCTTTTTTAACACTTTCTAACAATTTTTGAGTGTGAATATGATTTTAATTTGTTTATATAAATATCGGACTGTCTATATTTTTCTGCCGGCAAATATTTTCAGAATTTTTAAAATATGATATATACTAAGGAAGTTTACAATGGAATATTTCCTATTTAAAATAACATTAACAGACTCTGTACAACAAGTTTCTGTATGCGTTTCAAGACAGACATTTTTAAAAGCGCATTTAAATAAATTTCTATTGTAAAAATCTTTAAGAAATTGGTATGTATTGTTAATATTCTAAAATAATGTTTTGTATAAAATATGATATGATTAACCTTCAAATTTACAGGGCTACACTAAAATAGTCAAATACATTAAAAAGGCTGCAATCATAATCTAACGACTGAATTTTCTTTTACATTAAGCCTTTTTAGCACTTTCCAACAATGTCTAAGAGTGGTTTTAAATTCAATTAGTCAATCTGTATACTTTTCAGTCCTTCTGTCTGTCTTCTATGTGATAAAGTAAGCAAAGAATATTGAACGTTACGCGATACAAGTACGTATAGTTTGAAAGTGTTAATAATCAATGCGTACTGTATGATTATTCATTCTTGTTATTTTTTAAAACGTAGAATTTTATTCTAATATTAGTTTGTATTCTCCTTTTATCCATATAAAAATAGTTTATCGAGATTTTATCCACTTGTTACAATGTGAACATTTAACAATGTGTACATTTAACTTTCTAGTCGCCTTTAAAAAAAGAAAATACTAATATTGTTTCCACTGCACAGTTTTTTCAATGTACTAAAATAATGTTTACTTTAATTTCAGATTTAAAATAAATAATTATATAAATGTAACTGTACACATGATTATAAACATTATTATTGCTATTTAAGAATTTTAAACTTAAAAAACAAGCTAAAACTTCCTAATTACATATTTTTTAAATGTAAGTGTATTGTGAGAAAAATAACAGTTCGGTGACAGGATATATCGTCTGTAGTTGTCAGGTTGTTAATTGATATCACTGAAAAGGCGTACCAAGCAGAGAATTTTTTATGATGAATGTTGCCTAAATATTTAGATGCCGAACGAAATTATAATAAAGTACCTACCAAGAAATAATTGAACAAACATGTAAATTACGTAATCTGTATTCCTGTAACACTTCAAGCCCAACACCATTGTATATTGAGTGAGATACAAGGTTTCAGTCATTGGCATGCATGATGGCATACAGTGGAGATTTATATCACTCTGAAAAGAGTGTAAGCTTCAGCTATCGTAGAAATGGCCGAAGCATATGGGACATTGCTAGTAAGCTGAAGTACCATAGAGTCAGCAGCAAAAGTATCCGAGCACTAGCCAATAATTCCGATGTCAAAAAAGTACACTTAATACTGCTTTGTTAAATAAATACTTGTCGACACATGTTCTTAGACTGACTAAGAACATAACTCGACAAGGAATGATTTAACAAAGCAGAATTAAGTGTACTTTTTTAGACGGGGTTATTGCTAGTGCTCGGAGACATTTGCTGTTGACTGTACTTATTATATTTATCACCAGATATTGGGGTCCTAAGTTCGGGGTCATATACCCTGGATCATACGATTTGGGATTTTACGGAGGTACCATTGTTACTTCTAGGACAAAAACGCTACTTCACATATTGCAAGGACCACCATGCCTTGATATAATGACAATAGAATTCAGCGATTGGACTGGCTAGAGTCTAGTTCTTGACCCGACCGAGCACTTATGAGAGGAGGTGGGATGTTTACTGAAGTGCTGCTCTAACTGTCCAGAAACAGTATGTGAACTAATTTTTCTTTCCAACATGCCATATGACGATTGGTGAAAAGTATGCATGTTGTACTTGATGCTTGCGGAGTCTTATCCAATAAACATCCTTTTTAAATTTTATCCCAGATGTCCAAATACGTCTTTGTAGGTAGTTTATAAAAGCTGTATAATATCTGACTGCATTGAACCACATTATTTTAAGTTGTAATGCGTAAAAGTTAAATTTTAAAGAATGAAATCAAGAATTATCTGACTTTATTAATAAACATGAATATTTCTACAGAATATTTCTGGCACATTTTAAAGTATAATACAAAATGATGTAAGTGACATACGAGAATGTGATTCATACTACAGCGCTTCGTACAGTGAAAAGTTTTATTTGACCAAATGAAGTTTTATTGAAATTTTTGTTCATAGATGACTCTATACTTTGCGGTTGTATTTTGTAGTGTTTCTTGTAGTTTAGGTTTGGAGAATTAAATCCGGAGACTTAATCCTACTTATTTCTCTTCTATTTCTTCGTCCTTGATCCAGAAAAAGGAGTTAACCAGAAGTCCTCAGCCAGAGACTTCCTATTTTGTTTGAGATTAAAGTACTAAAGATCCAAATACAACAAATAATCCAGCCACTTTAACAGCTAGTGTTTTCTAACACGTTAAATTGTACTATCGTTTATATGAGTTTCCAGTTATAAAGGGCGCATTTATTGAAATATTGTCGTGAACTCACAAATGAATGCTGTTTAATTTCTCTTTTTTTTTTTTTAATACACAACCCCATCTATGAGCAAAATTTTGAACTTTTTCCGCAAACAAAATTTTTTATTGTAAGAAGCATTGTTGTACAAACTGCATTCATTTATATTTATCATTAGATTTTTTATTAAAGTTAAAAATGTGCTAGAGACTTTCGTACCAGACATCGATATTATACTATGAATATACTATAATTTGACTTTCATTAATTATTATAAAATTCTTGTTACTTTTCATCGTCCTCAAGAATTTATTCATTTCTTAAATTTGTCATTTGTACTGTGTTTTAAACTTATATCATTTTAAAGTTGGAGAAAATTTCGAATACCTATTATTTTATACAGTTTATTTTATTTATTTATTTTTTCGTATGATTTATTAATAACTATTTTTTTTAATCAAATTTCACAAAAAATAATAATAATAATAATAATAATAATAATAATAATAATCTACTTATGATTCATTTTATTTTTCAGTGTACAAAACCAAACTTATCCAACACAATGTATTCTTTTTTCTGTAGTGTTGCCAGATCAAATTATCTTTCTCTCCACTAGTGACAAATCGGTTTTCTATTAAAACTTTCCTCATGAACTTACGAATCTTACACAACAACATCCGCAATATCGTCTTACTCAAAGGTACATTTAAAAGAACAATAAGGGGAAATCTTAGACCAGAAAAACAGAAAAAAAAAACGTTGCTTTCGATAGACCGCTTAGCTGTAGATCAATGAATCAGCTAAAAGAAAGAATCAGAATTCCCAAAGGAAAATGAAAAACTGAAGCCAATTCCAGTATTTGGCAGATTAAGAATTTTTAGAAAAATAAAAGTAAAAGAGCAAGTTTCTAAGATCTCATCAGTCGACGGAAGCGCCATTTATGACAAGGCGAGTGTTCTTAAGGTCACTTCCGGTGACTTACTCCGACCGGAAATAGAGAGAGTACACCTTGGGACTCTCATTGAAGCAAAAGCGAATTTCTTTGACTCAATATTCTATTTCTCCGAAAATTATTTTTGAAAGTGTTATTTATTTGTTTTATGAGGCCATAAAGTTCTGCTGGTTACATTTCTAAAAGTTTCTTGTGGTCATAAATACTATAATTTATTTAGGTTTTATTTTATTTCATTCTCAAATAAGTTACATATTTCAATTATTATAAAAACAGTCTATACACTTTTTGTTTTTCGCTTAAATATGTATATATATCTTTGCACTTCTGATGGAGGTTGGATCAACAATAAATGATTGAAAAATCGCTTAATTTTTTCTGTACTGTACATTTATTTTTTCAGCTATGTGTGCAGCTAAATCAAATAGATGTCCCGAACGCAAATTACAATAAATGAATAAAATGCAAGATATATTCACTTTTCCCACAATTATCAAAAGAGATTTATTTTTTTTATTATTATTTTTGCGTTATGCAAGTTTTTATCATGTCTTCACAGCTATAGAAAATTACAATATTTTTATTTTTACAAAGCTAAGTATTAATTATTAATATTATAAATGATTTAAATATAAATTTTAAAATATTAAAATAATAATAATAATAATAATAATAACAGAATACCTTAAGTTCTTTCTAAATGTTTAATATCCATTTGTACTTGGTTTGATGAACTTTTGTAGGGACTATTGCAAGAATTTTGAGAGAATCACTATTAAGCGATTATTTAAAAAAAAATCTATTTTTCTATTATTTCATGTAAATAGTCACCATTTTGTTTTCTAGTCCTTTTTAAGTGTTTAAGTTGAACAATAAAACTAACAATATAATTTAGGTGTAACACATTCGGTGTAATAATAAATCTAAACTACATCGGGATATTTATAAATTTCAAAGCACAAGATTGACCAATATAGCAGATCGTCAGAATTTTTATATATTATTTGATGATTTACCGACTTTATTATCATAAAAACTCAAAATATGAAAAAATTATAAAATGTACGAGGTGTGGCAATTAAATAACGAGACTATTGCTGCTACAGATGAACTACGTATGCGCCAAATCCGAAGGACCGACAGGCCTTTTCTTTCGATTGCAGCGCCTCCAGTGTTTATAGAGAAATCAGTCTGGAGAAAAATCAGTCTCTGTTGTAGAGAAATCAGTCTGGTTTGTAGAGAAATCAGTCACCTTTGTTTGTGTAAGAGGTGTTTGAAGAAATCATGATAAGTGTAAAAGTAGAGCAACGAATTGTCGTAAAATTTCACGTGAAACTTGCTAAAACCGCTAGTGAAACTTATCATTTATTAA